>OZ029915.1:49159541-49232041 GCA_964023275.1 Norana najaformis
TGGCTTCTCGTACCTTGTCAGATATACATGCCACTCCCAGTTTCTGTCTGATATACTCATTCCTTTTTTGAAATCTCTTCCTGTATCTGTTCGTTCTTCGCAGTCTCTTATCATTTCGCTCATCTTAATTAAGATTATATTTTTCGAACTGCTTATCCATCATAAGAGCTGCTGGCTCTCTGTATTGGTAGACAGACTTTCTGCGTATTGAGCTGACTGTGGCTTGATGTTGGTGCGCCATCGGTTGATGCTTTGTGCTTTAGACATCGGCGCCATAGAAGTTGCTAATTGATAATAACTATGTTAATTAATGACACGCAGTCTTTAGCCATGCACGCCTTATAAACGCAGTCTTTAGCCATGCACGCCTTATAAACGCACTCTTTAGCCATGCACGCCTTATAAACGCACTCCTTAGCTATGCACTGCTTAACCGTGCGCTCATTAGCTACGCACTCCTTGGCCATGCTCTCGTTAGCTAAGCACTCATTAGGTATGCACTCATTAGGTATGCACTCCTTAGCCATGCACTCATTAGCCATGCACTTTTTAGCCATATGTAATGGCTGACTGCCTCTGTGTTCTCTCGCAATTCAGTGGAAGTGCGTCTTTTGTCAACATTCTCACGTCTCACTTGCTTTGATTCTCCAGCCAACGGCGCACTATAAATGCCTCCGAGGTTCCTGAAAAGGCGCTGTATGAAGGTCGTCTTACACTACGCTGTCTGTTTATTTTTCCGCTTTATTTCTCTGGTTTTCTTTCAGCTTTCTCTTTCTTCACTTCTGCCTGACTGTCTGTCTGTTTGTCTTTATACATACGTGTGTCTGTTTATCTCTCTCTGTCTGTCTCACTGTATGCCTGGGACTTTCTGTCTGTCTTTCGCTCCTTTATGTGTCTGTGTCTGTCTGTCTGTTTGTTTGTATATCTATCTGTCTTGTCTGTCTGTCTATCTGTCTGTCTCACTATTTTTCCGTCTCACTTTTTTTCTGGTTCTGTATGTGAATCTGACGTTCTGTCTTTCATATCTGTCTGTCTGTCTGTCTGTCTGCCTCACTTTTTTCTTGTTCTGTATGTCCATCTGTCGTTCTGTTTTCTTTCGTGTCTGTCTATCTGTCTTTCTGTATGCATGCATGTTTGCATCTATCTGCCTGTCTTTCTGTATCTCTGTTTGCTTGTATATCTGTGTATATTTCTGCATGTATGTTTCTGTTCATCTCTCTGTCTGTCTGTGTTTCTCTGTTTCCTTTTTGTAATAATTTCTGCCTGTCTTTGAGTTTGACGGCCTTCCTTTTTGTCATTCACTTTTCTCTCTTTCGTGGTTACGTTTACTTGGCGCTGTGGAAAAACGTGTACATTACATTTACCTAAATTCTCAACCTCTGTATCTTGCATATATGGCCGTTGATCGCCACCTGGCGAATGCCAGAGTAAGCTAACAGATGACTGAAGGAAAGCAAAGATAGTTAATGTCATCGATTAACTTATATAGCGCCTTTTTCGTAAAAGTACCTCAGCAAAATATGACCAGGAAATCCGTTTGACAAGGATTTTTACCTATACTTCTGTCTGTCTGTCTGTTTATCGGTCAATGACCACTATGTCCTTCCGTCTGTCCGTCTATAGCAATAGGTCATTCGTTCTTTAATCCATCCATCCATCCATCCATCCATCCGTCCGTCCGTCCGTCCGTCCGTCCATCCATCCAACCAACCATCCATCCATTCAGTTTTTTCCATTCTCTGTCAGTGTGTCTGTCTGTCTGTCCGTGCATCCGTCACTCTGCCAGTTCTTCTGTCTGTCTGTCTGTTTATACGTCTACCTGTCCATCTGTTTGTCTGTGTTCTTATGTTAATGTACTTACACACATAAGATATATATATATAATCTTGTGTGTGATGATAGAGAGAAAAAAGATAGATAGGTGGATGGATGGATTGACGGATGGACGGACGGACGGACGGACGGACAGGTAGATAGATAGATAGATAGATAGATAGATAGATAGATAGATAGATAGATAGATAGATAGATAGATAGATAGATAGATAGATAGATAGATAGACAGGTAGATAGATAGATAGATAGATAGATAGATAGATAGATAGATAGATAGATAGATAGATAGATAGATAGATAGATAGATAGATAGATAGATAGATAGATAGATAGATAGATAGATAGATAGATAGATAGATAGATAGATAGATAGATAGATAGATAGATAGATAGATAGATAGACAGACAGACAGACAGACAGACAGACAGACAGACAGACAGACAGAGACAGATTCCTTGTGGGATACCTACGTTGCGTGACCCCAGTTCATCGCATTCACGCCGTCTTCGCAACCCCATCGACCGATGATAACACGCAACCACATCACCCCAGACATCGACAACAAGCGCCCCCTCCTACACGACCTCTTTGACCGCACCCCTTCTACAAAGCCCTGCGAAAAACAACCGAACACTTTAATTGATGTCTGTCGGCTCGTTCGCCAGCGGATCCTTTTGTTCGGGCTGGTTTATCTCACCCTACGATCCACCCTCTCGCCTTGTTTTCGCCCTCCGTCCCTCGGGGTCGCCTGACCCAGGCCAAGCTGATGAGACAAAGTTGGGAGCGCGGAGCAGAGGGTAACAATTAGCGGCGAACTCCCTCTTTTTCGTCCGAGGAGTTTGACGCAATTACAGATGATTACCAAACGATCATTGACAACCGTATACTTAGGCTTAGAATTGACGAGCTAACGACAATTGCAGTTGAACTACAGACGTTGTATAATAACGTTTATATACAACTATATACACCTGTGTTATTCATACATTGTATATATATATATATATACGAGTATGCGTGTATATACATATGCATGAATTCGTATATGTATGTATCTAGCGCAGGAGGCGTGAGATGAGGGTGTGATTTAGTTATTGAGTTGACAATTCGTTGGCCGTGTATGAGTAACATTATAGAATCTCAGAACAGTACATAAATAGAGCAGATATATACATACATACATACATATACAGTATATGCATGTGTATATATTTATTACATGCACATAATAAGGTCAGTGAGAGATGATTGCGACAATATGTTGCGTTGACGTCACAGGTTCCTCTTAACGGAGAGCATGCACATCGTAAGCCTATACGCAGTTGTGAGTTATAATACAAAAAAGGAGAATTAAACGTTATTTAATAAAATAAATCAGAAGAATTCGAAGGATTTGTTGCTAGTTACCGTATTATAGATAAAAAATATTTGGTTCGAATAAGAACATTTCTTCCTCTTTTTAAAATAGAAGAAAACCAGAATGTAAAGATGAGGCCCTTTATCATGTCAGAACAGGGCCAAAAGACAGGGCCTTCTTATCCATTAGGCTCAGTAGGCACTGTGCCTAGAGCCTACGAACTTTATGGGGGCCTACGGAAGTCAAAAATAAGATATTGAAAAAAAATAATTTATTGATTGAAAAATCGAAAATATAAACAGGAAATACAAATTTAATAACCTTAAAGTTTGCACTGAAACAGTTTAAGTTAAACTGTGCTACATTATGTTACCTTTGCGGCTCTTTGCATTAATAAAATCACATACAATGTCCCCAAATGTCATTTCCCGCATTAAGTCGTTTTCAATGTGTTTAGCCCTAATGCAGGGTTGGCAGTTGGGGCCTACGAATGCGAGAGTGCCTAGGGCCTACGACAACCTTAAAACGGCACTGCCAAAAGGGCCTGCTGGCCCCTCTGATAGGGCCTGGTATCCACTAGATGTAATCGAGAATCGTTCTAACAAGTCCTTAGCCCACGTTAAGCGCCTCACCAGCCTCTGTAACTATTCGCTGTCTGTTGGAATCACTTGATCACACAGAAGCGTTGATTCTGATTGATGGATTACCGCAATGAGTTTCTTAGAGTTCTCTCGCTAGCGACACTTTGCAGCATCCGTTAAACCGGTTTCGACTTTGACGCAGACAGGAAATTGTCCCATTCAAACCGTCGCGGCAGTCCGGTTCAAACGGGTGGCTAATATGCCTTTGATTCGCAACACATGATTATTGGCCTCCTACATATATACATACATACATACATGCATACATACATACATACATACATACATACACACATACATACATACATGCATACATACATACATACATACATAGGTGCATACATACATACATACATACATACATACATAGGTGCATACATACACACATACATAGGTGCATACATACATACATAGGTGCATACATACATACATAGGTGCATACATACATACATACATAGGTGCATACATAGGCCTACATACATACATACATAGGTGCATACATACACACATACATAGGTGCATACATACATACATAGGTGCATACATACATACATAGGTGCATACATACATACATACATAGGTGCATACATAGGCCTACATACATACATACATAGGTGCATACATACATACATACATACATACATACATACATAGGTGCATACATACATACATACATACATACATACATACATACATAGGTGCATACATACATACATAGGTGCATACATACATGCATACATACATACATACATACATAGGTGCATACATACATACATACATACATATATACACAATGTATGTATGCAGCATGAGGCAGGGCGCGTTTTTTGCGAGCAAAAATGACGAAAGACTTATGAGCAGGAGTGAAGTGTATTGAGAAAATATATCTTTAATGGAACATACACTCGGAACCAGTGCGGGAAAGAACATACCCCTCAATAATTCACTTACCCATAAAATTCACCACTTACCTCTAAAAATTTACTTACCCATAAAAATTTCACTTGCCCCTAAAAATTCACTTACCTTTAAAAAAAGAAAATCGGCGCACATTTCCAACATCCTGCTAAATGAATTGCAAGAATAAAAACATCAACCCTTCAGCTAATTCCCAGAGGCAACTTTGGGCAGGAAGTGTTAGCGACTTCACTTTTACAGCCTCGGCGTATGAGGGCGGTTAGCCAGTCTTCTCCCTCGCTTCCTGATCTTCCACTGACGGTGCAAGGTCATTTAATTCATATTATATATAGGTCGTAATCGTAATCGTAATTGTAATTCCGATATTTCTACAGCGCTCAGCCAAGGCTACGTCGCGGGGACGCAGGCGCTTAGTCAAAACAAAATCGATAGGCAAAAGGGTTCGGTTCGAGGTCAAGATCCAAAAGTCAGACGGAGAGGCAGGTCACTTCGCTAGGGGCGCTAATGTAAAAGAAACCTCGAAATATTCTGCTGTATACAGACAGCAATTTGAACCCCAGACCTTTGCGGTTGACAGTCGAGCCTCGCTTACCACTAGGCTATCGTGCATCGAGTACTGCACATTGTATGATCTTGACCAAAAACGGAAACAAAGCCCAGCGGATTAAGACGAGGCTTAGGGACCTCCAACTGAGACGATCCAGAAACCTCGGTAGATTCAGCATAAAGAAGCGAAGTCCCATCTCGGAATAAACAGCGACTCATTGACGCAAGCGATGTGGCTGCGAGGTGGGTGAACGCGGGAGCAGGTGGGGGGATAATGTGGCGGGTGAGCAGTCATGGCGGCCCAGATTTAGAGACGGGATGAATAGCTGACGAGATCATTAGTTCCGGCGTGGACCAGATCACGACTTCATATCACTCCGCCAGATCGCTGCTTCTGATTGGTCGGCCGACGACCCGGTGTTTTACTGGACGTCATTACTCCGCGGGAATCAGGCGACGTCTAGCGGTGAAGACGTGCTTAGTGATGGGCGCATCGACTGCACACTCGGTCGTCCATATTTTGAAATTCAATAAGAGGAATGTCGCTTTTGGCCGCGGATTCTAATCCGAGACCCTGAGAGGCGACTGACGCGTGTGTTGGTGGAGATGATAAGCCTCTGTGTGTGGGTGGACGCAGTTGGGACGAGGCGAATATCCCCCGATTGAGCTCGGCTGACATCTTTAGTCTCCGGATCTTCGGCTGTCTCGGTCTATGCCGCTCTCTGTATGTATGTGTGTGTGTGTGTATGTATGTATGTCGGTCTCTGAGTGTTTGTCTGTCTGTCCGGTTCTCTGTCTGTGTATGACTGAAGAATAATTGTTTGTGTCTGTCTGCATCTGCGTGTCTGTGTCTCTGTCTGTCTGAGTCTGTCTGTGTATGTCTGTCTGTATGTATGTGTGTCTGTCTGTCTGTGTGTGTGTCTGTGTGTGTCTGTCTGTATGTATGTCCGTCTGTGTGTCTGTCTGTGTGTGTCTGTTTGTATGTATGTATGTCCGTCTGTCTGTGTTTCTGTCTGTCTGTCTGCATCTATATGAATGTCTGTCTGTGTCTCTCTCGCCTTTCAAACCTTTCATCCGATCCGGGTCTCGTCCTAATCAGACGCCCTCTGACGGGCAATGAGTGCGAATGGACAGCAACCGGAAGTCCAGTGCTTTCGAGCGCTGACAATACCGCCTCCATCTCCTCCTCTTCCTCCTCCTGCTCCTCCTGCTCCTCCTGCTCCTTTTCCTCCTGCTCCTCCTTCTCCTCTCCTCGTCCTCCCCGTCCTCCTTCTCTTCCTCTTTCTCCTTCTCCTGCTCTTCCTCCTCCACCTGCTCCTCCTCCTGCCCCTCCTCCTCCTCCTCCTCCTCCTGCTCCTCCTACTCTTCCTCCTCCTCCCGGCTGCTGAGCCAGGGCTATAGATGCTTGACGTCTGCCTAACTGCATCGTCTCCGTCTGTATCTCTCACGAGACAAACCTTCACACGAGGACACGCTCCGTCAAATACCTGAACAGCAGAAATATTGACGTCACTCAACTAAGACACGCAAACAATCCCCTCCTCCCCATCTGACGCCCTTCCTCCCTCCCTCCTTCTCTTCCTAACTCCCTCCCTCCTTCCCTCTTTTTCTGCCTCCTCTTTCTTCAGTCCTCCTCTGCTTTATTGCCTTCCTACCTCCCTACCTATACCTATACCTACCTTCTTAGCTACCTACCTACCTACCCACACATCTACCTATCGCTCTCACTGACTCATTGACTCAATCACTCGTTCGCTCACTGACTCACTTATTCACTCATTTATTCAGTCACGCATTCATTCACTCGCTGACTCACTATTTCACTTACTGGCTTATTCACTCAACTCTCGTTACGGTACTTGCCTTCCTTCTCCTCCTCTCTCTTTCCTTCTTTCTCTCCTTCTCTCTCTATCTTTCACTCTCTCACCCTCTGTCTGTCTGTCTGTTTGTCTCTCTATATATATATCTTCTGTATCTTTTTCCATCCGTTTGTCCCTCTACACATATGTGTCCCTCCATTCTTCTGCTTTTTAATGCTTCAATCTTAAAGAAAGTCATCGAAAAGAAGAGGGTATGTATACATAAATGACCGTTGACACACACACATATAAGCACACGCACGCACACAAGTATGTGTGTGTGTGTGTGTGTGTGTGTGTGTGTGTGTGTGTGTGTGTGTGTGTGAACGGTCATATTTCATGAGCCTTCGTGGTTGTTGGCATCGTTCAATTTGGCCTCGTCGAAGACTAGGTAGATTTATCAGCCGAACGGTGCAGGCAGTTGCTTCATCCTCCCCTTTCATCCTCCAGATGCTGCTGCTGTTGCTCGTCCTCTTTCTTCTCATCCTCCTTTCATCCTCCAAAGATGATGATGATGATGATGATATTGATGATTATCATCGGATAGTTGACAAGGACAGTTATAGGATGCTGACGATATGCAATTGATGATGAGATGGCTGAAGCACGAAGAATGTCCATCTATCTACCGCTCCTCGTCTGCATCCTCTGTCCGTCCTCTCCCACTCCTATTCATCTTCCTCTGCACACTTTCTTCTATCTCCTCTTCTTCCATTTCTTCCTCTTTTTTCTCCTCCACCTGTTCCTCCGACTTCTACCCATTTTCTTATTCCTCGTTCTCAACATTATCCGATTTCTCTTTTCCTCAGTTTCTTCCTCTTCTTTCTTCTATTCATCTACTTCCACCTTCTTCTCTGTTTCTACTCCTCCACCTTCTCCTCTTTATTCTTCCTCTTCTCTTTGCTCTTCAACCTCTTGCTACCATCTCCATCTCCTATCCTCTTCCTCTCAGTCCTCATCCTCTGGCCTTTCCTTCTTCCTCCTTCTGCTTTCCTTTCTTCTTCCTCCTCTTCCTCCTTCTCAAGTTCTTTCTCCTTCATATTTATCTTTCTTCTCAGTTTCCTCCTCTTCCTCTTCCTCCTTTTCCTCCTTTTTCTATTCTCTCTCATATTCCTTCTCCTCTTCCTCTTCCTTCTCTCCTCTTTCTCCTATTCTTCATATTATTCCTCCTCCTCCTCCTCTTCGGCGTCCTCTACCAGACAACGTCGCTCCAACCATTCTCCGGGCGCTACATAATTATGTCCTCGCACACAGCCTACAGGCCTACCTCTGTGTTAGAGAACGGAAGGAGTGCCAGCGGCAGGATTAAGGCAACGAAAGAACAGACGACGGAAGAAGGTACTAACTGCAAGAGTGAAAGCAAGAGGCAAACACTGAGACAGACAGAAACAGACGGAGGTAGAGAGAGACAGACGGATACACAGAGACAGACAGACGAATACAGAGAGATATAGACAGATACAGACAGGCACAGACGGTTACAGAGACACAGACAGATACAGAGAGAGAGAGGGAGAGAGAGGAATACAGAGAGAGAGAGAGAGAGAGAGAGAGAGAGAGAGAGAGAGAGAGAGAGAGAGAGCGATGTAGATTGATACAGACAGACACAGACGGTTGCAGAGACACATTCAGATACAGAGAGAGATAGACGGATACAGAGAGATTTAGACGGATACAGAGAGGTCATCGACTGAGGCATTGAGAATTATGTATACGGCGCCACCCAAATTTTTAGAGTAGAATATTCTAACCTAAAAGACTTCTCAGCGCCGTTATCGTAATGCCTAAGGCATCAGTCAATGGTCGCTTCAAGTCAAAATCGCAGTCAAAAATCATAAACCGTTAGAGAAGCCGGGTCGAATTCCTATGGGTCAGAGAAACCAGAAGCCAGGCTACGGTGGGTAAGCAAGTTGAAAGAGATGAGTCTTCAATTTAGACCTGAATGACATCGAAGAATTGACAGAACGAACTAAACTGGGCACTGAATTCCAAAGCCTTGGACCAGCCACCGATAAAGGCTCGAGAGCCCCACACTGTTCGGGTAAGGGGAACAGCAAGAGTCACAGTGTCCACTGATCGAGTGCAATACCTATTAGTGTGAGAGGTGAGCATTTAATGTAGATAGGTCGGCTGATTTAAATGTAGTACTCTGTGAACTATAAGACATATTTGACAATGAATTCGCTGCTGAATAAGCAAGTGACCATTGCAACGAATGTAATATTGGCTAATTATTCTGAAGTCTAGGGGTCTTTGTTATAGCTCTGGCGAGAGAGTTTTTAACGATTTATGCAGAACTTCGTTAACGATACCAATAAGACTAGAGTAGAATAGAGTAGAATAAATATAAAAAAATACAATAGAATAGAATACAGTAGAATAGAGTAGAATTTGATTCGATTTAACAGATTAGTTTATAATGGGTTACATTGGAAGACACTTGACGATTGGATTAGACTGGGATGCATTTTATTGGGTACTAAATAGATTAGATTAAGTAAGAGTAGACTAGGTAGGTTGGATTAGATTAGAGTAGAGCTGATTAGATTACATTAGATTAGATTAGAGTAGAGTAGAGTAGAGTAGAGTGGAGTTGAATAAAGCTGGTTAGATTAGATCAGATCAGACAATGGACAAACGATGATGGTGCTTGGGGCGCGAGTGCGTGCGCGCCAATGCGCAAGAAAAATTACTAGATGTCGCGTTGAGCCATCGAGTTGCATAGGCATCGAAGAAACAGAGGGAACTCTGCTGAAGTCATCCGACACATCGCAGTATGGTCCTCTGCCCGGAATCCAGCTGGAACCCCGGAACTCCTTTGCCTCCGTCTCCGCCGCGGGAATTTGCATCTTCCCCATCGTTCCATCCGGTTCCCCGTCGCCGAAGACGGACCCATCTTTCTCTGTGTGACCAGCTTCAGCAACCGTCTGCTCCTTTATTACTTGTCGAAATGAAACGCATCCATCACCGATGGGACCGCACGGAGCCGGACGATCCGAAGCTCGGTTTCCGGGTGGCGTCTGATCTCCGCAGCCCCGGCAATGGACGCGCCATTGAAGCCGCGCCAATTAAGCTGTCAAAAGCCAATTCTATGCGCTTTTCCAGTCATTATCCGGCCACCGACTCTGGCCGTCCCACTGTCTCTCTCTCTCGCTCTCTCTCTCTTTCTCCCTACGTCTGCCTCTCTCTCTCTTTTCCCGTCTGTCTCTCTGTCTCTCTGTCTCTCTTTTCTCTCTCTCCGTCTACCTCTCTCTCCCTCTTTCCCTCTCTCTCTCCGTGTCTTTGTGTGTCTTCCCACCTGCCCCTCTCTCTTTGTCTCTCTCCCCGTCTCTCTCTTTCTCTCTCTCTCTTCGTCTTTTTCTCTCTGACCGTCTGCCTCTCACTATTTCTCTGTGTCCCTCGCTCTCTTTTCTCGTCTCTCTCTCTGTCCCAGCTCTTTTTCCCATTCTCTCTCTCTGCCCTCTGTCCCTCTCCCCTTCTATATCTGTCGTCTGCCTTTGAGTGACTGGCTTATCTTTCGCTCACGGACTTACGCACCGACACAAAAGCGTCGACTTTTCTTTTGGCAATCACCCGTTGATCCATTGATAGTCTTCTCCAGAGGACTCACTCATCCAACAACTCAATACGGATCACCGCCGACAGAGAGAGAGAGAGAGAGACAGACAGACAGACAGACAGACAGACAGACAGACAGACAGACAGACAGAGGCAGGGGCAGACAAACAGACACACACAGACAGAGAGACAGAGATAGAGATATAGACAGTGACAGAGACAGACAAACAGATACACACAGATAGGCAGACACACAGACACACACAGACAGACAGACACACAGGCACACAGACACAGACACACAGACAGTTACACATGCAGACAAATAAAGACACAAATGCAAGCTCAGCGCCTGCCGACGAAATTATCTCAAATCTCTGCCGAATATCGCATCTCTTGCAATTAATTCCCGGACAAGCGCTCGACGCCTGATAAGTGATTTAGCGAGTTAGACGCCCTTCGGAGACGCGCGCGCAGCCATAGTCTCTCTCTCTCTCTCTCTCCCGTCCATCCATCGCTGCCAGTCGCAGGCTCCGCAGCCGTCGCGTGATGCTTCGACACCTAATTCGACAGTCGCTCTGGCGAACACTTCGAATTGACTGCGACATCAATGGAGCCGCATTAGGCCGACGAAATTTGATTGAGGTAACAAAATTAGAAAGATTTGGCTCGAATCTTCGACGCGGCGACGCGGTCTGCAAGAGCGAGTTATTGGCGCAAATGAATCCTCGGTCTTGGACGGATGTACCTGGACGGAGAAGAATGGTGACGCGTGATTTATCTCGTAATGATCTCGCGTCGTCCACAGACGATGGATCACTTAAGAGACATCCTTCAGTGACGACCGACTTGATGGGACACCAATTAGGCGTGAAATGATTCTGGCAGAAGCTTAAGCGAGACTTCGTTAGCCTTCATCTAGACTGGCTTCGTTGCGCGAGAGAACTCGAAGAGCAGACGTTGCCAAAAGGCCAAAGCGCTCTCCCTAGCTCTGACCCTCTCCGTCAGTGTGGCTGTCTGTCTGTCTGTATCGCTGCCTCCTCGCGGCCGTGATCTCTTAAGCCGATGCAAAGATTAAGAACAACTTCTTGACTCAATCTGCTCCTGTTCACCTATCACAGCGCTGATTGAAAGCGCGCAGACATCGAGAAAAGATGCGTGATTGCGTCTGTGTGTATGCCAGCTTTTGTGTGCCTATGTATGTGTTTGTGTGTGTGTGTGTGTCCAAGAAGATTGTGTCAAAGGTCTACCTCTCCTAGGTCTGTGATCGTCTACTTCGTCGAAGTCTGTGTTTTGTAAAGAGCGAGGATCAACAGTTTTACAAACTTGGAACAAACTGTTTAAGGGAACGTGCAAAACCATTCTAAAGAACTGTTCTAGAGATGTTATTGTGTTCAAGATGGGTGCAAACGCGAAGCTCCATTAAAATGTGTTGCAAGTTACTTTACGCACGGCTTGGTCAGTGGTTGGATGGATGGGTGAATGGATGGGTGATTCGTCCGTCCACCCGTGCATCCATTCAGCCATCTAGCCATCATCCTATCCGTTCGTCCATCTGTCAGTCCATCCGGCGATCCATCCATCCATTCATCCATCCATCCAATCATCTATTCATCCATCCATCCATCAATCCGTCCATCCGTCCATCTCTTCATTCCTCCGTCCATCCATCCATCCATCCATCCATCCATTCGTCCATCCATTCTTCCGTCCGTCCATCCGTCCATTCATCCATTCATCCATCCGTCCATCCATTCATCCCTACATACATCCATCCGTCTATTTGTCGGTCCATCCGTACATCCATTCATCCATCTAGTCATTCATCCAGCCATCCTTCGTCCATCTATCCATCCATCCATCCATCCATCCATCCATCCATCCACCAATCCGTCCATCCATCCATCCGTCCATCCATCCATCCACTCTTCCCTCCACCCATCCGTCCGTTTATCTGCGCTTGTATCTGCTCTTGCCCCATGTACTCCGCGCTGACTTTGCGTGTAATCAGTCTAGCGAGCGATGATGAGCCATCGCAGACGACGCGCCTTTCCGCTTCGCTTCCAACTTCCCGGAAATTGCCCGCAGACGATCCTCCACCGGCCGCCAACATCGTCCGAGACTCGGCCGACAGAAGATAAAACCGGCCGACAGTCTCAACGTAGCGGCGAGCGCGCGTGATCCTGCGATCGAATGGAGCATCCGTTTCCGAGCTGTATTGTTTGCGCGCGCTATCTCATCCTCTGTAGTGGCCGACGTCACGCCGAACGGTGCTCCTGTAATCACGGCAGCGGGGATGAGGGGCCTCCGCCACCTACCGGAAATGATTCCCATCAGATTTGCAGATCTATGCGACGGAGGGTGAATAATGAACGGACGGCGCAGCGGTCACCTTTTGTCGGCGATGACCAGCTGGACGGTGGGTGGGGTTGGTCATCGTCGGCTCGGACTCGTTCGCCGTCGGCTCTCGTCGGTGGATTCAGGGTTCTTCTCCTTCGCCTCCTTGGCCGTATCGTCATTACCATCGCCACCTTCATCGTCGTCATCATCTTCTTCATCATCATCATCATCATCATCATCATCAACAACATCATCATCATCATCATCATAAGAAGCAGTATCATCATCAGCATCAGCATCGTCATCACCTTCTTCATCGTCATCGGCGTCGTCGTCGTCATCATCATCATCACATCATCATCATCATCATCATCACATCATCATCATCATCATCATCATCATCATCATCATCACCATCATCATCACCATCATAATCGTCATCTTTGGTGAAGGATTATTAGCGACAGCGAGTGTCACTGCGTACACGTCACAACATATGGATCAGCATTCGCACTTCCATTGAAAAACATGTCTCCAACGAGCCTCCTTCAAGACAACTGAATTTGCACACAGGCTGTTACAAAGGAACTATACTCAATAGGTCGCCTGATGTTTTGCTACGAGTATTATTAGTTAGTGTGGGTCAGGTAGAAGCAGTTCAAAGAGACAACGCCTGACATTTCTTCTGTATTGTGTTGAACACCTCGGCGAGAACAGTCGAGTCGTTCTGTACGTCAACGTTTAGTAGTTGTTCGTGATGTTCTTTCTATTGTTCTTGTCAGAGGCGCTGTTATGGTTTTTAATATCTCGGTGTAAGCTATCCTTGGGCCTCGCCCAGATTTTGGAAACACGTGATGTAAACAAGGTGTCTAAAGTATTTTTGGGTCATTTTTCCGTTCGTGGTTGGGGCTTAATGTACTTTGCGACTCTGGGGCCCTTTGATGTTTATACTTCGGCTTCTCTCTACTGTTATTTCATGTTAAAATCGCCTTTGGTTCATGCATTTGTGCCTTGTTTTCTAATATATCCTGGTTTGTGTCTTTGACTGATTCAACTTTGTGTTCGAATTTCTCTACTAAGTAGTTTTATAGTATTGTAGATTTCCTGCATTTTTTATCTTGAAAGTTTCTTCTGCTTTTCTACATTGTTCTTTTGCTCTCTGCGTAGCACTGTTTATTTCTCATCGGTCTCAGCTCTACAGAAAGGAAACACAAGAACACGATCATTAGGCCTATGTATATAGCGTCTAAAATCGGATTTAAAGGTGTCTAACAAAGCATAAATTATTACTGGCAACAAATGTTTAGCAACATATTACGGTTGCCAGGGCCACTGATGTTGACTTCATTTTATATTATTATCCTCCTCGAATATAATTTTTTATTCAAGATTTACTGCGTGGAATAACTTAATAATTCCAATTTATCATGCGATGCTTTTAAAAGTTGTCTAAAAGCAGTAGTTTTTGTTCGCATTATTCTTCTGAAGCCCAATCTGTGTTGTTGAACTTACTGCGCACACATATAAAAACAATACTGCTAATTAGTAACTTCTAATGCGCCGGTGCCTAATGCACAAGGCATCAACCGATGGCGCACCAAAGCTAAGCCGCAATCAGGTCAGTATTCTGAAGATCAGCAGACTGACACCACAGAGCGGAAAAAATCAACTGGTCACGAAAGGAATAAACTAAGAAGAGACACAGAGAAGTGTATAGATCTCTGACTTCTATAGCGCCATTGTAACACAAATAAATCTAATAACGCGACTTATAGGCCTATCTTGGCAGTTTTTCATCTCTTACTCGTTGTCATACGTAGTTCCATCGGAGCAAAAACAGGCGACTTGCACGCGTACACACCGTTGTCAGCACCACCTTTATAATTTCTTTCGATTTTTAACACGAGCATTAGATTTTAAACTCAGTTAGTCTTTGAAGCTCTTCCCATTGAAGTCAGGGCTATAGATATATCCTCAAACTTTTGAACGCCTCTGATCAGGCTTATATAAGTATGCTAACGCTAGGGCTCCATAAATCATATTATTAATTAATAATTAAATTAGAATAGCTTAGAACAAGCCTATATTTATTATTGTTTACGTACATCAAATACAGAGAGATCAGTTCTTTTAGCCGACCCTTATAGAGAAAAAGGATGTGGTATGAAATGTAAGCGACTTCTTTTTTCTTAGCCTCGGCACACTTGGTCTTCTAATGGCCCTAATATTTAATTTGATTATCCAGTGTATAGCGATATTTTATGGCTGCCAGAGCCGTTGACGTCGACCTTACACCATCTCACGTTATTCAACGTGATGTTTAAATCCTAATTTTATTGCGGCGGCCTATAGGCTTATATACCCATTATGATATACGTTAAAAAGGTGTCTAAAACAAATTTGAAGACATGGCCTGTTGTACAGCGCGTTAACAATCGCAATCGTAATCGTAAACGTAATCTCAAGATTTCTACAGCGCCCAACGAAAGCTAAGTCGCGGGAACCAGCTTATTCACAGGCGCTCAGTCAAAACAAAATCGATAGGCAAAAGGGTTCGGTTCCAGGTCAGATGGAATAGAATGCAATAGAATTGCGCCACCTGGATCAATGCAATCACTATACGTCAATATATTTGAAATATTGAAATACAATTAATTGATACCATATCGATTAATTTTATTTTCATTATTATACCGCTATCCAATTTAATCTGGACATTTTCTCGGCTTCTTTAAATACTATATATAAGGCATCAATCGATCGCTAAGCAAAACACCGACAAACTGACTGAGTTATCAAAACACTTTATTCAGACGCCTTTTGTAAATTACGCCAACTATCTGACCCAATCACACGAACTCACCCAACACCTCACTTGCAATTTCTGCGCTGGTCTTTCACTCAAAACTAAAAGGTTAACACCACTCAAAAATCTTATCCTGATTCTTCCCCTTTCCCTTATCCCTCTCTCCGTTCCAATCCCAAACTCCATCCGCCGTGACCGTCTAACTGTCTGCCTGCCTGACTCCTGGATCTTGACCTGGAACCCTTTCTGCCGATCGATTTTGTTTTGACTGAGCGCCCATGAATATGCTGGTTCCCGCGACTTGGCTGTAGAAATCTCGAGCTTACGATTACGATTGGTAAGGTAGAGATATCAATGGTTGATAACTCGCCACTGCCTTTTGTCGGGCACTGCCAGTCCCAAGCCTGGATAAAGGAGGAGGACGACGTCAAAGGCCTTTGATGCCATAAGATGCCGTTAAACAAGTGATACTACCAAAGAGGTTAGAGTATATATCATTGGATACTACTGCTGTCAATGGCTATATTTCGTGTCTGTCAACTTGAGTAATGTAATAGCCTTAACAACCATAAACATTGAGTAATATTTTATATATATATAATATTAGCAATATTTATAACTCCGCCACTGACTTGTTTCGGGGTAGTGCCAGTCCCAATCCTTGGATATAGGAGGAGGGCGACGGCAACGGCCTTTGATGCCATAAGATGTCGTTAAACTGAGGAACTACTACTACTATCTCGATATTTATTAATACTGAGTAATAATATTTAGACACCTTTATAACGCTTCCAGCAGGCACTAAAATAAACACCAACTAGGCCTACGTTCATGGAAATAAAAATAAATACAAAAGAGACGAAAGAAAAGAGAAAATACAGAAGAGAAAAAAGGAAAAGAAAAAAAAAGAAAGAAGAATAAAAACTTTTTAATTTTTACCACCAGAAGAAAAGACTTCAACCAAATTCAACTAAAGACGCAGCTCTGAATACAAATGTCTGATAATACGATGTCAAAAGACCGTAAAAGAAAGAAAAGAAAAACATTCATGCAGAAAATCCAAGAAACATATCAGCGAAAGAAAAGAAAACCATTTACCAATTCCAAATGTCATCAACGGCCTTAGTTCGTAATCGTAATCGTAATTCCAAGAATTCTACAGCGCCCAACGAAAGCCGCGCCGCGGGGACCAGCTTATTCACAGGCGCTCAGTCAAAACAAAATCGATAGGCAACAGAGTTCGGTTCCAGGTCAAGATCCAAGAGTCAGGCTGAGAGACAGCGTGCCAGCTACGGTCGGTGATGTTCGGGGTTGGAGAGGAGAGACAGGTAGTTGTCATAGGATGACGTTACACTCTGGATTTACTTACTTACTTTTGGAAAAAAATAAATAATGGTCACACAAATCAAACATATGAAAAGGTATGGTCGCCATCAACGGCCCTTGGCGTCCAGAAGATGTCAGCAACACCGAGATGTATTTGCTGGGTCCGGTTGGGTGTTGGCCCCCAAATCGAATCACCGGCCTTAATCCTAAAATTTGCCCAATTTCGATCGGTCGGTTTTTACCTCCTCAGTAACACGGACACTTCAAATTTAAAACAGCAGCACTCAATGCACAATTCTGTAGGTCAAACTTCTCACTGCATTGCCTGTAAACAATAGTTGGCGCCCATTCAAACGGGCAGCCGTGGTGAAGAAGGATCTCACCCGATCAATTCATTGACAAATGAGCACGGTCGAGGCCGTACGATCGCTATAGATAAACGTGTACATTTACATTTATCCATGGTAAGAAAGCGTTGACGTCTTCACTTTTTAAATCCTGAGCAGATAAGCCGGGTGGCCAGTCCTCCCGACGCCGCCTGACTGATCTTAACAACAATAAATTACTCATTTTATGGCTGAATTCGCCCTAGGGGGCGCTTGTACAAGATATGTTTTAAAATATCTTTCTGTCCCTGTGGAGATTTCAACCCCAAACCTTGGGTTGACAGCCGAGCACTCTAACCATTAGACTATCATGAGAAATTGTCGGAGGCAACACTAGTATTCTGAGTCATCGATTTCGATGTTCGCCACCTATCGAATGACATAAACAACATATTTTCGCTACCTAACGAATGACAAACTATATATTGTTCGCCACCTAGCGAATGACATAAACTACACATTGTTCTTTCTTCTTTTTCTCTCGTCCGTCAGGCTATAGCCGACGATGAGGTCTGAACGAAATGCCTCCACGCTGTTCTGTCCTTCGTTAGCCTCACAGCTGCTGTGATGTCCACTCTCCTTGACTGCAGGTCTTCCTTTATGTTGTCCATCCAGGTCTTTATCTGCCTCCCCCGGCTCCTTGTTCCCTCTACATGATGGTAAAGTGCCCTCGCCGGTAGTCTGTCGCACTCCATCCGCACTCCATACGATAATCAATAATAAACCTTAACTATATCCAGTGCTTAAATTCAGCCGGGTCCCGCCGGGTCTGATATTCCGGAATTTGGTTTGAGATCCGCCACCTGAATTATGAGATCCGCCACCTATCCTGACACCCCTTCTTCCTCTTATCTCTCTCTCCTCTCCTACCCAAACACCACCCCCGTAGCTGCCACGCTGTCTCTCGGCTTGACTTTTGGATCTTGATCTGGAACCGAACCCTTTTGCCTATCGATATTGTTTTGACCGAGCACCTGTGAATAAGCTGGTCCCCGCGGCGTGGCTTTCGTTGGGCGCTGTAGAAATCTAGGAATTACGATTACGATAAATTGGAAGACCTGTCGTCTAAGACTACGCCTAGTCATTCATTTCTAACACCTTGTTTAATGCTTTTTAGTCAATGTGTTTCGGCTTACAACAAGAACAATTTTGTTTTGACTGAGCGCACCAAACAAGCTGGTCCCCGTGACAGTTCCTACATTCAGACACTTGTACAAAAGTATCAACGTTCTTTCTTACTCAGAATAGGGCGTCAAATAGGCCTTGATGTTTGTGTAAAATGCGCATGAACTGCTGGTGCTTCAGCACAGTGGCAGTCCCAAAATTAAGCAAGGGCTCACCCATATCTGCTGGTTTTTCACAACCTTTCTTCGTTCAGATTTTTTAACGGTCAGTAATTTTGATTATCTCTTGCTTAGGAATGAGTGATAGTCAATTGGTTAGCATGTTGCTAAGATCCGCCACCTATCCTGACACCCATTCTTCCTCTTATCTCTCTCCTCTCCAACCCCAAACACCCCCATCCGGGTGACCCCTCCATCCCTTTTTACAAGCGTCCTTAATGGACGACCCTTAATAAGTATTTACAAACAATGCCAACTTTCTGGAACACTTTAATGTTCCTCAGAAAACTTTCTTCATCACAACTAATAAATGACAATAACATTTTTGCAAGATCAGTCCAAGTGTAATTTTACACAAATTAAATGACATTTGTCATTTGAAGTACATGTTTCTATATGTCAGAATACTGAAAACTCAACACGCAGGTAGTATAGGCCCAGTTTCAAATGGAAACGACTGCTCAAGCTCAAGTCTTTGGTGATTTAACATAACTAACTCTTAAATGATGAAACAGCATACAAAACACTCGTTTGCAAAAGGATCAAACTATCAAAACCAACAACCAATCAAACCTGTCCAAGCAAGAAAACTAGAGAAAATAGTTCAAACACACTATCAGAAGCCATAACAAAATCACTTTAAAAATAAAACTAATCTAGTTTTTAAATTGTATTGTGTAGGAAATTCCGTGAAAATCAAGTGGTGTGGCGGTCTTCTTGTAGTTTCAAAAAAGCACAACAGGATGGATCACAGAAGTGATGGATAATTTGTTACCCACATCGGCTGCCAATTCAAGTGACTAGGGCAGAACCAAACGGACCTTATTTTCAGTTCTGCTCTTACATAATACTCTGAATCATATCACAATAACATCAGTAGCCTTCCCATTTTTCTCAGCTTAAACACAACCCACCCTAACAGCTCCTCTACCTCTTCTATCTCTGGTCTGCTGGCAACTGGACTTGGTTCTTGACATGACATCTTTGGACAACCCCACTGACTTGATGCAGCACTTGTGAATAAGCTGGTGACCTGCGCTTAGCTTTTAAGCAGCGCTTTAGAAGTTTCGTGGTTACAGTTACATCATTAGACCTTGCCTTCAGATTTACACCATGGCCTTGTGGCAAGAATCGCCAAAGATTTACAACATGGCCTGATGGCTAGAATCACCAAAACTATCACAATCAAAGATGCCAAATCTGTGCGTTAACACAAATGAAGCTACTGTAACAAAAGTGGACAATAACTCAAAGTAAAGCCAGAGAAAAATTGTGTCAGCCTATTGAAGCATCAAGGATACCACTGGAAGGATAATCACATTCTGCTTAACAGCAAGAAAGTAAAGGCTAAACAGTTTTTGCCTTTATGCTTGGACTTTCTGAAGACTACAAATGCTTACCTTCACTATAAACACATTACTCAACCAACTAAAATTCCAAATTCAAACCAGAAGTGCTTGTGTTCTTCAGAAAGTCAACGTTTTGGTTTTATATTTGAGTTGCATGAATGTAAAATGCATTTTGGTCAGGGTACTTAAGCTTTGGTTTTATATTTGAGTTGCATGAATGTAAAATGCATTTTGGTCAGGGTACTTAAGCTCTGGTTTTATTTTTGAGTTGCATGAATGTAATGTTTATGTGTACAGGGTATCTAAGACTTTTGGTTTTGCTTTGTTTCTCTGTATTACAAATTCATTTGAATGAAAGGAACAAATTTTTTATCTGATGCTCGGTTGAGGGTACTTAGAGCTTGAAAGCCAAACGCAGTGCACATCTTTTGTGCAGAACACAGAGACGAGCGACCACATGCTCAATCAAGTGCGAAAAATCTTTCTTCTTGCTGATCAATTGTTGCTCCTCCAACTCGCCGCCCAACTCAATGTCCACCGGGTACGACAGCTTCACAGCCTGCAGGCGCGGGGTCATGATGAGGAAAGCGATCGCATCAACAACAACAGTCTTCACAAGATGGCTGTTGCGTGCAACGTTCAGCAACCGCAGTTTTGATAGCTGAAGGCAGGTTTCGAAAAGCTGCGCAAACTCTTCCTCTTGCAGCCCCACGTCCTCCATCTCAAGTATCAGCAACGTCGTCGCAAATTTCCGGATCAACGACAGAAACAGCGAAAAACAGTTCGAAATGTAGTTGTCGCTAACATCAAGCTCCTCCAACCGATGATTTGAGCTCAGCAAGTAGCTCAGATCTGCTTCGTTGAGACCGCAACCGCTGATGCGCAACATCGTCAGCGGCTGAACAGTGCTTGATAGGATTTTTGCGAGAGACCCTCTAATCCTGTTGCTGCTAAGATTGAGACGCTGCAGACAAGGCAAACTGGCCATGATGTCGGCCAGGACATCGGCTGCCTCTCCGTTTAGTATCGTCGCGTTTATGCTGTTGCATGAAAGATCAAGACCAGTGAGATGTGTGAAGTTCTTTAGAGGTGGCCCAATTACAGCCAGGCCTTGGTTAGTGATCGCATTATATTGTACGCTGATGCCTGTGAAGAACTACAGAAAACAAAACACAAATTAATTAATTAATGATTAATTTGCAAAAACAGGAGAAAAACACTGAAGACTTACCTTAAAGCAATTTGAAAAATTATAATTGTTTGAACTGCTTTACGATAAGTTTTTTGAGAAAAATACTTATTTTTCTCAATAATTTTTTGTCCATAAATTTGTAGTACACTCAATGGCATTGAAAAATCAATCTGGAACATCTAAAAGTGTAACTGACTAAAAAAACTTAAATTTATAAAATAATATCTAGTTTAACGTTAAGGTTTGGCTGAGTGTAACTACTCAGCCCATTGTTACCATTACTTGCAATCTAGGACTTGAGAGGTCAGTGAAAGGTGTTTGCTAAATAACACGAGTAAATCATATTTCTAAAACTGTTTAAGATCATGGAATGCAAACAGAACCTCAGAGTAAAAGAGAATATGAAATTGTATGTCAAGGGCAGAAAAAGGTTGAGATGCTGTAACGAGTAAATATGTATATGTATGATATTCAATTAGGTGTAAGTGAAGTAAAGTATCAGATATCCCACAAGTGTGACGCAGGGGAGGCGCTCATATCCCTTTCTTTAGGCCCTTGTGCCGGCAATGGATGAATCCCAAATCCTGGACATGGGGCCAGTGCCTTGCAGGACTTGTCGTTTACTTCCCAGCTTATGCCGGTACCAAATTACACTGCCTGGTGACAGAGGCACGGTGTGCGCAAAGAACTTGCCCAGGGTCATTACATGAAGTCGAACAGCACGACCACTGGCCAAACGTGTTACCGATAGACCACAGTGCCACAAAATTAGGTGCGGCATCTAAGTGAATAGCTCTAGAAGATCTGGGTGAATCCATCATTTAAAGTCCAGCAATCCAGCCAGTGAAGACAATGCCTTCTTCCTCACCTGCGGATCAAGCAGTTCCAGGAGAACCACAATTCTTGCGACGCCAAGACAAGACATATCCAACTTGTTAATTCTCAGCTTGAGGCAGGATTCTGGAAGCTTTGAAATGCTCAGAGCACGACACAGCTCCATGTGAGCATCTTCCGTTTGTATCATTGCATCTATGCTGAAAACAACTGCAAAAAACACCCAACTATTTAGAATATGCTAAATAAGATAATCGCTAAATGCCGATGGATTCTTTTCTAACTCTAAATGGTGCCAATTGCGCCAACTAAGGATTAAACGTTGATCAGCCAAAATAAATCAAAAAAATTTGATAAATAGACTACCTAGCCACACTTGTGCACGCACCCATAAATTATTGGATAAGAGACCCAGCAAGTTACCAAACAGATCACCACATCATACGATATATAGAAATATATGATATATAGAAATATCATGCACACGGTGGTTTGCCATATATCTAGTATAGATATGCACTGTTTCTTCTGCAAACATAGAGAAATGCATTACTTTCACCTTGGCCAATAAAATCAGAGTAGATTGTGTATTTTATTACACAGTTTCTGTGTAATCAGCTGATCCTATAATAATAATACACTGTAATAATAATAATAATAATAAAATAATAACAATCACAATAATCATAATTATAATCATAATAATAATAATTAGTAATTTCTAACATGCCGTTCTCTAATGCACAACGCATAAAGCGACGGCGTTCCAAAGCCAAGCCGCAATCAGGTCAACATCCAGAAAGTGAGTCCATTAAGACAGAGAGGCAGCCTACGGTGTATAAGCCAACTGAAAAAGGTAAGTTTTCATTCGAGAACGACAAGACAGAAGCGACTGAGCAGAACGAACAGACACAGGGAGGGAGTTCCAAAATTCACAGAGAACAGTTACTGTCCAAAGCATTTTTAGAGAAAGACAATTAGATGTACTTACACTTTTCGTCGGGGAAGGTATACTCAAGCGAATACTGGCGCTTCTGTTCAATAGGCAGTTCTTGCGTTACAGAGTTATAGACCTGGATGATCTGTCTTTGTCGTGCTTCGTTGTAGACTAGGAGAACATGCGATGCAAGATAATTTACGATTATCTCCGCTGGAAAACACAAGATTTGCTCACAGTTTAAAATAGCAAAAGGGTAAAGCCTGTCATGAAAAGTCCTTCAGTGCACCAGTCACTCTGAGAATGAAAGCAGTAAGTAGCCATTGCTTCTGAGGTACTTAAATGGTACTAAATAAAGTGTCCTGATACATACCTACGTACATATTCTGATGGAAAATAGGGAGCTCAACCCGGTTGATCTGCACTGTAATAGTTTGCTGGGCATTACATTGGTAGAGTGGTAAATGGTCTGTCTCATACTGCCATGTCTACAGTTCAGATCCTGATTAGATCTAATCTAATCATGATAAACTAGTCATATTAACAATTTTACATGGTGCCAAAAACTGCCAACAGCCAAGAACAGCAGTATCCAATCTAATCTAATTACTTTAACAGTATTGTCATACTAATGTGCAAGGAATCAATCAATGGTCCCTTCAAGCGATGCCATGGCAAAAAACTGTAAGCCGGGTATCGGTGAATGCACATGCCATCCATCCTCTATGTGCAAGGATCCCGGTTCGCATACCGATTGTGGCTTATTTCAGATTTAAATCTCGAGCTAGCAAAGACTGTGCACGGGGACCTTAAACAGCATGGCACACATTCAAATGGGCAGCGGTGGTGAAGGAGTTCATCTGATAAATTCACTGCAAAATAAGAGGGTTGGGGCCATATGGTCGCTATATAAAAACCTATACATTTAGATATTCAAAAGTTGTTGAAACCAGAAGTCAGATGTTACACTGGGTAAGTCAGTTGAAACAGAAAAGCACCTGGTGTTAATCAATACCCGTATGCTACATATACACTAAAGGACTTCACACGATGACTTCTCCGGACATTAGCTCTTAAACCTGCAAACTGAAATACAATGGCTCAGCCAACCAACCACTATGTTGCCGATAAAAGCGTTTCAGCCAGTGATGTGCCATGGTGAGTTAGGCCAGCTCTCTTGAAGTTGAAAATAAGTCAAGCTTATGATTATACTTCTGTAAAAATTTGTGATATTACATTACCTGACTATACTAACTAATGGAGTACTTACCACATGGGTATCCGGTAAGATCAAGACATCGCAGCTTTGTGGCATCTCTCCGCTTAAGGCACTCCATGAGAATGTGAGCAAGGCAGGTCGTGTGCTTGACACCACGTCGCATCTGCTCACACAGATCGATCTCGCAGAAGAGCGGATTAAGGGAGCTAAATATTGGCTGTGCAAAGTTGCGCAACGCTAGCACTTTCCATGGCCAAGCAGCCACCAGCTGCTCAATTGCTCGGTCGTTGCTTTGCAACAGCGCTGCCTTCAGAAGCGTGTCGTACAGTGCTGTGGGAATGGTGGTTTTGGCGATTGTCATCAGGTCTGGATTGACGACAACCCGCAAAGCACAGAGCTCCGCAAGCGGGCGCATCACATTTACAGGAGAATTGTGCAAAGCGCCAAGGTCCTCCGTTTCGTCGTCTAACACCACTCGATAGAGGGCGGACTTGTAAGTGTAGAGAAATGACATGTCTACCATCTTTTAATCACAGCATCGCCTACGAAGAGTTGAAATGGTCTACAACCACAAAAATCATAAAATTAACAATTTTCTGTTATACGAAACTTTGGTGCTTCTACTCATTCAATCCCTAAACACTCAGACCTAATAATTTAAAATTTTACGAAGTTGTAATGGGGAGTCAATAAATTGGGTGAACAGTACAACAGATGCGAACAGAGAAGCCAATTATATAATTTTAATACCGTTTAATTAGTAAATAAATCAAACAATTACGTTAGTTTTTTTCTTCGCAAACCAGTAGATCTTTCGTTTCTGTTTATACGCAACCGATATCAAAGCCTAAGAACAAGAACTAGTTAACTATTTTTAGCTTTGCGCAGGAAAAATACTGCAGATAAGAATATAAGAATTTCTGGTCAACCAAACAACTATTTTCTTGTCTTATATAGTGTTTACATAACTTAGAGCTATACCACTCTTAGTTATACAACTTTATCCCTTTGTGGGTAGTTCAGAGGTTTTCATGGCTGTGTGTAAAATGTCAAGCCACCCACATACATACTTACTTATACACATATCTGCATTATTTTGGTGAAGTAATGAAGGGATACAATGCAACTTATATTTATAACGCGCCTTAATAAAACAATGTCTTACTCAAAGGACGCGTTACAACATAATAATTAGTTATAGTACTGAGAGAATAAATGAGTCCTAAGTTTTAATTTAAAATTATCTATTGAAGAGCATCTTCGAATAGATTCAGGTAGAGTTGGTAAAATAGATTCAGGTAAAGAATAAGATAAATGATGGCACTATTATTTTTCCTGCCGACGTCAACGGCCTTTGACGCCATATGATGTCATAAAACTGTGGCAACCTGACCATCGATGAAGTATCGGAAAGTCTAAAAAAACTCGTCCTATATGGTCATTTATGTTAGAAACAAATATGATCCACATTGCTGTTGATTAACATGAAATAATTATACTAAGTGACCCATCTTACGAAGCCATCAACATTTCACATCTTGCAATCTCTGCTAAGGTTCTTAAATTAATCTATGTTCTGAACGCAGGCCTGTATTTGAAGTTTTTTATTTGAACCTAAAAAGTTGGCATAAGTGTTTGTAGTGGCCATGATTGGAGGTGGTTCAGTGGCCGTAATCGTGTAGTGGTTAGTGCTTTTCGTTATGATCGAGACAAACCTAGCTAGCATTGGTAGCTACTTTAGTTAAAGCACGTATACGTCAAGGCGCCTCTGTATGCGAGGATGCCGCTTCGCAAACCGATTGTGGTGTATTTCATAGATTTTAATCACGGGCTGGCACGTTTTGTACACGGGGACTTTAAATGGCGGGGCATCCATTCAAAATGGAAGCGGTGATGTAGGATCCCACCCGCTTAATTCATTGAAAAATTAGCAGGCTCGAGGCCATACGATCGCTATAGAAAAACGTGTTATAGCCTACATTTACATTTAACCCAAGTTTGAATCCTGATCACAGCAACTGGCTGCGGTTCTCAGTCACCTGCGGTTTTTCACTTACACTAACCCTCACAGACAAAATTTTTCGGACCTTTCGTTGTTAAATTTTGATTTTGAAGCAATAATAATAATTAAATGTAAATTACCCAATGGCGCCTTATAGACAATTTATCGGGTCTAAAACAGATTACGGTTAATTATTTTGTGCCGGGCAAAAATTTTGGAACTGTCATCGTACGAATACGCTACGGTCACGAAGTAGTGCCATTAACGAACTTAATTAAAAATTAGGATAGTCTATGAAGCTGTGAAAGGATCAAATTCGAAAGGTTATCGGGTTCAGAATTGATGTCGAGGAAATGTGCACGTGAATATTGTTCTACACTGCTGGTAGATATCGCATGCAAGGCGTACAGTTCAGCCGAATCTATATGAACAAAGCTTAATTAAATTACACAATATTTATTCTGCTAATTATCGCACGAAATAATTTTTGAGATACGAAGAAAAGTTGAAAATATATTTGTGGTCGTTTTCTTTAGACAATCAAAAGAATCGCATTGAAGTTCAAGGCCGTTAAAATGGCTGTCTGTATCTGGAGTTGCTTGTTGATAGGAGCGATTTCGCTTGTTTTATTAATTATATTACCATTGTTGTATATCCTGAAGCGTATCGGATACTTTTATGTGCTCTCTCACAAGGTGAGTTCTGAATTTCGACTGCATTTTATACGAAAAGCTTTGAAAATGCTTTTTCAGCAAGCGGCGATGCTGGTCAGCGTGTCAAGAACGAATTAATGCAATTAAATTTAAAGCTGCTCATTTAGTCCATTAGCATTTCAATGTGAGTACTGGGCTATTCTTGGTACATCGAAGTGATTTTTATGTTAAATTCACCAATTTATTATCAGTTTATACTGCACTATTATTTTGGCTGAAGAAACAAGAAAATCACGTGACTTGGGGTGAGAAATCGAAACCAGTTTCAATAAGCTTTAAAAGTAAACTGCAAGGCTGTTTAAGAAGCGGGTTTTTTAAACTGTTGGGTTCTTTTTTACAGTTAGGAAGAGGATAAAATGTGAGGTTTAACACAGCTGAGTGTTTCATTTATAAGTGGTAAAACATTGCAATTTAACATTATATCTGATTTTTGGGATAGGTTGACAGACAGTCGGATCGTCACGGAGGAGAACTAGTTGCAGAGACACTTCAAGTGAGTCAGTCATGCTACTGTTCTTGCTACCTGGTTTTTGACTGCATCATCAGAGGATCATTTTCTGATTCTGAACTTTGACCTGGCCTATCGACACAAAATATGATTTCCCTTTGAAGTGGCCGTTGCTCAATGCCTTGCGTTTTTTGTTAAGTATATAGATTGGATTAGATTAGGTCATCAGATTTAAACACTCCAGTTTTTAACACATCAACTGTCAACTCTGGATTCAGCTACTCTCAGTTATGCTTGTATTCGTTGCCACATCAAAATCACTAGATGTAGCTTTTGTAAAGCATTGTAACTTTACAGTGTGTTAGGTAACTTTGCCTGTTTCACTTTAATCTAAGTGAACATATTTATAACACCTTTAGGCATCTCTCAAAGATGCAGCTTGCATGGGTCCTGTAACGTAGCGTGTTGCTAGGCTGAACTTCTCAAATACTAGAAGAGTCGCCACTGGCAAGGACTCGCACACAGAACCTAGCCAGTGCATTGCCATCTATGGGTGACATTTGAAAGCATATGTGTTACTTTAGCCTTTATTCTTTGTATACATGTGTTACGTTTACCCTTTTAACGGTACGTGCATTGCTTTTAAATAATTTGATTAAATGTGTTACCTTTTCATGTTTATGTTTCAGAGTCATGGCGTGAAATTCTTGTTTACGTTGGCTGGAGGACATATTTCTCCAATACTTGTGGCCAGTGAGAAGATTGGAATTAGAGTTGTTGACACTCGGCATGAAGTAAGACTATTCGCGTGTTTTGAATTCTAATTAAATTAATGTTACAACGCAGTCTCTTGCGTAACATGTCTGCTAACGTAGATTCTGTAACATAACGTATTGGTGTATTTATTCTAATATCGCGTTGAATGTGACTTGATGGGCCGCTTTGTTGTCTGTTGTTTCAGGCAACAGCCGTGTTTGCAGCAGATGCAGTTGCACGGTTATCTGGGACTGTGGGAGTGGCCGCTGTAACAGCTGGTCCAGGTATGTGTTTGAAAGGTTCTATATAAATGTTTACGTTATGCTGTATAACATTCCGTACAAACTGGAATAGCCTTCTGGAAAGAATTCAGTGTCATTTGAAGTCGTGACACAAGAAGTTAATTTGGAGTGTTTGATTCAAATATTATGTTTCTTGCTGTTTACTGTTAACATATAAAGATTATACTGTGTCATAGGTTGTTGGATCTGTTTAGATCCCTCTGATAAGGTAAGATATTTTCATAATTTTTAAAAATGAAGAATGCTGTTATTTTCATCTGGTGCCCCTTCTTCCTCTGATCTCTTTCTGCTCCAGTTCCAAATACCACCCACCGTAGCTGCCATGCTGTCTCTCTGCCTGACTTTTGAGTCTTGACCTCGAATCGAACCCTTTTGCCTATCGATTTTGTTTTGACTGAGCGCCTGTGAATATGCTGGTCCCCGTGACGTGGCTTTCATTGAGCGCTGCAGAAATCTCAGAATTACGATTATGATTCAGATATACAGACTTTGTATGCATAGCAATGCGGTCAATAAATCAAGAAAATGAAATATCTTTTTGTGTGTAGGACTGACCAACACTATTACCGCCGTGAAGAATGCACAGATGGCTGAGTCACCGTTGCTTCTGATTGGAGGAGCAGCTGCCACTTTGCTTAAGGTTTGCTTAATCAGTAAATCAATAATGCTTAATCAATAAATCAATAATGCTTAATCAGAATGAATCTGTTGGACAAGAGATCATTTGACCTGTTTTATAGGCGGGGCATGGTAGCTGATTAGGTGGTTCATGGTAGCTGATTGGAAAGAGCGCTCGGCTTGTAATGCAGTACGGGTTTGAACCTCCCTTAGACGGTTACTGTGTAATGACCTTGAGCAAGTCCTTCACTCACAATTGCTTTGTAGCTCAGATTCAGATTTACTGACCTTGTGCTCATAATAAATGCAAAAAAATAACGTATGCATCAGACAGTTTAGCATGTTTTACATAGGCATAAAAGCACTGTCTTTGCCAGCTAGCTACAGATTACTTGGCCAGGGAGAGGTTGGAGAAGAGGTGCGAGGCAGAGAAGAAAGGGGAGAGACAGGGACAGAGGATGGGCAAGGTAGTTGTTAACTGGGAGCAACAGAGGATTTTGCCCAGAAGGGACATTGCCAAACTAACATGCGGATGCGCTGTGTGGAATAGGCTAGCTGACCTGATGAGTCGTTCTTGCACTGAGAAGCAGTATGTCTGCTTGTGAGGCATGGTAGCTGATTGGATCAAGCATTCAGCCTGTAACGTGGAGGATATGGATTCGATCCTCCCCTTAGATGGTTACTGTGTAGGGACCTTGAGCAAGTCCTTCGCTCGTGAAATCTTGCTTTGTGCCTCAGATTCAGATTTACAGACCTTGCACATAAATAAATACAATATAATAATAATAAGAAGAATAAGAATAATAATTAATAGCAATAATAGTAATAATAATAATAGTAATAATATTTGTAATAATAATAATAATTTTAATTGTTAGGGTCGAGGAGCATTACAGGACATAGATCAGATGAGTCTCTTTAAGCCGCTGTGCAAGTTCTGCGCCACAATCAACCGTCTACGCGACATCAAGCCAACGCTGACTAAAGCCTTGCAGGTTGCGCAGTCAGACACCCCAGGTAATTGCCGCAAGCTGAGTCCGATTATTCTGTCAGTAATGGTTGGTTGTTCGTTTTGCAGATAACATCCAAAAATACTGTGATGTGATGTAACCTCATAGAAGAGATGACCCTTGGTGTTATGTAAAGTTGCTATTACAATTACTTTTATATTAATCTATGTAGTGCCATGATGGCTTGTCAAAAGCATTTTTCTGGCTTTTCCCTGAGAGATTGAAAATTTTGATCTGAAATTATCTTTGTGGTAATCAGTTGATTTCTGTTGCTCTGTTGTAAGGCAAAGGGTATCAGTCACTTTGAGGTCAAAACACAGATTGATAAAGATGTAATGTCGTAAGAAACCAAGAATGGACTGGCTTTAAATTGTAATGTAATATAATGTAACTAGATAATTTATACAGCACCATCTAGTACTTCTCAGTCACAAACTGCCAGCATCGACAGATATCTTCTCAGATTAGGTATTTTGCAGCTACTTTGCTAAGTAAATTATCGTTTTTTTATGTTTCCATTTCCATCAGGTCCTGTATTTGTGGAGTTTCCAATCGACACGCTTTACCCGTACAAACTTGTGTCTCAAGAAGTCGGGCTGACTGCCGGTCGTGGGCTTTTCCAGAAAGTTCTCAACTGGTATCTCCAGAACCATTTGGATAACCTGTTCGCTGGAGCCTGGGAGCCACAGCCAGTCACACCGCTTCCTGTCTCTGTGCGTTTTGGATCATATTCTGAAAGTAGGTTCAGTAATTGATTAGTAATTATTTCTAAATTATCTATCAAGGGGCAGAGTAGCCGGTTGGTTTGAGCGCTCGGCTTGTGATGCGGAGAGTACGGGTTCGAGCCTCCCCTTATTATTATTATTATGTTATTATTATTAATTATTATTTCGCAAATGCTGTGAATACTGAAAGGCGAACTCAAAGTTAAAAGCGTTTTTTTGGGTGACCATATTTTGTATTGTTTTTTTATGAAGTTCAGTGAATTTCACTCGCTTTTGTGCTTGCAGTTCAGCAATGTGTTGAAATGATTTCACGAAGCAAAAAGCCGGTTATACTTCTTGGAAGCCAGTCAACACTACCGCCAACACCAGTGGACAATTTGCGAGCAGAAATTGAGGTAGGTTTTAGAATTTCCAATAGAATCGTAATCTTAATCTCAAGATTTCTACGGCACCCAACGAAAGCCATGTCACGAGGACCAGCTTATTCACAGGTGCTCAGTCACAAAACAAAATCGATAGGCTAAAAGAGTTTGGTTCCAGGTCAAGATCCAACAGTCAGGCAGAGAGCATGGCAGCTAGGGTGGGTGATGTTTGTGATTGGAACAGAAAGAGAGATAAGAGGGAGAAGAGGCATCTGGATAGGATCTGTGAAAGAGGAATGTTTTAAGTTTTGAGTGAAAGGCCTATGCAGAAATTGGAACCATTGGAGTATAGATGTGTTTGTATGATGATGCAATACAATTGTAATTTGCAGATGCCCTTCTTACAAAGTTCAGAAGTGCACATTGACGCTGGGCAACAGGAAACATTAAGAACTATAAACAGACCTTCTGTTAATGCCAGCCGAGAACTGATTAATTCCATTTTTTGTAACAAGTCGAATCTAAGCCTTCCTCTGCATTTCATAAGCAGTTGAGAAGATGATCATGACTGTTGGTCTGTAGCAAACATTAATCTGCACCTCAGATTCAGATTTACTGACTTTGCAGTCGGTTTTAAGTAGATAGCTAACTAATTGAAATATTTAAAAGATGGCTCATTGTTTAGCGTTATTTACCAATACTTGTTCATCGTATATGCAAAGTTTTGGGACATTACATTCTGCTACGTTGAAATTTTTAGGTTTCTGTTGTATGGTATTAGTATTGATATTTTTCAGAATATGGGTATTCCGTGCTTCTTGGGTGGCATGGCTCGTGGAATGCTTGGGAAGAATAGCCCGTTTCAGTTCCGTCAGTGCAGAAAAGATGCCTTAAAGGAAGCGGATCTAGTCATTCTTGCTGGTATGGATACTGGAAATCCAAATATATTGTCGATTGCCTAGCTGGAGGAAAATCTCATAGTCGGGTTGTATGTAAATGTAAACGTAAATGTACATGGTTTTATGTAGAGACCGTATGCCCTTGACCCTGCTCAATTTGCTATGAATTTATCAGGTGAGATCCTCCACCCCTGCCCATTTGAATGGGTCCACGCCATTTAAGGTCCCGTGCAGTCTACTAGCCTGAGATTTAAGTGTCTGAAATAGCTACTTTCAGTGATGCAAACTGGCATCATCGTGCCCTGCAGAGGCACCTTGATGTACACTCTAACCATTACGCTGTCTATGCATGTAGCTGCCAGTTGAGAGTTTCCCGCTGTTCAAGCATTTGCGTGTAGACGAAGTTGTCATTCTTAACAAACTGTAATGTCAGTTAGGTGGGCGTGAAAAGGTAACGCATATGCTGTCAAATGTCAACCATAGATAGCGCTGCATTGGTTAGGTTCTATGTGAGAGGTACTTTAAAGGTGCTGTATAAATTTCTAGTTACATTACACTGTGGCACGGTGTCTGTTTGGTAGCATGCTGGGTATGTAATCCAACGATTTCCAGTTTGACCCTGACGAGTGGACTCTATTTAATTGACCATGGACAAGTTGGACATTTGTCATGCGTCTCAGATTTGACTTTACTTACGTTGCGCAAGGAATAAGTTCAGTTAATAAATACAGTACATGACATTACATTATGTAAGACTAATACGTAAGATTCATAACATTGTTCCATAAGGCTAGTAAGTAAGATACATAAGATTACATTATGTAAGACTATTGTGATGTAACATTTAATATAGCATTTCTGTTTAACATTTTAGTTGAGTGTATAAGCGTCACATTTATAGTGTTGTGCATGTGGCTGTAGTAAAGATCGGAAAAAGTGTGAGTTGTGTTTGTTTAGTTAAGAATGAGCCACAGGTGATTAAGTTTGAAGTTGGATGTTTGTAGGCATTGTCTGTGACTTTCGTCTTGGATACGGCCGCGTGCTGAACCGAAAATCAAAGATCATATCGATCAATCGAAACAGAGAACAGCTCCTTAAGGTTGGTACACATCATCATCATCATCATCATCATGGTCCATGGGCCGAGAGCCCGTAGGTGTCCACTGCATGCATTGTCGCTTGTCTCCACAGTTCCCGATCTTGTGCTGTTCTTATCAAGGCGTGCAATTCTTGCTTACACCAATCCCTTATATCATCTGTCCACTCCCTGTTAGGTCTTCCTCGTCTCCCATTTCCGTCCATAATTCCCATGGTACACATCAGGCTCTTTCAAATGTCTTTTCCACTGGCGCCCTCTAATGAGCTCAGCTGTTGCTTTGAATGACCAGCTTTTAATTTGGCTTTGGCTGACTAAGAGAGTCACATTAATGCATGTACATAGATCGTTCTGTTCAGTCATTGTCTTGTGTTCAGTCATTGTCTTGTGTTCAGTCATTGTCTTGTGTTCTGTCATTGTCTTGTGTTCAGTCATTGTCTTGTGTTCAGTTATTGTCTTGTGTTGTCAGATTGGGAGAACCTCTGAGAAGCATTCATGAGGAGATACTATATAAATATGCTCCTAGGATTACAGTTACACTGGAGCCTCCATAAAACATGCTTCATTATTACATAACTTCTGATATAGACGATGGATTCCCAGTTGTTCAGCTGTGTAATAAATGTTTTCCTAATCCGACTTTAGAACTCCGGAATCTTCTGGAAGCCAAGTCTTGCGATACAGGGTGATGTTGGCAGCACACTGGTGTCGATTTCACAGGGTCTGCAGGGATACAAGTGTGACCCAGAATGGATTCGGACTTTGCGGGAAAAAGACTCGGCGAAGGAAGATGCCAACAGGTCAGCATCACTCGTTTTCTCTGACTCTGTAATGTAGCGTAATATGATTTGGCATTTATGTAGCTCCTTTAGAAACTCCCGTTGAAAGTGCTGTGTATGTGGCTGTTCAGTGGACGAAAACAGGTGAGATTTAATAAAAACTAAAATTGCATTTTTAGTTGTTTTGATTGGATCAGTGATTGTAAGCATAATATCGAGATTCTACAGTGTTTCTGGTGCTCAGAGTAAGCTACCTGGTGAGTTGCAGGAACCAGCTTATTCTGTCAGTGCGAGCACCATGCTTCAAGGTGGAGATTATCCCAGAAATCTAATCTAATCTAAAGACTTTTATAGCACCATTATCATAATGCCCAAGGCATCAGTTGATGGTCGCTTAAAGTCAAAATCGCCGTCAAAAATCATAAAACCGTTGGAGAAGCCGGGTCGAATTCCGATGGATCAGAGAAACCAGAAGCCAGGCTACGGTGGGTAAGCTAGTTGAAAGAGATGTGTTTTAAGTCTAGACATGAATGACGCCAAAGAATTGACAGACAAATTGAAATGGACAGTGAATTCCAAAGCTTTGGACTGGCTACCGAGAAGGCCAAATGTCATTCTACATTTGACGAGGCGTGATCAGTTTGAGTCTCTCTTTGAAGGCACACTATCTAATAGAGCATGGTATTTATTTCATTTATCTGTTGCACTTATTGTTTTATTTATTGCACTGACTGCTTGTTATCGAGGCCAGTAAATCGGAATGTGAGACATGAGACAAGAGTAACATGCCAGCACTTCATGCATTGTGCCAAAACTTTGTACTGAATCTAAACTGCCGATATTTCCGATATTAGGTCAAGTCAAATACTGACTGAGTGACTGTAGGACTGACTGACTGAATGACTGAATGAACCGGTTGCTATATTGTTTCCATTGCTCGGTGAATGAATAAATGAATGAATGAATGGGCGGATGACTGAATGAACCAGTTGCTATATTGTTTCCATTGCTCAGTGAATGAATAAATGAATGAATGAATGGGCGAATGAGTGAATGAATGAATGAACAAATGAGCCAATTGCTGTTTTTTCCATTGTTCAGCAAATAAATGAATGGATGAATGAATGAGTAAATGATTGAATGAATGAACAAATGAACCAACTGCTGTGTTGCATCTAATGTTTAGTTCTTCTAACTGTTGATCTTTGATTTGTAGCAAGATGGCTAATGATCCGACTGATCGTCATCTGAATCCGATCAAGGTGCTGCATAAGATTGACGACCTGATGTCCGATGATAGCATCATAGTTGCTGATGGTGGAGACTTTGTAGGAACAGCCGCTTACATCCTCAGGTAGCCATTTCAATTTCCCATCTCCACATTTGCTTTATTGTTGCCGATATTGTTGAAGTTCTTGTTATTGTTGCAGTTCTTGTTCCAGCTTGTATTCTGGTTTTTGTTATATTATTATTGGACATGTAGCAGAGTAAATTATGAATGAATATGAAGAACTGTTACTACGATTTCATGTCAAAATGTGTAATCGAGAATGCAGTAACATATTATTAATAATAATAATTTACTAATAATGCCAATTTATTATTATTAGTAATTTATTATTATTAATAATTTATGAGACATTGTTTTTAGCACTAAATGTGTTTTGGTAGGCCTAGGGGTCCCCTTCGGTGGCTCGATCCGGGAGCGTTTGGCACCCTTGGTGTCGGAGGGGGCTTTGCCCTTGGTGCCAAGCTGTGCCGACCGGAAAGCGAGTTGTGGATCATCTATGGAGATGGTTCGTTTGGATACAGTGCCGCAGAAATTGACACCTTCACCAGACATAAGGCAGGAGAATCAGAAATATTCTAAAATCGTTTATTTACACAAAGGCTCAAGTTATGTCGCTTTACAGTATGGAGTATTTCATTACAATAAAATTATGACAGTGGCTTATAACAGCAGACACTTTTGTGGCCACAGTGCTCATGTAGAGAAATATTTTGATTGGCAATAAGCTTCCACAATTGTTGCCTGTAGTCAGACATGTGACTGATGACGATTGAAGCATTTGTTACCAGCGTCTGGTGATTGATTTAGGATCGGACTTAAAACTACAATGTTCCTTTAAGTTCAATGTTCCATAAGTACAATGTTCCTTATCTGCATGAGTCCATGACAGTCCAGGTTGTCAGGTCTATGAAAATAAAATGCCTAAGAATAATAATAATCATTAGAAATTAGATTTGTTTAGTTTTATTGCTAACCTATCAAGTGAAAGTGCTTTGGAGAAACTAAACATATTTTTAGACAAAAGATTATTAGATTATTAGACAATGGATTCTTAAACAAAAGATTATTAGATGTTTATCAGAAAGAATTGTTGCTTGATTTTGTTTTAGACTCCAGTGATTGCTGTTGTGGGCAATGACGCGTGCTGGTCACAGATTGCTAGAGATCAGCTTCGGATACTGGGTCGTGGAACGGCTTGTGATTTGGCTGTGAGTCAAGCAACTCATTAGTATTCATCACTCTGTTTAACAAATATTTCCACAGTTAATGTTATTTATTTAATTTATTTATGTATTAAAGTACTTACAATGCATGCAATGTCATTACACATGAATCTGAGGCTGAATCCTTCCGTTATGTTAACGTGCTCTTCATAGACTGCATTCATTCATTCATCCATTCATCTGTAATCGTAAATTTGTCAAGCACCGCATCAAGGTAATCTCATCAGAGGTGCTTCCGGCCCATAGTCCCAGAACTGGGGAATAATACGGTCCATTAAATATATAAGGCGTCCGGTCTTCAATAAATATACGTAGCATCCTTTCAAGATGCTTATTCGGAAAGACTTCTAGCCCAACCTTAACATCGTAGAAAAGTTTTACAGCATTTGTAAAGAAGCAAGGAGTGTTCATAGTCAGAGGACACAGCTCTAGAAGAATTTAATTACAAATGGACAATCCAACACAATGTTAGCTTAAAGGATTGCTTTTTCTGGTTGGCTGCATTGGTTAAAGGGTGGTCAGTGCGTGAGGATGTCGATTCGCTTCCTGATCGTGGCTTATTTCAGAGACCGTGTATGGACCCTGTGCTGTGGGTAGCATGGTCCATACATGGGAACCTTAAACGGCATGGCACCCATTCAAACGGGCAGCGGTGGTCAAGGATCTCACCTGATCAATTCATTGCAAAATGAGCAGGGTCGAGGCCATACGGCTGCTATAGAAAAATGTGCACATATATGCTTAACGTTTCTTTTCTTCCTCGCTGGTCCCTGGGCAGCTAGATCTCGTTCTTCACATGATACATCTTGACAAGTCCTCCAACTTAACGCAGTGCTCATAATTAAGCTGGTGCCCTGCGCTTGGCTTTTAAGTAGAAATTTTTGAGCTTACAAGTATAAAGCTTCTTAAATACCAATGGTTGTTTAGTGAGCCTATGTGTTTTTTGTAGTTCTGTAACTACAACACGGTTGCCGAGGGCTACGGTGGTCGTGGTTACCAGCTGGACAGCACAAATGAGGACAAGATGGATACGATACTCAAGACCGCTCAGAAGGACTGTGCTGACGGTCATAGTGTCGTTCTCAACTGTCTTATCGGCAAGACAAGTTTCCGAGAGGGCAGCATCAGCGTCTGACCAAATCAAGTGCAAGGAATTTAGCTGAATTTGTGCTAAAACAATTTTAGACAAATTTGCACAAGGTTCAAACCAAAGTTTATTCTCCTGTTTCAAGTTTCTTAAATTTTCTATCCATATTTCATGAAAATAACTATAACAGTGTGGTATATTTAAATATATTGAATATATTCAGTATATGTTTATATAACATACATTTAAATTAAATATATTAAAATATTATATAAAGGCAGTTGTGTATGCTGTGTGTGGATGCTTAAGTACGTGTAAGTATAATGCACAGGAGTGAATCGAGGTTTAAAAGTTACGGGTGGGCAGTCATGGAAGGGTCTAAGTTTTTGTTGTACAGCCTTTGCAGACTCAAAAAATCTGCCACTTGTAACATCCTGATAAACAAGCCTTTGGGAAGCTGAAAAGTTGGCATTTTAATCAGGACAATGTTTGAATTGTTAGCGAATTTTCATAAAATTTTGCTGCATAATTTTTCTGACAATAAGGTAAATTTGTTGATTTTTACTGCTCTGCTGTCAGCAGTAGTGAATGATCTTTCCCTGGGAGTGCAAACATGACATCAGAAGTGAAAGTGCACGACCTATCTTTACGGGTTACAAATGTCGTAGTCCTAAGTTGAGTGGTCTTTCTTTGGACAATAGCTTACATGGCTCAGAACGTAACAACTTATGTGGCTAAGAACATAAAGCGTTGAGGGTCAAATCCTGGACACACTGGTGAAAGGTGACATGGCCGTTGTAAGTCTCTTCTCAGTCCGGTTTTGTCGAGTAGAAACCAACTGCTAAGAAACTGGTCTTGTTTTTAATCATATGCACTGTTCGACTCGTCTTCACCCCAACGACGACGTCATATGTAGGATATATGTTGCCCATATGGGAGTATTACCATGTTGGCTTCACAAGTCCTATATATGGGATCATATGTAGGAATATAGTCATATGGGCTTCACATGTTGTACGTGTGACGTTGCTGTTGTGGCAGGCTATTTTTTATATTGTGTCTCAAAAGAATACTAATTTTAAAAAGTTACTTCTGTGTAATATCAGCTGCTTCGAATTTACAAGCAGTCATTTGACTGAAAGTCAAGATAAATTTTATTGGTTGGCCTTATTTCCACAATAGCTTTGCTAAATAAGATTGTTAGCTTATTAATGCGTAACAATACATCCATAATTAAGTAGAGTACGTGTCTATATGCCCTACCTATATGTTAGAATGTGTCTGAAATTTAGGTATGCTCTCTCCTTGCTTAATAAGTGCTTTATATAAATAAACATGAATAAATAATTAATATTAGATGAATAATTAATTAAGCCAAATGAACAGATTATCGCTTAGTACTGTTTTGGTGCCTTCTGCTTTTCTGAAACATTCCTGTGACTCGGAATAATATTTCTGGTTGAATATTTCTTTGTTTAAATGTGTACGATTTTGTACACGGTTGAATTTGTAAGATGGATTTGTTTAATAAAGTATTTGAGCTTTCCTTCGATCTGAATTCCTGTATATGAGCATTAGGCAAAATGATAAGCCTTGTAAGAAGACCGTTAATATAGCACTTCAAAAAGATCTCAAAATATGTTCACTGTCTCTCAAGGGAGTGCATTTGTGACATTAGTGCGGTGACGTATGGTGCCGTTGGTGTCATACAGACAACACTGAATTCCCTTTTGCTGAAGGAATATTTCTTTAGAAAGAAAACAATGCACAGACAACCAATCAAAATTCAGTAACACAAAGCAGAACTCATTTTCAGGCTGATAATAAATGGTGCAATTAAAATGCTGGTAACGTTGAAACGCAAAAAGCTCGGACATGCAGGTGTTGAAACTCAACCGAGACACTAAACTAAGAAAATACAACCAAAAATAATTATTACAACCAGAGTGGGCCGTCCAAGGTTCCTGTAGCCATCTTCATTCTGCACATTCCAAATAACAAATGCAAATGGTTTCTCTGTGTGAATATAGTAATGGGCAAACCACTGTTAAACTATACAGCTCAACAGCCTTCCCGAACCACACTCTTAAAATGTAATGTCTGGATTCAGCAGACACTAATCTAGTCACAACTCTCAGAGAACATTCTAGGCATAAAACAGTAATTGTGGCCTATAACCAGACATTACCAAGGCCTTTTCAAGCATCACTGTGGCCCATAGTCAGACACCACTGTGGCCTTTTGAAGTAATTAGACAAAACTATCTGGGGATTAGGTGATGGTGAATGTGCTTCAATGCCAGACAGTTTAGGTCTGTGAAAGTTCTAACCACACTGGTTTCTGTTCTTACAGCAGACAGTTTCAGTAGTGCGTGGGGTTCCACTCATCCAAGTACTGCTTGGGTTTGTAAATATAACAAAATAAATGTATTAGCCTATGGTGTCTACACCAATCTAGACATTAGGTGGTACATGTACCCCATCCTACAGGCTAATTGTATTTGATCATGCTCTCCTTCCAAAGACCATACAACAGAGCATCGAAGGTACTGAACAACTCCTAAGTAAAGGACTTGCTCAAGGTCTGTGCACAGTAATTGCACTGACGAAGGCTCGAAGCCATACTCTCCATGTTACAGGCGAGCGCTCTAACCAATCGGCTACCACGTCCCACATACATCCCTGCTGCATAGGGTCCAACAAGACCTTCATTCAGCTCTATAGCTGAACAACACCATAGCACTTTAATTCCGAAACAGAGACAGAAATCAATGATACTGCTACTACAAAATAACGCACAGCTGTACAAATGCTACAATTTTTGGTCTACCCTGTATGTTCATGTAGAATGACATTGGCAATACAGTCACGCTGAAAACTTCTAAGAATAACATCTTCAAAAACTTGGCAAAAGATAGAAGGCATCAGATCAATAGAGTTTACTGAATAATTATTACTGAAAACAAGCAAGAGAATGTCTCAAACAGGAACAATATTGCACTCACCAGCAGAGAAAAACAAAACAAAATGGAAACTACCAAACTACGTGAAATTTAAGTGGACTGATGCAAGACAGACAGCAGTGCGTCAGAACAAAGGGGTAAAGAAAAGCAAGTTTCACTGAAGCACAAATTACTGTTGTCACAGAAATAACTGTCGGACAACAACAGAGATAAAACAACCTCGTAAAACGTTGTACTAAAATACTATGACTATGAAAAAGCTACTCTTGACAAGAAGCAAATCTATGACTAGTAAAATGATCAGTTGAAAAGTCATGCTGAGAAGGTCAAGCAAGACCTTTACAGCACCACATGAAACAAAAATATGTCAACGAATGAGCAAGATGTGCTTTAAACCATTAATCCAGTGGCTAACGTGTCCCAAATCTATTCTCCCAGTTGACAGTTCAAAACCACATAAAGGATTTACTCGGATGTCTTGGCCATGACGAGTATTTATATATGCAAATACATACATGTAATGTAATCTATAAAGGAATTTATAGAGCACCTTTAGAGCCTCTTACAAGTAAGGCCAATGCAACACTCTTAACAAATCACAGAAGTTCTCAGAGCACCAGATTCAGTCTGATGAACATTCTGCTTTCACAGCTCCTATCCTGACTCCTCTTTTTCCTCTTATCCCTCTTTCCGCTCCAATCCCAAACATTAATCACCATAGCTGTCACGCTGTCTCTCTGTCCGACTCTTTGATCTTGACCTGGAACCGAACACTTTTGCCTATCGATTTTGTATTGTTTGGAGCGGAAAGAGGGATAAGAGTAAGAAGGGGAGTCAGGATGGGTCAAAACATATGATGTCAGAGAAAAGGATGGCAAGTTTCCTTCAGTCTGACAAATTAACACTGATATATCCCAAAAATGATAAGATATGACAGAGAAATAGAAGATTGAAATAGCTTAAATAAATGAGGCTCCTGTTGTGTATCAAGGAAGCATTTTACTGTAACTTGTAAAACTGTATAACTCATAATTTTTATAACTCATAAACTAGAACTAATCAAACTTCCATTCTCAAAATCTCAACAGTTCAATATGAGTAAGAATAAACATCAATAACTACTGTGAATACGAAACACAAATTTGTGAAAATGAAAATCATGAAATGAAAACCCGAGCTCTCAAACTGTTCCAATCCACTCAACCAAACAACCTTACAAACAGACTAATAAGACAACCTTAATAAATTTTTTCGCACAAGAAAATTCCCAAAACTGCTGCAAATTAGCCTTAATCAATTTTTTGCACATAAAAATTCCCAAAACTACTGCAAATTCACCTTAATAATTTTTCACACAAGAACTTCCCAAAATTGTGGCAAATTCACTAGTTTCTCCCCACTTACTCCCAGGATGCAATTTGTCACTGGGAACAGTGTTGGGTAAAAAGACCTCTGGAAATAAGCAGAACATATCAGGAAAAGGCATCCCAGTGTGAGTAAGGAGTTAATCGGTGTCCCCTTCAAATCACACCCTTACTACAGCTCAACCCTCAGTGAAGAACATCATATTAACTCTTAATCACAGCAAAAATAAATGACCAGCATGATACAACCCACAAAGAATGGACAGATGAAGGAAGCATCTCTAAGACACGTTAAAGTTAAATGGCTTTTAATCAACGTCACTATACGTTATGCGACAAAGTTCAGTTGTAGTGCTTAAATCTTGCACACTAAGATTTCGTCCGAACTAAACCTGCTGGCCATCCGACTCGGGCAGTCCGACATAACCGACATCTGTTGAGCGGCGAGTGAGGAGAACCGCACTGCAGATCACTCCCAGCAGCTGCACAGATATTAAATTCATAATCACAACCCAGCAAAATTTTACAAGATGCAAGTTTAGATGCAATTCACGGCACTGGAACACTGCAACCATCAGACCAACCGAATTCCAGACAGGTCTGAGTCTTTGTGTAATCTAGTCTAATCTAAAGACTTCTACAGTGCCGTCATCACGAAGTCCAAGGCATCAGCAGATGGTCGCTTCATGTCAAAATCGCAATCGTATAACCCAGGGACGTCCCAAAGCTCTGTAAAAATGGCTGCCCAAAGGAACTAAACCATTTCACGTAGCCTGAAATGGCTGGTTGAACATTATTTTTTGCATTTTACTTCCCTTGTGGAGGTGCTATACAAATTTAGGATTACAATTACAATTATTTACTGTACTTACTAAACGTACCCAGTATGCATGAACAACTTGTCTAGGGTTGTTGCAAAGTCAGCTCAGAAGGTGCTAACCCATGAATGTCTCATTATTGAACAACTACCATGCCATGCTGTCATTGTGTTTGCATTTTATGGGGTTCTAAAACATAATGCAGCATCAACTTATATAGCATCAACCCACATAAATCATTTCAGATTCACTACGAACATCTCAATTCCTCGCTCAGCCGATGGACATACGGTGTGTTAAATAGTCTTACTTACTTACTCAATGGCCCTGTAAACATATGACGTTATTTTCTGACATAAATCGATTCAACATAGTTAATACGAGTTGGAATTCCCGCACCCAACTGGTCCACATACCAGAAGCACTGAACATCCAGCAGCAACAGAGGCGACCACGGTCAGGTGGTTAAGAAACTCACGCTTCAGTTTTTCATAGCAACCCTACAACACAAGAAATCCTTCCACTATGCCATTCAAAAACAAACCTTGCAACAGTCTGAGCAGGAATAAATCTATTGCACAAGTGTCCTTAAAAACATGAATTCTCGTACAATTCGATCGTGGGTCTCGAATTCAGTTTGGCTGTTGAAAATGAGCTCATTATAACAAAGTCTCCCTATAAGGCCGTTCTTGACATGGCAGGAATATAAATCTGTTACACAAGTCTCCTTAAAAACATATTTGTGGAATTTGTGGTATACGGTGTGTGTACAATGTACACGTGCATGCATGTAAATGTAAAATTTAAATATACACATTTGTTTATAGCAAATGTGCGGCATCAATCCTGCTCATTTTTAAAAGCTTTGATCAGGTAAGATACTCCACCACCGCTGCTGGTTTGATGGGTGCTAGCTACACCATTTAAGGTCCCTGTATATGGACTGTGATAGCCTGAGATTCAAAACTCTAAAATAGTACGTATGTATTCACGCACCTCAAGCAAGAGTTAGCAGACTACATAAAGTAACTGGCAGATGGAGGCCAATAGTACATGTACATAAATGTGACAGACAGAGAAAGATAGAAGAGTATACACAGACAAGAAGAACGACATTCAGACAGACAGCTGGGTACAGACAGAGAGACAGAAAAATAGGCTGTCAGACATATACCAGTAGATGGACTGAAAGACAGACAGACAGACACCCATATAGACAAACAAGTAACACCATGATAGAAAAGAAGCATCCATTATTGGCAAATGAGCTTTTTCTGTTGCTGGACCTAATCCAGATTCTGCTTAGACTCTCATGTCATTTCAGTCTCAAGACTCAACTCTTTTAGCGGCTTATCCATCACTGGCTAACACTCGTTTATATTTTATTCACTTATTTCTGCATTTATTAAGAGCCACTATCTAATGACTAAGCATCAATCGATGGTGCTGAGCAGTTGTGAATGAAGGACTTGCTTAAGGTCCCTACACAGTAACCGTCTCGGGGAGGCTAGAACCTGTACTCGGCATTAAAAGCCTAGCCCTCTAACCAATCGGATACCATGCTCCAAGCAAAACTTACCTTATTTTATTACTTATTTTTTACCCTGTACCTTACCTTATTTAAAATCATGTTATTATTACTTCTGCATTTATCAAGTGCCACTATCTAATGACTTAGCATCAATCGATGGCATGGAGCAGCTGTGAGTGAAGGACTTGCTCAAGGTCCCTACACAGTAACCGTCTTGGGGAGGCCAGAACCTGTACTCTATGCATTACAAGCCGAGCACCCTATCCAATCGGATAGTGGGCTGACTTTCTGGTACTGACCTGAACACAACTTGGTCTTGGCATGCCATCGGATGATGCCTGGTGCATCAGATACCAGGACAAACAGAAGCTGATAGTCAATGTTAAGAAGAATCTAACCTCTCCGTGAAGGTTTGGATCCGGATACACGTAGGTGCAATTGTTCTCGCAACAGCTGGCAGGATACGGGATTTGATGAGATGTCTGGTTTTTATACCACGATGTATGCAGCCAATCCGTGTAATTGTCGACTCCACAGCATTTCAACTAATCAAGCAAGGAATCAATCAATCAATCAATCGATCGATGAATCAATCAATCAATCCATCAACTGTTTATTGAAGCATTAACAACAGATAGTTACAAGAGATTTTATAGGAAAAAATTCACACGTTACTGTTGAGAAGTCAATGGGAAAAACATAAAACGTCATTTGACCCTCAACAAGGAAGTCCCAAACAAATATTAACGATTATTCAGCAAATTAAACAAGGATAGTCGAAGGTTGTCTGCACTGCAGCTAACCTTGACAGATTTCTTTCAAATGTGGTTTGTATTTCATCTGACCTTGATACATATTTCTCAAGTGAGCCCTTAAAAGTCACGCATATTCTTGGGTGTTTATTAAGAGTGACGTGGACCATACTAGAACACCTCCCACAAAAATGCAAACTGTTCCATGACAACTCAAGACACATTTTCAACCGACCTATATACTTATATACACATATAAATACGTACATGCACACATACATACATATATGCAAATATACATACATACATATAGACATACAAACATGCATATACACATACATTTATACATACATACATATATACGCATACATACACACATATATACATAGTCATACATACATACATACATCTTGCACACTTTGATCTTGACCTGGACCTGGAACAGAACCTTTCTTGTCTATTAATTTTGTTTTGGCTGAGCACCTGTGAATTAGCTAGTTCCCATAACTTAGCTTTCGTTGGGCACCATCTTGCACACTTTGATCTTGACCTGGACCTGGAACAGAACCTTTCTTGTCTATTAATTTTGTTTTGGCTGAGCGCCTGTGAATTAGCTAGTTCCCATAACTTAGCTTTCGTTGGGCACAGTAGAAATCTCGAGCTTATGATTACAATTACACATGAACATGCCCAGAAATGAAAATGCACATACTGTACATACATCTGTGCATGCAAAATGAAACAAAGAGTTCTCATTGACTTGCCTTTGACTGCATGAAATCCACCTCTTTCTCAACATATTCGTTTGAATCGTAGTCATCCAAAGCCGCTTTCAGTCCTTTGTCAAGCGCCGAATCAATGTCCTCCCGGAACAAGTAAGCCAGAATGGAACCAGCAATCAGAGCCATCAACAACACAGTCAAAATGACGAGAAACTGCAACAGAAAGCAAAACACAACTCAACGTTGGCACTCATCATAGAACCCTTGAACAGCCACATTCACAGAGCTTTCAAAAGGTCCTTTTAAGACGCTCTATAAAAGCTCAGATACATACATACATACATACATACAAACAAATATACATACAAACACATATACATACAAACATATACAAACATATATATATATACCAACACATATACATACAAACATATATACACACTGACACATATACACACAGACACATATACATACAAACATACATACATACAAATATATATATACATACAAACACATATACATACAAACATACATACATACAAATATATATACATACAAACACATATACATACAAACACATATACATACAAACATACATACATACAAATATATATACATACAAACACATATACATACAAATATATATATACATACAAACATATATACATACATACATATAAACACATACATAGAAACACACATATAAATACATATATATATATACACAAACTTATATACATATATATATATATACATATATACACACAACCATACATACAAACACATATATAAACACAGACATACACACATACATGTCATACATACACATACATTTACACATACATATGCACATAGATACAGATGAAAAACCCAGGCCCCCATGAAATGCACTGTAATCCTATTAGTGACCAGTATAACTTACGAACAACGTACCAATCGAGTGAGGCAAACATTGGCTTTGAAGGTGACGACAAAACCAAGAATTCCAACGAGCAAGAGGAAAAACCCAACGGTTGTTGTGAGACATGCAGGAATCAGCGTCGAAGTGTCGCTTGCCACATGGTCATAGTTGTAGTACATGGTGAAGAGCCAAGCGCCCGTCATGACCAAAACTATGGCCATAACCTACAATTGTTTCAAATAAGAACGTTACGTAATGTAATTTATTTATAATAAATGCCTTGGAGTGGTTGTAGTACTGAAGAGTGAAGCACCTATCATCACCAAAACTATGGCCCTCCCTAAGAATCCATCAACACAAGAATGATATGTAAGGTAACATGATGAGTACCTGTTAGAATGGCAGTTCATTCGATAATGGGTGCTACATAAATTCAATCGAACATAACTGGGTTTTACTCACACACAGCTTTAAAACAAATTGTGTCAATATAATCATAAATGATCAGTAAGTAAATGATCAGGAATGAATGAATGAATCAATCAATTGATGAATCAATCGCTCAATCAATCGTTTATTGAATCGTCAACAACAGACAGTTACAGTAACTTTAATGCTCTGGTGTCTAATGGACAAGACATCAACTGACTGCGCACTAAAAACAAGCCGCAATCAGGTCAGTATCCAGAAGATCGGTCCAATAACATATTTTACACGTATTTCAATAACGATACTGTGTGTGTTAAAATGACCTTCTGTTCCAGTAATCTGATTGGCTGATTGTAATGTAGGGTATTCTTGTAATGGCCTTGACCCTGCTCAATTTTCAACGAATTGATCGGGTGAGATCCTTCCCCACGGCTGCCCAGATGAAAGAGCGCCACGCTATTTAAGGTCGCCATTTAAGTAAGTATATAAGTGCCTCGGTTAGGTTCCTCAAAAGGTGCTATATAAATGGCCAGAGACATACATACATGCACATATATACATCCATATGCATAAAAGGCAAACAGGTATGAACCACTTCAAACTTATCACCCATGCAGTTTTAAGTTAGTAAGTAATGAAGTTTTATAGTGCTATGCAGAAAGTTCAAAGACTTCCTCCTTTTTTGCTGTGTTTATTCATGCAACGATGTCCAGCACCTACACGCGAAATGAACAATGAAGTCTCAATCTTGAGTCAACAAAGCCAAGAATCACAACAAGGCTTAAAACTCGTGATGTTTAAAGCTTCAGACTAATGGAGATTTTATGGACTTGAACTTGTAAGCGCCCATTCCAATCGATTCATGTATACTTTCCGTCGCCTTTATGTACTCCCAGGGCGCTATTCTAAACCGGTGGGCATACCAAATGTGCGGTATCTGGCAGACTTCTCAAGAACAGGCACCGTAAAGAGCTTATATGGTTGGGACATGGGTAAATACACTTGAACCATGCCCTGCGCTATATAATTTATGGAATTTTATTAGATTACCACAACTGTGGCGTGTCAACAAAAACCTTCGCATCATTTGTTAACATTTTAAAACTACAACTTACACAGAAGATCAAGTTGATGATGGTGAGCACGACTTTTGCGCTTACTTGACCGATCGCCATTTTGCGTTTCAAATTTGGTTTAATGTCAGATTTGTTTGTGCAAAAATTCTCACTTGCGGCGCAGAACAACTTCTCGAATAAATATCATGTGAGCATTACCAGCGGAATTCTATTTATAAATTTCTAGACAATTGGGTCGGGTTATTAAAATCAGATCGTCTATTTAGGTCGTGTCTTAATTGTAAGTAAGTACATAAGTAAAATAATTATGCATTTGCACGATTGTATCTGTGACGTAATTTTTCAAAATCTCGCAAAGCTGGCGGAAACAGAGGCTGAGAAAAGGGGAGGCAGTTTTAGCATGGTTTAGATCCTTTATGGTGACAAATGTCAACGACTTTTTTCGTGAACTGCTTTCGAGTTGCCTGAATTTCTGAGGACTACAATCTATAGTTTTCTTTATTCGTCCTCGCCCCGGTTGGAGCAAATTTTACGGTTTACAGCCATGTTCATTGGTCCCACAGGTGGCCTGCGCTGTGCCACTGGTAGAAATTGGTGTGCAGCTATGCCCCAATGTTAGAGAAAGATGCCTAAGACTCTTGGGCGGGAACAAAATGTATGGTAAAAAATCTTCATTGAGATTGAAGATGTCCCCAATCCCCACATAGGCCTATAATTACATTCTGGCCCAGAGGTAACTTAATTTTGATTTTATGTGGTCATGATGGTTTTTACCCGTTTACCAACTTACCAAGTCAGCATATAAACTACCTTTATTAAGATGGCATACGAGGAAGGAGGAAGATACTGCCTGTGAATGTAATATGTAGATGTAGGCTCCTACATGCTTTTCTAATCTAATTCCTTATGACCTCGATCCCTCTCATTTTTGAATGAATTAATCTGGTGAGGTCTTTCACCAATGCAGGCCTAGGCTGTAACTGACCACATCGGGATTTTATTCGATCAAAATTGTAGGCCTAGCTTAGTAACATGTAGCTAAAACAAGCCTAGGCCTATGTAGCTTTCAACTATTAATAGCTTACGCGATCATAGTTTGTCAAATTTATATGGATTTCGTTCTGTTGACAAATTCGAGTAGGCTTAATTCACGTTAAATTACTTTTGCATCACCCTAATTACAACTAACTTATTTCACGCAGAGCACCTTAGCTCTAGTTTAGCAAATGTCCCTTCTGGGAAAAATCCCTGCTGCTACCAATTTCCTCTTTCTTCTCCAATCTAATCTAATCTAATACTTCCATAGGGCTATTATCATGATGCCCAACACATTGGTCGCTTCAAGTCAGAATCGTAGTCAAAAGTCATAGTCGGGTCGAATTCCAATAAGTCAGAGAAACCCGAAGCCAGGCTACGGTGGGTAAGCAAGCTGGAAAAGACGTGTCTTAAGTTTAGACCCGAATCCTCTTCACCCTACCCTCCTCTCCCCAATCTTACCTTCCCTGCCTCACCCTCTCATCTGTGTTCCTCTCCCTCGCTAAGAGGAAAATACTTCACGTGAAATGTACTACTGATCGACCAAGCGACCATCTTATCTGTACTAAATGGACCAAGGACCATAGAAACACGTGTAAGCTTCACACACACACACACACACACACACACACACACACACACACACACACACACACACACACACACACACACACAATACCCACCCACACCCACACACACTACACCCATCCACACACAAACATCCACCCTCGCAGACGCTACACCCACCCACCGACACACACACAATACCCACACTTACACACACACAACACCCACACACACAAAAACACACACAAACAAACACAAACACACACACATACGCACAATCCAGTCTTTAAAAAAGTTCCATTATGCCTAATTGACTCTTTGATCCATTCATTACGCTTCATTGTGGTCGTCGAAGGATGGTTAACAGAACTATAACAATGTACAATACAGTAGGCCCCTACTGGTAATATAATGAACAAATGGCCTGCAGACCCTCCAGTGCATGTGCCTTTACCGTAGTCTGCGCAACTATGGCCTACCGTGTTTATTACCTGACCTAGATCGATCAGCCAATCGATCAGCCGATAGATTAAGTGCTGCTTAGCATAATACAATCAGTGTGCTGAAGTCGGTGACGGTCCATACAGCAGTGCTAGTAGTAGTTCAGTCTGATGGACCTGCTTGAACTAAGAGCTGTCCGGAGAGGAATGTGACGTCCTCGGTCAGTGCCTAACCTCGTGGGGCGGGGGTGACTCCAGCCTAGGTCTTAATCCAGAATCACCCGCCTCACTGCCTCTTCTACTCTCAACGCAAAATGGCCGTTCCGTATCATCTCTGTCCAATAGTGTCCGTTCTATCAAAGAAAGGTTCAGCACTGACCGCTTCCTTAAGGGAGTCAACACTGTAAAGTTCTGTCTTGGGACCCGGCTCTGCCTCTTCCACCCTCGCCCGATGAGCAACGTCCTGAGGATGGCCTTTGCTCAGAACAGGGTTCGTTCCTTCACCGGAAATAGTCGTTCCCTTTCTGCGTGCATTCTTTACTACGTGCTTTATCTTCACCACCATTCCACATCTCGTAACTCTGGAACTACCGCTAAAATCTGATACATCAATTGTTGTCTTGGTTTCTGGGGCAGAGGAGCCTTACGACAAGTCTCTGCGTCTTTCCGCCCTAGGCACATGGATATCGGGCAACGCATCTCCCAACTATCACACGATTTCCGGACTTACCGTCCAACGCATAGGCCTATCTGTCATGCAACACAACTTACGGAGAAAGTTCTCGAACCCAGACTCTGCGTTGGCAGTTCTCGACCAGCACGTATAATAAGTTCAGCTTCGAAAGATACCGGTGGTATCTGTATGGAGCTCTGACAGCGAAGGTCATCTCTCTGTAACCTTCGCTGTTTTTCAGACAGACATTGTTATGGGGAGGTCTGCACATCGGGCAACGCAGCTTCTCTATGTATCTCTGTAAACCGTCAGTCTTCCTGCCTAATAATATATAATATAATAAATATTATAATTTATAATTATATATATTTATACTTTTACATATAAATAATTATTAATTATAAATAACATATTGCATTACAAAGTATTACAGACACACAAAGAGACACGCATACACACAGAGACACACGCATACACACAGACACACACGCATATACACACAGACACCCACGCATACACACAGAGACACACGCATACACACAGAGACACACACGCATACACACAGACACACACGCATACACACAGACACACACGCATACACACAGACACACGCATACACACACAGACACACCCACAACCGGGTGATTTAGAGACGTGAGTGCCGGAAATAATCGTCTCGTCATCACTTATAATCCGGATCACTCCGCCTCGCATCACGCGTTGCGATCTCGCCATTTAATCCGAGCTAATCTTCATCGTATCCGATTGCGTTCCAATCCCTTCCGTTTCCGCCCCTCTCCATCTTCCATTCCTTCCATCCCTTCAGTCCTACCGCTTCCCTATTCCCCATTCCACCCATTCCCAGGCGCGGTTCTCTTCAGGGTGATTTCCTTCTCATTTGAACGCTTTCACCCGTGCCTGGCCGCCGGGAATAGGGCTATAATCGGCCTGCTTTCCATCCGTTAATTACGAGAGCTCTACCATTAGGCTCGTCAGGAAAACCGGAGTTAGCCATCAACCGGAGTTAGCCATCAACCGGAGTTAGCCATCAACCGGAGTTAGTCAGCCAAAGAGGTTATACTACTTATATCATTGGAGTCAGCCGAGCTTACGGTCGGGTGAGGGGAAATTGCGTTTCTGTCTCGACGGCTCTGCTTCTCCGAGCGTGAAGTTGGTTACTCGCTGGACCCATCCGTTATTGGATCTTTACTGGACCAAGGTTGAAGATTGAGCTAGACTTTAATTATCTTGAGAAAATGTCTGGGAAAATGAGAGATTTTATTGTGGAATGTTACTTCCGGTAGTGAAGTATCCCGTTAGTTACGAATACCAACAATATGGCGTCGTGAAATTTTAGTTAATATTCATGATGTCTAATTAATATGCAAGAAGTCTGATATTAATCAATTACGACTGTCACTGGTTCTGAGACTCCTTCTGTTCACGACAGAAGTGCTTTGTGTTGTAATATAGGCAGGGCCTTTCGGAGATTTCAGAGAGGCCACTGCAAATACGAGGCCCCAATCTCAAAGTATGGAATCATAAGCCTTCTAAATCGCAATTGTGAATTATAATACAAAACAGATGAATAAATATTAATTATTATTACATACAAAATTTTTTTCAAAATCTGAGGCCTCTTCTCTATATGAGGCCTGGGTCAAATGGCCTGGCTGGCCCCCTCTGATGGGGGAATATTTTGTGCTGACGGGGCACCGCATTTGTATAAATCAGAAGCAGGCTAATATCTTTGCAATGTAATGCTAGCCAAAAGGCAAGCGATCCCACAATTGTCCTGAACCTTGGTCCTTGCAACAAAACCAGTATCAGAAGAACGCAAGAATCTGGAAGGGCGATATGGATTCAGCAAAGTATTCAGATATGATGGAAGGCCAGTGTCCTGAGCCTTAAAAGTCAAGCTTGCAATGTTAAACTTAATACGCCATTCAACAGGAAGCCAGTGAAGGGCATGAAGGCGATCTAATGCAGTTGATAAAGAAGAACAGTGTAACGACCATAGAAAGAGAGTTTTGAACTCTCAGGGGCTGTTTTTAGATCTAAAGAAGATATACCATCTAGCACCGCATTTGCATGGTCTAATCGAGAACCAACAAGTGCACAAGCCGCCGTTAGCCATGTCATCATTTGGAGAACGTTTAATGTCACAAATTGCCATGATATGGTAGATATAAGACCTGCAAACTAGAATATACGTATAAAGCCAATGTGTGCGAGTTATCAATAATGACACCAAGAGGTTTAATTTGTTAGATAATGACACTTCGGTTTCTGCAACGATTAACAGATGAAAGTGAAGAGAGAGATTGCATACGTTGATGAGTTGTAAAAATAACCGCCTCTAACTTATCAGGGTTGATTGCAGGATCAATAAGCAGATTCAGTTGTGAAGACAGAACAAGCTGAGTTCGAGTTCAGTTTTAGCTGAGGGATCTTTAGCAACGCAGAGTTGAATATCATCAGCACATTGTTGGACTAGTGTATCATGCATGCGTGCAATTTGACATGAATTTGCAATATGCCTGAAGTCTGATATTAACTGTAATAGTAATTTAAGATTTATAAAGCGCCTCTTAGGGAATAAACTCGACAGAGGCGCTCCCGACCCGAACAAGTAAAATCACCGTTAAACAGTACAGTCTTCAGGCGCCTGCGAAACCCTGAGAGGGGAAGAGAGAGGAGCTCGAGTCGCAGATCTCGAGAGAGACGGTTCCAGCAGGTGGGTCCGACATATGCAAAGCTTCTGGACTGGGCGGTAGAGGTTCGCATGCGAGGGACAAACAAGAAATCACGGGTGGCCGAACGGAGGTGCTACGGCCCGGTAACGAGGAGACTAAAGTGCAGAAGTCCATGAGGTAAACAGGAGCTGAGCCAGCAATACATTTGCGCATAAGAGTGAGAATCTAATATTCATGATGTATATGAGTACGAACGATTAGGCGGGAAGTGCAACCCAGGACCACCATATATTGCTAGCGACATCTGGGGTGGTCACTTCGACTTCGTGCTCCGCTGTGGCTTCCTGAAGATATGTTGTTGAAACTATCCTGGATTGACGCCGAAGTATAAGTGTCTCTCTCGATAGGACGTCTTTGTTTTTCTCTCTTATACGCCCCTTGTGTCTCTTTTGCGTCTCTGCTGCGTCATCAGTGGGTCGGTATATCTGTTCGGGGGGCAATCTGTCCTTCAGTCGGTTATTTAGTCGGTCGGTCTTTCGGCATTTTAGTCGGGTGGTCATTTAGTCGGTCGGTGTGTTGAGGCGCTGTAATCGTAATCGTAATTCCGAGATTTCTATATAGCGCTCAACGAAAGTCACGTCACGGGAACCAGTTTATTCACAGGTGCTCAGTCGAAACAAAATCGATAGGCAAAAGGGTTCGGCTCCAGGTCAAGATCCAAAAGTCAGGCAGAGAGACAGCTTGGCAGCTACGGCGAGTGGTATTTGAGAGAGAGACAGAGATAGAGACAGACAGACAGACAGACAGACAGACAGACAGACAGACAGACAGACAGACAGACAGACAGACAGACAGACAGACAGACAGACAGACAGAGAGACAGCGACAGAGACAGAGAGACAAAGACAGAGACAGAGACAGAGAGTGGAGAGAGAGAGAGAGGGAGAGGGAGAGAAAGAGACAGACAGACAGAGACAGAGTGAGTGAGTGGGTGAGTGAATGAGGGAAAAGAGAGAGAAAGAAGAGAGAGAGACAGAGAGAGAGAGTGAGAGAGAGACAGAGACAGAGATAGACAGACAGACAGAGACAGAGAGACAGAGAGAGCCAGACAGACACAGACAGAGAGACAGAGAGACAGAGAGACAGCGACAGAGACAGAGAGACAGAGACAGAGACAGAGTGAGAGAAAGGGAGAACGAGGGGAGAGGGAGAGGGAGAGGGAGAGGGAGAGAGAGAGAAAGAGACAGACAGACAGAGACAGAGTGAGTGAGTGGGTGAGTGAATGAGGGAAAAGACAGAGAAAGCGAGAGAGAGTGAGTGAGTGAGAAGTGAGTGAAAAGAGAGAGAGAAAGAAGAGAGAGAGACACATAGAGAGAGTGAGAGAGAGAGACAGAGACAGAGACAGTGACGGAGACAGAGGCAGAGACAGAGACAGAGAGACAGAGAGAGCCAGGCAGAGACAGACAGAGACAGACAGACAGAGAGACAGAGAGACAGCGACAGAGACAGAGAGACAAAGACAGAGACAGAGACAGAAAGAGAGAGAGAGAGAGAGAGAGAAAGAGAAAGAGAAAGAGAAAGAGGAAGAAGGGGCGTGAGAATAATGGCGCGATATTTTCTCTGGCCAGGATGAAACTTGCGGCTTAGTCGAAACCGTCGACGATAGTGAAACCGTTTCATGTCGGTCGCTCATCTAATCACCATTATCATCGTCTTCGTCGTCGTCGTCGTCATCATCATTATCATCACGCGTTGGCCAGACTCCTTGACCGCCCTTCATTCGGCCCTTGCGTGTTCTTCACAGTCTGCGTCGCGAGGAGAACTACTTCCGCCGGATATGGATTTTCTCCTTCTTGCCTGCCATCATTGTCTGAGCTGAGAAGGAAGAGATGCAGGGAGGGCGTGAGGGAGGGAGGCGGGGAGGGGAGGGAGGAGGGGGAAGTAAGGTACTGCATGGGAAGTGCGTCTCACACGGTCTTCTGCTTCATGTGGTTAGGTCATTGCCTGGCTGGTGAGCTGATAAGCTTTGCTCAGGTAAGACTGATGAAAGCGCTTAAGCGGGGAAAACGAGAATATGACTACGTTGCATACATGTAACTAGATGTGTATGTATATATGTATGTAGTATGTATGTATGTATGTATGTATGTATGTAGTATGTATGTATGTATGTATGTATGTATGTAGTATGTATGTATGTATGAATGTATGCATGTATGTGTGCATGTATATATGTATATATGTATGTATGTATGTATGTATGTATGAATGTATGCATGTATATATGTATGTATGTATGTATGAATGTATGCATGTATATATGTATGTATGTATGTGTGTGTGTATGTATGTATGTATGCCTATGTGTGTATGCATGTGTATGTATGTAGGCTTATATATGTATGTAGGCCTTATGGGTGTATCCATGTGTGTATGTATGCCTATGTATGTATGTATGCATCATGCATGTACTGATATATGTATTTATGTAACTTACCTTACCTGAGCAAGCTACCATACCTCATCTTAATATGCCATGTTGAGAGTATTCTGATGCTCATAAGGACATGCATTAATAATATTGAACAGTGTTTTTACCGTAGGTATACTTTACTTTATGCTATCTTACCTCACCTTTGCATTACATATTGCCTTGCCTTACCTTGTCTTACCTTATCTTGCCTGAACTTACCTCACAAAAGGCAGACAAAAATAAAGAGATGTGCTGAAATAATAAGAAAATGACGACGACGACGATGATGATGATGATGATGACGATTATGATGATGATAATGATGATGATGATTACATGAAGCAATTATGTAATATATCAGACTGCAGTTCAGTCTAATTCAGCAAAATATAGATTAACGCAATACACAGTAAGATCAATTAAGCATCATATTCGTAATATTATCCACACACCGACAGTCGTTTCAGCGCCATCTTGTGTCTGGTTCTGTCTGGCTCGTCCTCCTCCTCCTCCTCCTCCTCCTCGCCCTCCTCCTCCTCGTCGTCGTTCTCCTCCTCCTCCTGCTTCTATTAACGATTTGCTTTCAGCCTGTCTCCTGCTGCTTCCGTTGACTCATCTTCCTTAATTGCTTTCTCCGCTGCCAGCCCTCTCCATTCCTCCATTCTTCGCCCCTTCAGCTTCCTCCCTGCCTTCCATCCCACTCTCCTTTCTTTTCTTTCTCTCTTTCTCTTTTTTTCTCTCTCTTTCTCTCTCTCTCTCTCTCTCTCTCTTTCTCTCTCTCTCACACACACACGCAGGCATACATACATACATATAAACATACATACCTACGTGCATACAAACATCCATACATACATAACTACCTACCTGCATACATACATACATACAAACATGCATACATGCATACATACATACATAAATACATACATACATGCATGTTTACATACATACATACATACAAGATGTTAGTTACCTTGCATACAAGATGTTAGGAGTGTAGAGTGATTGTTAATTGGCTAAAAGACCTCCAAAAGCGGGAAAGTCATTTTTATTACGATTACAGTACGTTTGTTGCCTTGTCAATACTGTCATTCTGATATTTTGGAAGCAGATGTCATGGCTGCCCAGATGATATGGCGATCCAGGGATCGTAATTATTGCGCCGCTGACAGCTGCTGCTGCTGCTGGTGCAGATGATGACGATGATGACGATGCGTCGTTCATCTCGGCATCTTCCTCTGGGGATGTATCTGCCCAGCGTCACTCGCTCATGCATTAGCCATTCCATCCAACCAGCTGCTGAAACCAGCGACATTGTTCCTTCTTCTTCTCTATTCCCTCCTGCCTTCTCTTGCTCATCCTCTCTATACTGTCTCTCTGTCTTCTACTTATCCTCTTCCTCTCCTCGTCCTCCTTTTTCTACTCCTCCCCTTTCTTTCACCTTGTCCTCCTCCTCCTGTCCCTTCTCCCATCCTCTTCTTCCTCTTCCTCTTCTATTCTTTGTCTTTCTGTTCCTCTTCGTCCTCTTCCTCTTCTTTCTCTTTTTCCTCCTCTTCCTCCTCTTTCTCTTCTTTCTCTTCCTCTTCCTCCTTTTCCTACTCCTTCTCCTCATTCTTTCCTCCTCATTCTTTTCCTCTGCTCCTTTCCATCTTCCTCATTCTTATGTGAAGCAGAGCTCTGGAAAAGCAGGTCATCGCTTTAAGACCTGTTCTCAATGAACTGCTTTAGAATACGTTTGTTAGTTCAGCCGCATGTGCTTGCCAGCAGCTCTCGCGAGGCACTATATAAATGTATGAATACAGATAGCAAGGCGCTATATTAATGTGTGTATACATATGTGAGTGTACACGTAATTTCGTATACACATGAAATCGTTTCTACGTGCGTACGTAGGTATGTTATATGTACCTACGTTTATGCACACATGTGGCTTATAGCTAGGCATTACTGTGGATCTTCATAGCAGTCAGACAAAAGCTGCCGGACAGCAGGCGACAGTGAATGCGTATTGACACCAGTCTATGAGTGTTTATGTGAGCTGTCCAGAAGGTCACTTCACACGACGGAGAGGCCGCGTGTGGTAGAGAAGTAAGTTGAAAAAGGCAAGCTTCAAGTTGAGAACGAAATGACACAAGTGACTGAGCAGATGGTAAACTATAGACTAAATGATTCACTCAACTCAGACACGATACGAAACTCAAGCTAATCAATTCGTTCAATTATTTTTTTATCGTGATTAGCTTCTGGACGAGTTTCAGTGTAATTAGAGTTTGATCAGGGACACTGGAGAGATTTTATGATATAGTATTGTCGAGACATACCTAAAAGACGCCATTTTAAGCGTCGTGCAGCGCAAATAGGATCTGCACTATACGAAAGTATGTGATGTAAAACAATAGCTATTTCGATGTTATTAGCTGACGGCTCTTACTGTATTTTCTAAAGTGAATCAGTAATTCATGAATCGGACGAAAAGATATGCATGAAACACAGACAGCCGACTGGACGCATCTGTCAAGTTCTATCGGACACACGTCCGTGAGTCGACGTCTCACAAGGAGTCGCGATAACAGGTCTGCCTCGCCGACGACACTGTGGATTTACTTCGATTTAAGCTGTCCCTGTGTTTTTGATTCATTAGGGTCCCGAAGATGGATTGCGGGCTTTTTCCCGGGAGGGAGACGCGAAGAGCCTGTTGGCTGAATCCAGATTCAGACCGACACGGACGGAATACTAAATCGGACTGTGGCGAACCCCGACAGTAATCTGAGGCGTCACGCCAAGGTGTTCCCGAACGGATTCCACGGAATTTCACTGAAACGGCGACTTTGCTGTTAAAACTGTTGGTGATCGTTTCGGCGAAATTCGATGGGTTTATTTTGACGCTCGATGATTTATTTTCCATTGGCTGTGGTTTGCCGAAATGTGTGTGAGTGGATGTTAAATGGCTTGCGAGGAAATCGCGTTCTTCGACGGTAGTATTTGTAGGTTTTTAATTGTATTCAACGTACTGGAGCCCGACTGCGTGCGACTATCGATCATGATTTGGACGCTAAGGAGCTAATTGGATCAATTCATTCGGCGTTTCCTTGCGAATTTTCTAATTCCGGAAACCAATTGGCGTTAATTTTCCGTTCTGTTATCCGAGGATTAAGCTTAGGTGTCGTTTTTTGTGCCGAGGTTAAGGCGGCGTTCACCTGAATCGGTTGTAGAGCCGTCTGCTACGGTGCCCGCCAGTTTTCTGCAGTAACCAGGTCTTATGTGCGTCTTGGATACTGGATGCAGTAATCCAAGCAGTAACAGAGTCTTGTTTGTACTCGATTTTACGCGTACTGTCACTAAGGCGCATAGTTTTAGAATGATTTCAGTTGTTGAACATCAGGCGACTGTTGAAAGCGGTCTTAAAATGAGAATAAAACGCAAGAATCTCTGTCCCGGTCTGATCCCAGTTGCCAAGATCGTGGTCAGTGCTGACCTGTCTCTTGGCTCACTGGAAAATGTTCACAATGATGATGAAGAAGCGGTGTTGACAGGAGAGTCAGTGAACGCCCCTTCTGCTGGGAATCTTAACATTGCAAAACCAAATAAAAAATCAAGGAAAACCGCACGTGGCCATCTGAGGGCAAATCGGAGTTCTAAGAGTAAGAAGAAGGTTCGGGCTTTCATGCCTCAAACCGAAACTGTATTTGGAGGAGATAATGTCACTGAGTCGTGTTGCAATCTTGTCGAAGACTCCTTCGATACTCCGGATTGCACAAATATGAAAGAATCAACTGAAAGGGGGAATGGTATGCCTCTGGGAGCTAGTGAAGCAACTTCTCTGCCTCATTTGCAGCATATGAATTCGTCTCCAGACAAGCAAGGGCTGAAAAGAAATTGCGATTCAAGGCAAGCCGAACCAAAGAACAGAGAAAACGACAAGAAATCAACATCGTTTCTTAAGGTATGAGATTTCTCTCCATCTTCTTCAATCTCTGTTTCTTTTATACCACTCTGTGGTAACATTTGAATTCTTCGAACAGTACAATGTAGCATTTATTTGATAAGTTTTTGCATAAATTATTCGACTTATTATTCTTTCTGTTGATGTAGCTGAACTAACCAAGGAATCAGTTGATGGTGTAAGCAATTCTGTCGGAATTGCTTGCTCAGGATCATTACATAGGGCCTTTTTCAAGTGTTACTTACATAGGTACATGCATAAATAACGTATATACATACATATTTATGCAAATATGTATATAAGCTCGACTTTCCTGCCACAGTGTACAGAAGACTTACAGCATACAAAAACTTAACCCACTCAATCCTATCCTATCCTATACATCATGTGTAGCAATCCGTGTAAATAATATGTAGCATGTCAACAGACTCTCTTGCATACAAGAAATTTTTCTAAGTTGTGAGCAGTAGAATCCGAAGGCTAACGACATCATGTGCCAGCCATGAAGTTGACGTCGATACAAATGTTCTTGATGATAACAGTTCTGTTTTTAACAGTTCGGGTTAAATATCAATAAATAAAAGTCACAAACAAACCATTAAACTTTCAACTTAATTGCAGCAGATCTAACTATAAACGTCAATTATAAGAAAACATGTGAAGTACATGTAACAGAATGAGAGCAGAGCCGGTGTGAATAGTGATCACAGATTATACCACAGCAAAGAAAGTAACAGTAATGGATGATCAATGCGTATAGGTGCAGCGGCCGAGAACTTTGCACCTATTTAATGCAGTTATTAACCGTGTATTTACAGACATAAGAATCAACTCGTGCCTAATTGCATCAGCCAATCAGCGAACCAGCCGAGTCATGAGCACACACACACATACACACACATATGTGTATATATATATACACACACATTTTCATATACACACATGCACGCACGCACGCACGCACACATACATATATCTCTGTATTTGTGTTTGTCTGTGTTTATAAGTTTATGTGCCTACGTATTTCTGTGTATGTTTGTGTGTCTTAGTGTGCCGTTCTGTCTATGCCTTTTCTGTGTTCCTCTGCATGACTGGATGTTTATGTGTTTATCTGTGTGCATATGTGTGTCTTTATATTTCTCACTGTGTTTTTATCTTTATCTTTCTGTGTTTCTTGATATGTTTCAACTTTTATAAGTAGCTGTGAATAAATAAGTAAGGTGTATGTATGTACATAATGTGATGTATATATACGTTATTTGAGCACACACACTTACATACACATCTAAGTTTCTACATGTCTATGTATTTCGCATACCCCATGACGGCTCTATATGTAGGGCATGGTGTCATTCCTCCCCAACTGAACCCTTTTGCCATAAAGGGTCTCAAAGTAACTGGCCACGTCTTTACATTTTAATATGCTAATTGATTGAAGGTTATTGTTGCCCTCCCCATATCAATATACCTAGTGCCGCCAGTGTGTGTACTTACGTACGTAACATATCGTAATACATCTACAAAATGTTACATACACACGTAACCATGTATGTGCGACTGATGCCTTGTGCATTTTGATAAGGGCTCTATAGAAGCAGTTGGATTTGTATGTGTATATGTATGTATATATGTATATGTATATATACTTATACACCGGTATATGTACGTATATACATGTACATATATACATACGCGTATGATATGACATGTATATGTGTTGCATATGTATATATCTGTTTATGTATATATATCTGTATATGTACAGTATGTATGTGTGCATATGTATATAGTGTATATTTGCAATGCAAACGCAGCCTTTATTTAGGAGCAAGGGTCGGGTTACTGTTGTGTATGCATTACCGTCACTCGGTTGAGGAGTGACGCATGCATGATGTGTCATCAGATGCTCTGGGAAGCGATAGACAATCTTTGTGATGCGCAATCGATTCCAGCATCAGAGTTCATGCATTCCGGATGATCTCCCACCTGTTTCAGGTGCGCCAATCAGAATTTCTTGGCACAGGTGTGCTTCTAACATAGGCGCGGTTTGCCCCACCTGTTTGTCTCGTTCATTGTTCCCATGCTTCAGCATTTGTTAATTGAAAATGCATTGTTATTTGACTGTCAAATCTCATTGTGTTAATAGTCTATTATTAATATTTAAAGTAGTTATTATTATAGTTACATTACTATTACTATTACAGCTACAATTACATAATAATAAAATAATAATAATATTAGTAATAACTTCCTGAGGGATCATAAATACATCGAGGCTATTATTATTATTATTATTATTATTATTATTATTATTATTATTATTATTATTATTATGGCAATGTTAGGTTAAAATTATAAGTTAATGCTCAAAGTGAAAGCTCACTAAGACACCTTTAAAACATTCTTCACCGACGCTATATGTTGGTCAACTGCAATAAATCAGATATTCGTATTCTGCTGCTCTGTCCTAATACTTCTCTACCCTCCCGTCACCTCATCCTTAAAATTTGGAAATCGCTCTACAGCTATGTCCCACCCCTCTGGAATAAAACCCCGCCAGAATTACGACAATTACGACAGTTTCTGCGCTTTTTTTCACTCAAGACTGAAAACAATCAAAAAATCTTATCCTGATTCTTCCTCTTCCCCTTATCTCTCTTCTCGCTTTAATTTCAAACATCATCCACCGTAGCCGTCCGAATGTCTAACTGCCTGACTCCTGGATCTTGACCTGGAACGGGACCCTTTTGCCTATCGATTTTGCTTTGACTGAGCGCCTGTGAATAAGCAGGTTTCCGCGACTTAGCTTTCGTTGGGCGCTGTAGAAATCTCGAGATTACGATTACGATTACGATTGGCAGCCCTCTCTGTTTAATTGTAACAAGATTTCTACTCAAGAGACCTAAAGATGTTTGGCAACACAAAAGAACGGAGTTTTAATTCTTGGGTTTAAGCCGAAAGTTAGATCACCAGAACAATCGAATGACTAATACTGCTACTGCTTCCGCTACTGCTACCACTACAACCACTACAACTACAACCACTACCACAACCACTACTACAACCACTACCACAACCACCACTACTAATATCACTACTACTACTACCACTACTACTACAACCACTACCACCACCTCCACTATTACGGTTCCCGTGAGAGACTCTTAAGCGGCACTATGCAAGTCTTCTGTAATGCTTACAATTACGATATTGCACATTCATATAGCACCACTATATTATGCTTTTGAGGATATGTCTGGCTAAAGCAAACTTTGTGTTGCTATCCTGCATGGAGTTTTGTGTATGCGGTTTGACAATGTTGTGTTACCATGACACCAGTCGTTCATGAAGCCATGGTAGCAGTTGCTATGGTTATTGCATCCTGTGGCTTCATCGTAAAACAATGCCCCAGTGAGCGATTATGACACTCTGCACCAGATTCATAGCATCCAATCTAAATTATGGTTTGTGTGCGTGTGTATGTGTGTGCGTGTGTGTGTATGTGTGCGTGTGTGTGTGCGCGTGTGTGTGTGTGCGTGTGCGTGTGTGTGTGAGTGTTTGACACATTGTCCGTTCAAAAGTAGGTTCATGAATTTCTAATTGTGTTTGTCTTTGCATATGCATCTTAGACACCGTGTATGTTTATGAGTATGTTTCTGTGTTTGTGTGCATGTGTTTATCTGATGTATGTATGACGTGAAAATATGCCATATGTTTATGTGTGTCTGTCTGTTTAGATGCAAGTTTATGTGTTCATGCATGTGTGTGCATGTGTGTGTATGTGCATATATCTGCTGATTTAGGTGTGTGTGTTATTGTAAAACTATTTGGTATTTCTGTGCATTTCTCTGTTTTTGCAGGAGAGTATGAGTGTCTGTCTGTATATATATATATATATATATATATATATATATATATATATATATATATATATATATATATATATATATATATATATATATATATATATGTATTTAGTTGTTGAGTGTGTGTTATTTGTATGTGTCCTAATGGTTGTGTAAGTATATATGTATGCATGTATATATGTATATATGTATGTATGTATGCATGTGTGTATGCATTTATGTACATATGCATGGATGTAGGTACGTTGTAGTAGAACCAGAAGTTTAAGGACATCATGTGGCAGCAAAGGTAGTTGATGTTGATACAAATGTTCTTGATGAAAACAGTTCTGTGTTTAAACAGTTTGGCTTAAGCAACATTGAATAAAGTCACCAAGAAACCATTAGACTTTCAACTCAATTACAACAGATAGGTCAGTTGTCAGAAAACGTGTGCAGTCAGCACAACGCAAGGCAAGGTACTTGTGGGGAACAATTATATAATACATAAAAGTAAGGAAAGTATTAGTAATAGATGATCAATGCTAGCGAGTATAGAGCCGACAACTTCGTGCTTATTTAAAGCATCTATTAACTGTGAATTTACAGACATAGGAATCAAAAAACCTTTCCTTATTCTTGTATTTTTTAAGAATAGTAACTTGGTGGAACAGAAGTTTTTCCAACGAGCTTCCAGTTTTAGAGTTCTTTTATCAATCGATTCCTGTTTTTCATATTCCATGTAGCCATTCAGTTCCTCTAAGTTTCTCATTTTGTTTTTACTTTTATTATGTGTTCCAAAAACAGTGACGTATGTTTTATAGGCGTGTTAGTGCTATTTGAGGGTTTGTATGGAAGGTTTAGACCAGCTGGGGCAGTAACTGCTTTTATCCAATTGTTAAACGTATTATCATTTGCCTCATCTAAGGGACCTTCTGTTGTTCAATATTTTCTAGAACCGTGAGTACATTAGTACATTCACTCGATCAATGGACACTGTGACGTTTGCTGTGGCCCGTACCCAGATTGTATTGGGCTCTCGGGCCTTTTCGGTTGCTGGTCCACGGCTTTGGAATTCGCTTTCCAAGTTCTTTTCGTTCTGTCAGTTCTGTGCTGCCATTCAGGTCGAGACTCAAGACTCATCTGTTTCAGCTTGCTTACCCACCGTAGCCTAGCTTCTGGCTTCTCTGAACTATCGGAATTCGACCCGGCTTCTCCAACGGATTGCGACTTTGGATGGCGAATTTGACATGAAGCGACTATCGATTGGTGCATTGGGCATTATGATAACGGAGCTACAGAAGTCATTAGAATAGATTAGATTAGGCATTTTCAGTGATGCGTTAGATTATTCTGTGGATTTGTTAGATAGACCCATTTTATTTACCCGAATCAGTGTTTCCTCATTCGTTGGTTTTTTGGGACATAATCCTCAGGCCTTCCTGGGTTTTATCATACATGGGGCATTTCTTGTGTGTCTCACTGTGGTCTTGGTGACAATATACACATTTCTTGGCACCCTTGTTAGGGCAATCGTCATAGTTATGACCTCCGCTACATCTACTGCAGATTATCGTGTGACAAAAACGTTTTGTCATATGTAGTGATATTTCTGTTCGATTTCCAACGCAGTTTCATTCAGATTTTTCCTGCGTTTCTAGCAGACCATTTATAACTCCTTTAACAAAAATAATTAACCTGTTGAGTAGAGCCACTAGAATATGTGGTCCTGTTAATTGGATGCGGTCTAGACAATACATAGCGCAAATTGGGGATCGGCCTACTTTAAAGCCAATCAATTCCTTTAACTTCATTAGCCTACCTCGTTTTACTTCTTGGACGGTAGTTATTTAAAGCCAAGTGATTGTGCGATACACTTTTCAATCTGCCCTCCTGATTTTCGGATTAACTCTATTTAATTTGAGGAGTTTTGTCTTAGAGATCTTCCGATGTTTCCCCTTGTTCCCGTGTATATAGACTGTACGGGATAAGATATCTCTTATATGAATTCTTTACGCCTCCGTCGGAACAAGGCGAGGCTTCCATATTTGGTTCATTTGTAATAGATCTCCGACTTTTAGAATTTGGAACAACCCTACCTGTAGTGTGGGATGGTGTTAGTCAATTTTTCTGAGATGGTGGCTGATTTATCAGAGCCACACTAGAGTTATTATCCATTATAATTTCAATGTTATCCATTAAAATGATCTAATTAGTTGGATTCTTTACACTTTCAACATTTTCAGAATTTGACATATAACTACACCTGTGCTATTCTTGACATTTAGCTTACATCGTTTTTTTCTTGTGCAGTTCCTTTTTCGCATACCGGCCATTATGCTCGTCTCGTTGACATTTGGCTGCTTGAGAAAATTCTCTTTTTTCTTCGTCTTCCTTTCCGCGTTAGTCGTCTTTCCATGGATTTCCGAGTATTGGTTTCCGTCTTATCTGCTTTCTCATTCCTCTCGGCTTAAACACAACCCACACGAACAGCTCCTTTCTCCCTTCTCTCTCTGGTCTTCTGGCAACCGGACTTAGTCATTGACATGGCATCTTTGGACAACCCCACTGACTTGACGCTGCGTTCTTGAATAAGCTGGTGCCCTGCGCTTAGCTTTTAATTAGCGCTTTATAAATTTCCAGTCTACGATTACGATTCTTCGTCGGTACAATTTCTGGTTCACTACAGGCAACATCTTCTTCTCCGGTGCCAGGAGAACTGGCTCAATTCACTTCTTCTTCCTCTTCTCGTATTTCGACTTCTTCCATGGTTGGGTCAGAAGGACAGCCGTTGATACCCGCCGAACCAGACAGAATGTCCAGTTGACGTTTGCGACCCTTCACCCGAGGCATATTTGATAAACACCTTAAAGGTTACTTCAACGAGACCGACACCTTATTAGAATTGCGACTTGAGCTCCTTTCTCTCCCCCTCTCAATGTTCCTCAGGCGCCTGAAGACTGTACTGTTTAACAGTGATTTTACTTTTTCGGGTTGGAAGCACCTCTGTTGAGTTTATCCTCTAGGAGGCGCTTTATAAATCTCAAATTACAGTTACAATTACAATTATTTGAATTCAACTGGGCGTCTCCAAAGGATTCTGATTTTGATTGCATTTTTACTTTAAGCTACCATCGACTAATGTTTTGGCCATTATGATAACGGCGATTAGATTATTTAGATTAGGTTAGATATTGATCAAGGGCTGGTCAGCGTTTAAACCGACGAACAACGAACGACTTTTGTTGACCCACTGTAAACATCGAATATCTCGCGGGACGAAAGAAACTGAAGCTTTCTTTATTGTCCTGTAAGTAATTAGCCTTCGCACGACTACCTTAAGACGACACTGGGTTCGACAAACCCTTATATTCTCAAAATGTCTATCCTCGCCAAAGTTTTGAGCTCAAATCGTGCAAGTATGTTTTCATGTATGTAGTGTATATATGTACCTATGTATGTAATTATGTATGTATGTATTCATGTATTAATGTATTCATGTATGTTTCTATGTATGTATGTAATGCATGTATATTTTTATGTATGTATGTATGCATGATGTTGCATGTATGTATGTATGCATGCATCTATGTACCTATGTATGCATGTTTTCTACAAGTTTATCTGTGAAAGTGTGTTATATGTTATTGCAGTAGTATGTATGTGAGAGTATGTTTTTATGTGTATGTATGTTTGTATTTGTGTGTGTTTGTACATGTGTGCATTTGTGTATGTCTGTACATGTTTGTGCGCATGTATTTCTGTATATGTGTGTATTTTTATGTGTTTTTGTGGCTGTATGCGTGCATATAATGTTTTGAGCTGCCAATCGTTGAAGCTATCCGTCAGTAATGCAGCTGAGATGCGGATGCTGGTGGTCTGTTGCAGCAGCTATCGGAAGATGCTTCGTCCGCTGGGTACCAGTGCAGGGAAGCTGGAACGAATACTTGTGATGTTGGAGTCATCACCGATCCCGACTGCCTGGGACCTTGCGAACCGGGAACATCCGTCATTCTTGAAGGCATCGTATGGAACGAATCAAACAATGGTAAAAGCCACTCCTCAAGCCCCTCTTTTTATACTCAGTGCTACTAATTCTGGAAGAATTCGAGAAGTATTACAACTCCTTAGATTTTATTCTCTCCTTAAACGTCGCTTTCTATTCTGTCCTCAACCCTCTCTTTCTATTGTCTCCTTAAACCTCTCTTCCTACTGTATTATGTCCTTAAACCTCTTTATACTCTGTCCTCAAACTTCTCATTCTTTTTTGTTCTTAAACCTCTCTTTCTATTCTCTTCTTAAATCTCACTTTCTGTTTTCTCTTTAAATCTCTTTTTCTGTTCTTAGTGTCCACTTCTGGAGGGAATCAAACAGTAGTAGCTATCACTACTTAAACCTCTCTCTAGTCAGTATTATTTGATTAGGCCTACACCACCGAAAGATCCTGGAAAGAATGTCTTTCTATTCTCAGTGTTACCACATATTACGGACCCAATCCAACAGTAATATTCATCACTTTTCACATCTAAATGTTATCACTTTTAGATCGAATCAAACGAAAATGTTAATGTAGATGCACATGTTTTTCTATAGAGACCGTAGGGTCTCGATTCTGCTTATTTTTATCAATGAATTTATCGGTGAGTTCCTTCACCACCGCTGTCCGTTTGAACGGGAGCCGCGCCATTTAAGGTCCCGTGTACGGACCGTGCTAATCCGAGATTAACATGTTTGAAATAAGCCACTATCGGCAAGCGAACCGGCATCCTCACGCGCAGAAGCGCTTAGACGTACGCTTTAACAGAGGAGCTAAACAGGCCAGCTGAGATACCATGGCGACGATTATGACGTCAATGTGTGTCAGGCCAAGTGAGGAGCCTTGACCTACTCTTTAACCAATGAGCTAACCAGGTCAGCAACAATGGTAGGAAGCAATACTTGAGCCCGTCCCTCTCAATTCAATATGAACAGCTATGGAGCGATTCAAACTTTGGTAGGAAACAATTCGGATCCTTAAGGCCAATTTCCTCTTTTCCCTGGTTACATTGAATTTTGTAAGCGAGTTGAATGCCTATTTTATGTCGTCTTTTATGGCTTTTGTTCCTTCCGAGCGCATATTGACTTTTCCGACTTTGAGAGGGCTTTTTCAGACGTCTTCACAACATATAAAATGTCACACAATGCATGCGTGCTATTGAGTAAATGCACTGCGTTTGTCTGACAGCCATCATTATGTTATTGAGCTGCTGTTGGTCATTCATCTTTGCGTGTATTTCAAGTTAGTTTTATTTTATTCCTTTCTAGTCAAATATAAAACTATCTTTAACTATTGCAACTGTTCAACAAATTAGACAAGAAGACAAACGGAAACGAATTGTAACACAATACGTGCAAATCGATTATGCACTGAGCGACTCGGGAACACATTGTGGGCTAAAATACAGATACAGCATTGCTTTTTCTGATGAGGTGTGCGGAGCATCCTCGGAGCACGTTCTCGGAGCAGGCGTGCAAAGCACTCTCCGTTTTGGCTTGGCACTGAATAATCATACCTGACAACAACTTCAACAAGCGTTGTCCTGTCGTTGCCCTGCTGAGTCTGTTGCCCCGATCGGTTGTCTCGCACGTGGCTTATCGTAAATTCGCGAGTGGTCAGCAGGCGATGGACCAAACGCGCTGGAGATTATTACAGGCTCGTCACGTCCTTCTGCGGCACTTCGGTTTGATGTCTTGGGAGGGAGGTCAGCTTGTGGGCAGTGGTCAATCAATGGTCGGTGGTCAGCTTGTGGGAAGTGGTCAATCTATGGTCGGTGGTCAGCTTGTGGGCAGTGGTCAATCTATGGTCTGTGGTGGCTGGGTTGGTGGTCAGCCTATATGGTTGGTAGTCAGCCTGTGGTAGGTGATCAGTCTATGGTGGGTGGTCAGTACATAGTCAAAGGTCAGTTTGTGGTCAGTGGTCAGTCTGATCAGTGGTCAGCCTGCCCTTTACAATAGATATGCCATTGTCATTGCCTATAATTTCAGGTGCAGGTGATAATCCTACGCTTTCGTGACGTTCATTGATATAGTCATAGATGAGTTGCTTTGCAAAATGACCACCTCAAATGACTGCCCCAAATGACCAACCAGACTGCCCCAAATGACCAACCAGACTGCCCCAAATGACCAACCAGACTGCCCCAAATGACCAACGAGCTTTGCAGTATGGTCGGAATGTTGGTATATTGCTAGAGTGATGCATATTTTACCTCGTAACATTCAATCCATTGCATTCACTCAGCGACATTCGCTTTCCCTCATCGATTATCTGCCTTTATTTCTGCCATGGCATACAATATGCCTTTGTCCTTAGAGTCTCCTGCATTACGCTAATAAACTATGCAGACGCCGATACAGGGAAACAATTGCAGACACAAATACAGATATAAATACACACACAGAAACAAATATGAATACAGATACAGCTACAAAGAGATATACATATAAAGTTATAGATACATTTGGAGTTACAATTACATATACAGATACAGATATTTGTACAGTGGCAGATACAATTAGATATCTAAATACAGATACAAAACCGGCAATATACACATACAAATATGGATACAATTACAAAGAAAGATGCAATTAGAGATACAGTTACGGATACAATTACAGATACATATGCAGTTATAGAAACAGTTACCTGTACAGTTTGAGATACAGATACAGTTAAAGATACAGTTACAGGTACAGGCGCATGTACGGATACAGATACATACAGGTTACATATACAGGTTACAGATACAGGTTACAGATACAGGTTACAGATACAGGTTACAGATACAGGTTACAGATACAGGTTACAGATACAGGTTACAGGTTACAAATACAGGTTAGATACAGGCTACAAATACAGGTACAGTTACAGGTTACAAATACAGGTTACAGATACAGGTTACAGAAACAGGTTGCAGATACAGGTTGCAGATACAGGTTGCAGATACAGGCGCATGTACGGATACAGATACAGGTTACAGATAGAGGTATATGTACGCATACAGATACAGGTTACTGATAGAGGTACATGTACGGTTACAGATACAGTTACAGATACAAGTTACAGATAGAGGTACATGTACGGATACAGATACAGGTTACAGATACAGGTTACAGATACAGGTTACAGATACAGGTTACAGGTACAGGTTACAGATATAGGTTACAGATACAGGTTACAGATACAGGTTACAGATACAGGTTAAAGATACAGGTTACAGATACAGGTTACAGATACAGGTTACAGATACAGGTTACAGATACAGGCGCATGTACGGATACAGATACAGAGACAGATACAGATAAAGATAGAATACTGTATTTCTATTATGCCACTTGTGTATACAAAGTGATTAACAGTGCATACTATTATGCACTACTGCTGTCTGGTCCATTGAAATCTAATCTGAAGAACTTCTATAGCGCCACTGTAATAATGCCCAAGGCAACAATCGATGGTTGCTTCAAGTTGATAAAACAGAGTCAGCCTGGTTGAGAACCAGAACCAGTGCTTTTTTCAGACGGAAAGCTCAGGAAGGGCTTTCCGGCACCTTTTTACGGCTATTAAAAAATAATTTAGTTTTTAATAAAAGAATTGTGTTACTAAGTTATTTTAATTATGTATATAATATATATTATTTTAATTCAATTTCAGTGTTTACAACTTTACACTGTTTTCAATGTTTATTGATTGATAAAAATGATGAAATTTTAGCACAAAATTCCAGAATTGTTCAGTTCTGAAACCTTTTTGTCCAGAAAAAAGCACTGACCAGAAGCACTGACCAGTTTTATGGTCATTAGAGTGCTTTACAAAGGTGATCTCTTGATACTCATATACTTATTCTGGAGGGATGGCAGGATCAGTTGGCCCAAATGGTCTTGAAGTCCAAGGATGGTCACCCATCAAAGTACTAATCGCACTGGACGATGCTTATCTTCAGTGCTCCCACAACTGTCGTATCAAGAGCATTAGGCTGCAGCTCAGGTTATCTTCTGGTCGTCAGGCGTTGTCAAACAACGGTTGTCACTCGTTGTTAGTGCGTGAAGTTGTAACTCAGTTTACCTTCTGATTGTCATGCACTGTTAAACAACGGTTGTCGCACGTTGTCAAATGCCTGAAATCGCACGACATATTTTTCCTTTGTGAGGCTGTGTTGTTTTCGATTTCTTTATTCAGACCGAGTTGGCTGCTAAATCTATGATCTATAAATCTTCGTCTTTCACAGAAATAATCGTTATTCCTCTAGCAAAAGACCCTGAACGGATAGATCTACATTTTGAACACGTTCTGGCGTGTTGTGGTGAAACCTGCTGATTTTGGTCGACTGGTTTTCTCGTGTCCCCCGGCGTCGTGTCAGGGACGTCAAAAGTATCGATCATAGTCTGTGTTGAATCAGAACATCAAGTTAATGGGTGAAATAACAGTGCAGTGTAGAATGTATGTATGTATGAATGTATGTATGTATGTAT
>OZ029915.1:49237041-49334541 GCA_964023275.1 Norana najaformis
GGTAGAAATTTTATGTCTAGAAATTCAGTCCTGGTCTTTGGGGCATAACCTGGTTATAATTTTTAAGTACTATTTTAATTATTTTTACCTGATGTATATTATGATCCATCATAATTACAAAAGAAACATTCATATTATTAACTATTTTGACTAATGTTATAGGTTTATGTGTCATTCTCCAGCATAATCATCGTCATTGTCACTATTACCTTAATTAACATGATTGTTATGCAAGGCGTTGATGATACTGGTCAAAAATATTATTGGTATTAATATTTTATATTTTAGTGCTAACTGTAATTTCTATGAATAAAATGAAATTAAATTGCAGGGCATTGTATCTGGATGATACTTTATGGTGTTGCCGTTTTACAGGTATTTTGGTCGTAAATGTTACATGGCGAGGAAAAACATACGTGGGAACACTGATGGACACCACCAAACATGACTGGGCACCCCCAAAGTATGTATGCTTATATGTGTGCTTTATGTATGTATGTATGTATGTAGTATGTATGTATGAATATATATTATATATCTGGATCTAGACATATCAAATGCATGTATCTAGGCACTTAATATAGCGCTTTTAATGCGCCTCACAAAGAAATAAAAATAAACAGTAACTTCTATTGCCCTGGTGCATCAAGCACAAGGCATCAAGCAAAACTGAGCCAAAAGTCTGTGTCGGAAAATGACTAGAGGAATATTTCGAGGCAAAATCAGCAGCATATACCTCGGCGCATGTCTCATATATATATACATATATATATTTATATACATATATATACATATATATACATATATACACATACTCCCAACATGCTGTCATCATTCAACTCTAGTTGGGAACCTGTTGGTTAGGCTTTGCGTGTGTGTGCGAGCTCGCCACTGGTGACTCTTCTAGTCTTCTGAGCAATGTTTACTAATGGACGAATGTTCAGTTCTTAGTGACATTTAACATCATTAGCGCAGGGAGTGCATGTGATGAGTTTATCTCGAAGGGTGCTATACAAATTTGAAATTCAATTACAATTACAATAATATATTATATGCATGCGTGTAAGGTAAAGGCCTTCGTTGATCGGCGATAGCACATTGAAAGGTCGTTAACCATGACACAAAGATTGTAAATGTTTCTTTTCAGATCTGTTAGATAGTCATGTTGCAACATTATTGAGAGTTATGTATAAAGAAGCTAAATAAATGCTCAGGTACATAGTACATTGTGATGACAGGTTTTTAAAGTCTGCAGATTCAAATGTGCTATATTTATAAGATATGCAATTATTTATTCAGATTTCGAGAAGACTCACCGCATGACGAACTATCGAAGAGCAGCAGACGTGGATCTTCATCCATTGGAACACCTGACGTCATCGAGGGCCGACGTCTCAGAAAGTGTCGAAGGGACGCAGCGGCAGCAGCAGCAGCTTCCGCAACCAAGTCTTGGTGTGTTCGACTAAACACAGATTCCACAGAAACTGTGCCAAGGCATCAATCATCTTCCTCATGGAAGGAATACACCTCAGAACTCAGTGGGTGTTCTTTGTCGATGCCAAAGAGGACTTGTCGTATCAGTGACGTTTCAGAAACGCTGCTGGAATGTTCGGAGCCAAACTGTAAGAAGAAGTTCCGACGAATCAGTGGACTTCGATATCACCAGAGTCATGCACACCTCAGACCCTCAACTACTAGTGAAGTTGCCGCTTTCCCTTGTGTTGCTGAAGAGAAGAGAGAACTCAGCATAAATCCTATCATGGAGCTTTCGAAATCTCTGTCGCCTGACTTTGATCCGAAAGAAGACTCAGACGTTTTGGCCAGCACCTCGCTTAAGCCTTTTCTCGACGTCAGTGATGTTGGAAACGAGAAAGAAATTCTTTTAAATCGGAAAAGAAAAGCAGTTGCAATGATTTTGTGTAAAAAGCTGCGAACCACCGATGAAGATGGTGGTCATTTACCAAGTTGTTCAAGAATTTCTTCAGAAGATTTTGTGCAATCAATCAAAGACTCCGCGTTTTTAAACTTCAAGGCCGATAAAAATAACTCGAGTGTTGCTACTGATGACTCTACAACTTGCTTATCTCAGAAAGCCTGTGAATACTTTTCATTTCTTGACAAGAAAATGTCACAGTCGAGCTTGAAGCTAAGTATTCCTCAGGAAAATTTAAGTAGTTCTTTCGAAAAAAATTCTAGGCATTCAATTCTTCAGGAATCGCCTCCTATGGGTGTTACCTTGTATTCAAATGGTACTTTAACGCCTGGAGGAACTATATTGTCTTCTAACGATATATCATGTGATTTTTCGATGCAAACATTGCCCGTAACTGATTCACAACAGAAATTTGGGACTAAGACCTGGACACCATTTGCCTGCAAACTGAAATCTCATTCCAAGGACATTCTTACACTTTCTGACTCTTCCGATGAGAAACTGGCTTCACAGGAGCAAGAAAAATCGAGTTTATTGATCAGCTGTTCTTTGTCTGGCATCAGCTGCAACCATGATTCATGCGATCATCATACGCACAATCTAAAGCAGGCAACTCATGTTTGTGATTCTAACACACTGCAGTGTTCCATTGCAAGCTTAGGCTACTCAACAGATGAGACAAATGGGGATTTTAAGCATCTGAGAGTCTGCAACGAGTTGTGTTCCATTGCCACGCTCGATGACAAAGTTTTTGAAAAGTCCTCCAAGCATAACTTCGAACGCAGCCGCTTTGAGGAGAATCCCGGTGGTTTTGAGGATGTTTCCCAGCTTCCCGGCAGAGGTTGTGAACAAAAGGTTCAGAAGCTAGTCAAAAAACACGTTTCCTGTAGCTCTAATGTGGCCAACAATCCATTGTATGGAAATACCCATGATGTCACAAAAGAAGAGAAGTGTTCTCTCGCTTCACATCACAGCAGAAGCCGTAAAAAGTTTGTCGATGATCCTAAGAACAAAAAATGCACCTCTGCACCTCAACGTCTGTCTGACTTACCTAAACCGCCAGATCCCATTGAGGCATTTGGCTTACCAGATCCAATCAAAGCATCTAGAAGTCCTTCACCAGATTCAAGCCTGGGCGCGGATGGCCCGTTCAACGAACCACGAACAATGGAAGAATCGGAAGACAATGAGGGTTTTCGACACATTGATTCTGATGTAGTGTCACTCCTTGATATGCACACAAAAACTTTGAATAGAAAAATTTGTGATTCCCTACAACAATCTGTTGAAAACATATCTAAAGTTAATGGCATGGAACGAATCGCAACAAGCGAAAGAGGAACTTCAAGCGTCAACTTGCATGACAATCGCACAAACGAATCAATTAAATATTCCAACTGTAGGCAACCATTTGGACCCAACACCAGCAAATCGCATTCGCGAGCTACGCTTCCAAGCCAAATGCCTTCAAAGAAAGCAGTATGTGATGAGGAATTGTCGTTGGAAGGGAATTTCGATAACTCTGAAAAGCGCATGTTGAGCTTACTACAACCAAATATAAAGTCTACGAATAGGAATGTTTGCACAACATCAGAACAGTCAAAACAGGACTCAGCTGATGTGTCTCTCTCAGGATTTGCAGTTCCTCAGAGTAATACCGACACCATCACTGTGCAAGATTCAAAGTTCGTCTTTGACACAGTCAAGACAGATCCTGGCCACAATCACAGGAGACCTGACCTCCTGTCAACCAGACCAGCACATCAAGGGATCTGTGCATTGAAGGAGATTTCTGGTAGCAAAAGCATTTGGCATTCTTCCAAAACCACCCACGAGGACACGTTAAAAATGGTGGATGCTCAACAGAAAACGGAGAAGAAACTTATAACCGAGTGCTACCCAGAGTCACGGAAAGGCGATTCTCCTCGAATACTAAACGACCTTGACCTGCCACATGTCAAAGAGGTCGCTGAGCAGAACAGTTGCAGTCGGTCACATTTGAAACATCACCAATCGCCTTCTAAAAACTACCATCTTCATTCGCACGCTACGAAATCACCCTATAGCCCAGTCTGTGGACAGTATGCCGGTGAGTATGTAATTTTTTAATAATAATAACAAGCCAAGAACTTCTGTAGTGCCACTTGGATGATGACAAAGGCATCAGTTGGTGGTAGCTAATAAGCAGCGTGCATGCCGAATTCCAGGATAAGTCTGGTCGAAAGCTAAGCAGGGAATCGGAGGAAATGAATTCAGGAAGATATGCGTTTTTAAATGACGTCTAAAGGCCAACACAAACTCTATAAGCGAACTTTTCACTTACAACAGTGAATTTCCTTTCAATGCGCATTAAATTACAACTCTTTAGTCCTGTAAGATAGCCATGCTTTTCTTGAAATGCGCTAAATAAATATCCAGATAGGCTTACATACATACTTACATAGCCAACATATATTCATACGCGTGCATGCATTTACAATAATAAAGGAAAGCATACTTGTGGGTAGGAGCGAGAGAAACGAGTTCGGAAAATGCTTTTTATAACATTTCACTCTTTGCCTCCTAATCGCACACAGTTTGGAACGGATGATTGAGGTTTTTGAATTCGTAATGGCTGTTGACTTAAGCTGTTCCTTTTGTTCTACAGCCTCCCTCCTCCTGTCGCCTTCGTCTCTCGTTCCCGCTGTAGTCATTCCAGATTTGTATGGACCGAAATAGCTGGAAACATTCGTGTAATTCCGCGTCGTGAGTCCAGGCTCAACTTCATGATTAATTAACACTATTTATTATTAAATTTAACGTAATTCAACACAATTCATATATTTTGTTAGTAACTCATCATTTATAATAGTAGTTGCAATAAATGAATAAATGGATAGAATGCGTATTATTAATTTATCATTAACAATATTATGTATATATCATCAGTAATAAATATTGTTGTTGTTGTTGTTGTTAGGACCTATTATTTTATTTTATTGTTGTTATTTTTCAAAAATAAATAATTTGAGAGATATGGAGTACCATGTTATTTTGATCAGCTGTTAATAAGAGGCCTTCTGAACGCACCACATTCTGCCAGAGACTCCACCAGTCGTTTCTCAACACCGCCATCTGGCGAATGGATGGATAATGAAGCTTAATGTCCCTTAACTTTCTACTAAGTAGGCCTACCTTCTAACTGGATGAAGAACAAGGAGGAGGAAAAGAAGAAGGAAGGAGGAGAACAGGAAGAAGTGTATCGTGCTTATTTATTGTATATTCATTTATTTATTTATTTACTGAATTTATTTTATTGTCGGTGAATCTGAATTTGAGGCGCGAGAATAGTGCGCGCGTGATAAAGTTAATCAGCGAATATACAGACAAAGTTTAATTATTTTCTTTAAAGATACAGTCTTGTGCGAATTACTTGGGACAAGCATTATTTCAATGAAAATTTGACATTTCAATCATGGAAAGTAAGTATTTTGTGTCCTTCTGCTTTTATTTCAGACAATTAGTATTTAATATGCCCTCCCTTTGCCTTGAGTAGCAAATTAACTCTCTTAGGCATGGAGTCAACGAGTTTCTGGCATGTCAGAGACAATTCTGCATCGTGAAACCATATCGCTAGTATGGCTTCGATCATCTTAGTTTTTGTAGTGCAGTCTCGTTTCCTGAGCTTCTGTTTCATGACGGCCCACAAGTTTTCTATGGGATTGATATCAGGCGAGTTGCCAGGCCGTTTAAGAACCGTTATGGCATTGTCATTCATGAACTTCTGAACTTTTTTCGACGTGTGACATGGAGCAAGATCTTGCTGGAATATGCCGTCGTTACTAGGGAAGTCGCGACGAAGGTGTGGCAGAAGTTTTGAGCGAAGGACTTCAATGTATTTGTCGCTATTCACCATCCCGGTGACAGGAAACAAGAAACCAAGACCAGCCGCTGAGAATGACCCCCAGAACATTTTCTTTTCCGGGTGTTTGACGTTCTGTTGGATGTGTTCGGTTGTTATCGGTTCACCCAGGGATCGCCTTACGAACTGCACACGTTGTCCTTGCACTTCGAAATGGCTCTCATCAGAGAAGATAACCTGCAGCACAGAAATACATGTAAATCACACACTGTAGGCTGTGCATGTACTGTACAAGTGCAATATTGTTAGAGTTTGTCATCATGAAAGCAACAGCAGTACACGTGGACATTCACATGTGTAATTTTAAGAGTATGGCCTTTTTATGGAGAACAGAATTTACCTTTTGCCAGTCTTCCGTAGTCCAATGTTTGTAAGCCTTAGCCCAGAGCAAACGTTTCTTTTTCATGGCGGAGGTGAGTAGCTGTTTATTCTGTGGCTTGTGCGCTCTTCTTCCCACAGCCAGCAGACGACGACGGACCGTACTGGAGTCAATGTGAACACCATATGCTTCCATGTCTCGTTTGAGATCTCTGCTAGTCTTGCGTGGATCTCTCTTACTCATCCCGACCAAAAGTCTGTCTATACGTTGAGAAGTTTTTCGTTTCCTGCCACATCGTCCAACTCGTGAGGGTGAAATGCTGCCAGTTTCTGAGTAATGTTTTATCAACCGAGCAACAGTGCTCTTCCCTATTCCACATTCTAAAGCAATTTCTCTGCACGTTTTACTTGTAAAATTGGCCAAAGTAATTATTTTTGACCGCTTTCTTGGCGTGACATCCATGTTTTCTTACAATTAATTACATTTCCGGCAGCAGGGACCATATGATATCTGAAACGAAAACATAGGGATCATCTTCTCTGCTAAAAACCAAGAAAACACAATGCATATTCCCGCAAGATATTGCTCCGTGTCACACGTAAAAAAAGTTAAGGAGTTCATAAATGACAATGCCATAACGGTTCTAAAATGGCCTGGCAACTCGCCTGATATGAATCCCATACAGAACGTGTGGGCCATCATGAAACAGAAGCTCAGGAAACGTGACTGCACTACAAAAACTAAGATGACCAAAGCCATACATGTACTACCGATTATGGTCTCACGATGCAGAATTGTCTCTGACATGCCAGAAACTCGTTGATTCCATGCCTAAGAGAGTTAATTTGCTACTCAAGGCAAAGGGTGGACATATTAAACACTAATTGTCTGAAGTGACAACAGAAGAAAAAGAAAAAACCTAATTTCCATGACTGAAATGTCAAATTTCCATTGAAATAATGCTTGTCCCAAGTAATTCGCACAAGACTGTAATCAAATGAAAAATCCGGACTGTCTCATCGCCTTAGCCAAACTCAAACTATATAACACTGTAAGAGTACACACCTCTGCCCTCTAACAAACAAAATAAGAAGTCCATTACTGCTACTGCCATCTATTGAATAACAGTGCAGTGATAGTCATTATAATGTTTAACAGCGCGAACCACCTGCTTAACTCCGCCACTGCCTTGTTTGGGGGTAGTGCCAGTCCCAAGCCTGGATAAAGGAGGAGGGCGACGGCAACGGCCTTTGATGCCATAAGCTGTCGTTAAACTGAGGAACTACCACCTGCTCATAGTCGTTAGTTACACGTAGCACACAGTGGGCTCGAACCCACAAGCTTGGATCATTACCTAGCGCGCTACCGAATAGACTATAATGGCCACACGCAATGTCTGTGTTGTGCTCAGCGTTTACAGTTAAAGTTCGAATTCCAACAGCAACCCCATATGCAGAACGCATGAAGCTCATATGACAGTATGCCCCATATGAGTTTCCTACAGTGGCCTTTTGCCAGAGCTAATGTTGGGGGGAGTGGGCAAGGTAGGGAATCTAGGGGACTTTCAGCGGATTGCAGGGGCAGGAACCTTACTGGGGTCTGGAGACAATATTTGATAATGCCTTCACATGTCCTACATATGGACCCATATGATTCCATATGTGAGATACACGAAACTCGTATGGGAATATTGGCATATGGGCATCACTTGTCCTACGTATTAAGTTGCTGTTTGGGATATACATGGATGAGAGCTTATCCGGATCATCTAAAGATAGATTAATGAATTCTACGAGTGAAATTCATCGCTTTTAGATTCGGAAATCAGCTAATGTGATAAAATCGGGGCGTGGGTGTGATCCAGCCCTGTAACGTAATCGGCAAGACGGTCCGAATCCCGATAGCAGACAATGATTAAACTGATCCTCATGAAACAGGGTGAGGAAACTACGTAGGTTTACGCCTAAACCTGAAGAGTGAGTAAAAGTTCAGTTTAACGTAGCTAAAGATTCCGTGTTTCACAGTGAAACTTGCGACGACTTCACATTAACTTCATCACCACGTTTCGTGAGGACCACAGCCATACCCCGATGTCTTAGGCCCTTGAGCAGATAACGGACGAATTCTAATTGCAAGTTCTTGGACGCGGGGGCCTGTGGCTGCAGGATTCCTCTTATTCTCTTTATCTATCTTGCAGATCCGATTCCAAACACCATCCACCTTAGCCGTCTGACTGCCTACCTGCCTGACTCTTGGATTTTGATCTGGATGGAACCGAACCCTTTTGCCTATCGATTTTGTTTTGACTGAGCGCCAGTGAATAAGCTGTAGAAATCTTGATTACGATTGCCGGTTACTTCTCAGCTGGCTTGCGCACCAAATTCTAGTGCTTGTCGGCAGAGTTATGGATGCCAAGTTTACTCCATAAGTGCCTGAGTGAAAGGAGTCTGCCTAACCGGCAGTAACACGAGAGACAAAACTTTTCAGGGGCTCCAGGGTAAAGCAACTGAACTGATATTCGAAGTCAGAGGTAGGGAAGCTTTGTCAACTAAGGGTCGGGCGAGCCGCTCAGCAGGTAAACAGATTCGTAATAAACTTTTAAATTACTTTTTAAAAAGTTTATGGCAATATTTACGAAAAGCAGCATAATTACATACGTTGGCTAAAAACGGACTTTGCAATGTATTAATCGTTATCGTCATTATAGCAAGCGATTTTCGAACCAGAGTGTTTCATTCGCAGAATTATCACATTAAAGGTTGGGCGACGAGCTGAGAGGTCATAATCATATGCACAATCCACAGCGGTCTTGTGGGCCGCACTGAAGTCTTTGGCGGGCCGCATTTGGCCCCCGGGGGGGGGGCGGAGTTTGCCCATCTTTGTTCTAAGGGGAGACTACAGATTAATTCAAGGAAGTACGATAATATTGTATTTGTTTAATCATGCCACTTTACAAGACGTTGAACATGTTAATATTGCTACAGCTAAGAAATGTCTCCATGTCCTAAATTAAGTACCATATACAGTCTGCAAGGCAATTTGTTCAAGCAGTTGGCAATCGTAATTGCACTCTCTAGATGTTGTCGTCTGATGGTGCATTCAGCTCTATAGGCTTTTTCACGTGAGTAGTGTATGTGGTGTAAAGATGATAAATCGAATTCAGTGGAACAAATCAAACATAGATGCACCGGCTTACGGACCTCCAAAAGAGATTGTTGGCAATATTATCAGATCTGGTTTCATTTTTCAAGGTCCAATTCTCTTTCCGCATTTGCGACATGTCCTTTGAGGTGTAGCAGTTTGAACAGAAGTTTCTAATCTAAAAAACTTCTATAGCGCCACTGTAATAATGCTGAAGGCATCAGTCGATGGTCGCTGAGTTTAACGACATCACGTGCCAGCAATGGTCGTTGACGTCTAATTAGATGTTCTTGATGAAAGCAGATAGTTTGGCACAAACAACATAAATAATAATAATTAAATTTCCAACCTAAGTGCAACAGATATTACTACATATGTCAATTACTAGAAAACGAGTGAATTCACAGAATCACAGCAGTGCACGTGTTTATAGCGATCACATAATATACATCACAGCAAGCAAGGAAAGTAATAGTAGTGGACGATCAATGCGAATACGTACAGAGCCTAGAACTCAGTGTCTATTTACATAAGATATTAACGGTGTATTTACCGACAAGAATCAATACATGTCTGATTTCATCAGCCAATAACCGAACAGCGTCGCGCATTTTAACCCCGCTAAACTCTCCCAGCAATTTCACACTCACCCGACACCAGTTACGCAACTAAGCTTCAGCTTAAGTGTTTTTGACAACTGGTCCATACTAACCGAACGATTAGCAAATTGTAATAGCTGAACAGTCAACCAGCCTAGCATTCACAACAGTAAGCAAAACAAAGCAAATACTATACAATTGCAAAAGCAGGATTATTTACACGAGTAGCCTAGGTACTATGCATCACCGGTAACGAAAGAACAATCAACAAATCAAGCTGCACATATCACACGAAAATTAAACAACAGAAAACAACCAACCCACACATATCTCATAAATCTGGGCAGCACATTAACAACGATTCACGATATGCTACAATAGCCTGAACATTACAAGACTCGGCCGCCACTGAAATTTCGAATCTGCCTATAGACTTCACTGATGAAATTGAGATGGAATTAAATGTTGCCTACATTAAAATCCAACTTGTTTGCTACGCATCTGTCTCGAAGCTTTTTTGTAATGTTCTCTTTTCGACAATATAATAACATGAAAGATATCGCCCTGACCAGCTGGATGAAATTTCATCTTAAATAGTCGGGCATTCAAATTAACTGCGCCTAATCTAAGACGTGTCTGTTGGACTTCTTTTCGCCTATTAGGGTCGGTATGTTTAACAGAATTAGGTCTATCCACCAACAGATAAGATAATTTAAAGAATTGGTCCTTAGGATTTTTAATATACATGCACTTCTTTGAGCTCTAGATAAACTAGTAGACGTCTTAGAATTTAAAAACTTCCTTGACTCACCAATGCATAAGACAAAGCTGTGTTTTTCCCTGAATGTAAAAGAAAATCTTTCCCCAGCAGTAGCATCCTTTTCCTGACTTCCCTCTACAATTCTGAAGCCGCAAGAAAGTCCCATAATCTACTCTTTGGATTTCTACTGGATCCGACTGCGACCCAATTTCTCAACGATTTTTTCTTGACTGAGTAAGTACTCTGGAATTTTAGGCCCCCGCATGAAATGCGTGGATTAAGACTATCACTGAAATGTAACTGAACATTTTATAGCTGTTCCTAAGTACCTAATGAAGACGCTATCGCTAGCTTAAACGATATTAGGATTTATTTAAAATATTAAGTATATTTCAGAGGAAATTATGCGCTAATAACTGAACATATGAGAGTTATCGAGAACATTATGCATATCACGAACTAATCTGCAAAATGAACCGACGCATCAACGACAACCGGCTTGTCCGCCTCCGATAATATTCCTTAGGTGCTGTGATCAGTGTGCGATTTTTTTAAGAAATGGAAAAACTTCCTCTCCACGGATTCAGGCTATAACCCATTGATATATTTTACAACTCCTCTCCGTAGGTCTTTTCCTCATTGCTGCCGACCATAAGTCGCATTTTGGCTGTGGCTACATCACTTATGAATCACATGGTGAAACCAGTGGGGCACCCAGTAGTCTGAGCTTCAAAGATGGAAAAGACGGGTGGATGTTGGATTGGAGAACGCGGCTGGGAACACCGTAGACGATGGACCCCTAGAATCATCGGCAGATGGTGTTCATCGACATCTCTAGAAGAGGATCCAGTGCTGGTTGAAGCGACACACTGACGACCATGGGGGCCTGACGATAGGTCCTTCCGGAGAAACCTACGGTTTTGATTCTTTACCAAACTAGGTTCCTCCTTTTGGTGAGCAGCATCTTGGACCGAGGTGGCAACTGGAACCACCTGATTGATCTTCGGAAACTGACCTCTGTTGACCCCTTTACGCCATCGACAGGTGACTATCGCGAACATCTGGGATCGAATCCGAACGTTGAACATTGCGTAGATTATGGGCATCGTCCAACTGTTCGAGAAGGCCATGAGAGTAACCACTTGGCGAAAGATGTCCAGGTACTTCGGATTGTTGTCCTGATAGATGGCGTCGGCAATCATATCCGTGAAATGCCAAGGACCCCAGCAGAGGCAGAACGACGTGAGAACGGTGACACACATTCGGACTACGGTTCGAGTATGGTGGGTCCGGGCTGCACTTCCCAGGGCCACGTTGCTACCCCACAACTTCCTACTGACCATAGCGTAGAGAACAATCTGAACGAGAACCGGCGAGATGAAGAGAAACATAGCGTCTATCAGACGAATGTATACGTCGCTGTCATCATCCTCAATCCAAATGCTACAGGAACTGTCCTCATCGTTGTCGTCATCATCGTCGTGTACCTTTGGTTCGTCCGTCGTGCTTGGAATGCCAGTAGTGTAATACATCGAGGAGAGGGCAAAATGATCCGAGTACTCGAACTCTCCGACTTTCAAATCTGGGTAGTTGAATCCAGTAGTTTGGTTTGAATACTCGAAAACTGAATTTCTTTGAATCGTGTAGCCATCGTATCTCGGTGTTTTCGGATGTTTCGGCCACTCGATCGTTGATCCATTAGCCAGATTTGAACCCTCATTACTTTTCAACCCGACTAAAGTACGACAAGAGTAGAGAATGGCGCAGAGACTGACTATCGTGAGGCTCTTGATCGCCGATTTTCTCCGATTGATCTGGTGGTTGATTTTACCCCACACGGCTCGGTAAAGATCTACAACGATTGCGACCATACAGAAGACGTTGCCGGAGATGGAGAGCAGCTGGATGTATGGAATGACAACACAATGAAAAGCATCCCAACCCGATGCCTTGACGACGATATCCATGATGCATGTCGGGAGCATGAAGATGAGGATGATCATGTTGCAGCAGCCGAGGAATGCGACGTAGATGTTGGTCGACGAGCTGTAGTTGCGCAGCATGAACTGACTCATGAGCATGAGCGAATTGAGGAGCACGACTATCACGAGAACGCAGGCGTAGGTGATTAGAAACGGAGTTCGCATAGAGCTCGTCATGTTGATCTGCAAAACATGACAAAGTCTGGCAAAGACCATGTTAGAGAATAAGAGGGAGAGAAGGAAAAGGAAGAAGAAGAACAAGAACAAGAACAAGAAGAAGTGTCCGTTAGGCTAGCCTGAAAGGCAGCTAGGAAATGAAGTGTCAGGGACTTCTGTTTTCTTAGCCTCGGCATATGAAGGCGGTTAGACAATTCTTTCTCTCGCTGTCTGATACTCCCACTGCCAGCGTACTTTCAGTGAACTCGTTTTATTGCTGAGCTCGCTAGGCGGCGCAAGTGGTGCAGAGTTTTCGAAGACCCTTTCTGCCCTTGCAGAGATTTGAATGTATAACCTCGTGGTTGATGGTCCAGCGCGTTAACCACTAGACTACCTATGACGACTGAAAACACGGCAGCCGTTCTGTCACCACTGCTCATTTGTAGAAATATGTCTGAGGTTTTATATAAATCAGTGCAGTCCGTTTTGAAATTTGGATGGGAAACATCTTTCCTTTTTCACTTTGAAGGTACGGAAAGCCATAGATAATTTTGACGAAAAAATTCTGACGAGCTTATTTAGTCATCAGGCGTTTGATAACAATTTTACGCCTTAAAAATTTTACTGTTTTTTTAGTTGTGACAATCTCGATATTTTTCTTTAAACTTTCTTATGGCTTTTGTGGCGATCTTTTGATCTCAATTTCGTCTTTTCCTAATAATTTTCAGTTAACCAATTGATGCTTTTGATTCATTTCGGTATATGTTTTGTCACCAGAAGAATGAAAAATCTGAAATATTGGGGTTTTGACTATGGGTTTCGCAAACAATAAATATTCAGGGAGACAAATACAACTGTATTTGATACAACCTTCAAAGTTCAGATTGCCCTCCATCAAAAGTTCAGAAGTGTACACACGAACATACGACAGAGTATTGATGCGCTGAGCACCTGTGCGTCAAAGACTTGCTCAAGGTCTCTACACACTAATCGTATCGGAGGAGGCTGTTCGAACCCATAATAATAATAATGATGATGATGATGATAATAATAATAATAATAATAATAATAATAATAATAATAATAATAATAATAATAATAATAATAATAATAATAATATGCTCATTACTGTCTCCGGACTAATTTTTTCACCACATGAGGGATTATACCTACCTCGGGTAAAATAATAATAATAATAATAATAATTTTTCAGTGCCAGAAATTGACGTTTAGTGGCCGTTTCAGAGTTTCAGATGTTGTTGCTGTTCAATAAATAATAACTCCCGTTCTTGTCTTTACCACCTACGACAACTCCGCTCTATTCATCACTCGCTTCCTCTTCACGCGATCACTACCTTGGTCCATGCCCTGATTTGCACTAGGATTGACTTTGGCAATGCTGCCTATATTGGACTTTCTGCAATTAACACCTCCAAGCTTCAGTCTATACTTAATGCTGCTGCACGCCTTATCGGTGGTCTTCCAAAGTCTGCCCATATATCTACTTTTATTCGTGACTCACTTCATTGGCTTCCTGTCAGTCAACGCATCCAATTTAAGATTCTTATCCTTATGCCCAACTGCCTTCTAGGCTTCTCCGTCCTAATTAACTTCTTTTTGTATTCCGGTTTCCTCGTTGCCTGCCCATCCCTCCCTTCCTTCAGCTACCCGTGGTTTCTTATAGTTCCTCGCGTCCGCACTATGACTGCTCAGTCCAGGAGCTTTGCCTTTGTTGGCCCTTCTAGCTGGAACTCCCTTCCTCTTGACCTGCGGCTTCAGTTACTTAGTCTCTCTCCTACCCAGTCTCGCAAACGTCTGAAATCCTTTTTGTTTGTTCAAGTCGGGAGCGCCACTGTTTCCTAAGTGGCGCATTATAAATGTTCGTTTACAATTGCAATTACAATAAGTTTTTAAGCCTCGAGGGATCACATGTACCGCGCTAAAATAATAATAATTAATAATAAGGCGATTTATAAAGCTGAAGCCGTCTCCGCGTTACATGCCGAGCGCTCTAACCAGACGGCTACCGTGCCTCACGGAGACATATCCTGTCTGCCCCAGAAGCATCAACGTTATGGTAAAAATAAGTAGTAATTGAAGTGTAGTTTTTAATTGTATTTACTTATTGATCTTTTCAAGTTTCTACATCGCCAATACTCGAGCGCTAAACTAACTCATCAGAGTTTATGAAGTCTTGAGTTCGCCTTGAGAACTATGTATCTATCCTATGTATCTTTGTAATTTTTAGTTCATCGGAAGATTAATAGACGAACGTTTGATTAACATAGGGTGAATTAACTGAGTTAATGGCTACAGGACGCGATTTGAGGTTGGCGGCTATGGACGGGAGATCAATGAGGAGAAGTAAAACGTGTGAGAAAAATGTATTTTCGATAGGAGAACGCTTGAACTAGAAAGGGAAAAGAGCTGTGGACACAAGCAACGCGTATGGGGAAAATTCATTTTCACAGATTGTCCGAACCAGTGGAGTGAAAGAACTACGCGGACGAAACGATATGTATCTTCAGTGGTTGGAATGGATGAACTACGCGGACGAAACGATATGTATCTTCAGTGGTTGGCCTAGAACCAGTGAAGAAAATCTACGAACAGGCATTTTTGCAAATGAGCGAGCTCCTGAGTGGGAGATAGTCTGAATCAGTTGGGGAAGAACCAATGTGGACAGAAGCGATATGTATCTTCAGTGGTCGGCCTAGAACCGGCGGGGAACCTCCCAAACAAATCGTATCCTGAATGTTCATTTTAAATGCGTCATAATGAACAACAGACTTAATAATCGCTGTCGTTTCGAATCTATCTATCATTGAACACGTTCTATGGTGGTTTCCAGTAGTCTGACCTCGTCTGTTCATCAATCACAGTACGGTGAATGAATTCACTTGTCTGATATCATACGCCTATACAGAAGCATGAAGCTGAAAAATCCGCATCTGTTCGGTTACTTTTGAGTTTTTCCTTTGCACTCAATTGCGTAGACTTGATTGGCTAGTTATGGACTAATTTTTTTACTGCTGGTAATCAGTAAAGTGATGACTTTTGGTTATCTGAGCACTGTTCGCTTATTGGAGCTTACCCTCTTAACGAAATCTAACACCACTGAGGGTAGCAACGCAGCGCCTTTGAGAGTCGCCAAACGGCGAGGTGTTAAGTGTCTAGATTGATTTGATGCCTAGTACATTATTATAATGGCTCTATGGAAGTTCTAGATTAGATATATTACCAAAACAATTGTCGTTCTTTTATTACTAGACAAAAAGTGTACGCGTGAGCATTCTGGACATTTTAGTGTCTGATCTACCAGAAGTTAAATCTGAGAGAATCCAGTGGGTCGTGACGTATCCCAGTAAAGGCCCAGATGGCCTATAGTAGGCCTGTGTGTCTTTAGACGAATGGTGTGCTGTCTCTATGGCAACTGTCCGTTAGGCCTGAACCGTGTATGTTCAAGTGTTCTGTGACCCGCGATGTAGGCCTAGGCCTCTGGTCTGGTGTACAATAACTGTACATACCTCGACAAGCCTGCTGCCGATAATCAGTTATTATGGATCTGTGGTATTTATGAATCAAGTGTCCAAAGGATATAGACATATATATATTTACATTAACATGCATATGTACATATACATCAAACGTTATATATATATTATATATATAAATCCGTGCATTAATGGGCCTACTTACACTTTGCCAACACTTGATTAGTCTTCTTAACAAACGGTATCTTAATGTATAAGCTTAGGTTCGTAACAAAAGGCTTTACTTTGTCTTTGGGTCTGCGTTTTAAGTCGTCTTACGTATACAGTCGTACAACAGGCCTAGCTAATTAGCGTATATCATCACTTCGAGCACATTTAGGGCTATAGTGAAGTGTTCCTGGGTGCTGGGTCACTTTGTGGACGGAAAGACTGATTATACTCGGATATTGCACGAACTTGCGATGCATATACAGTAACAGAAACTAGTCGCAAGAAACATCATAGTGATTAACGAATAATCACTGCGGCTTGCGTGAAACATGCAGCAAACCCCTATGACTCGCAAACTCGACAGGTACAAAGTTGAGAAGGAAATGACTGGACGCTGCACTGAAAGAGGTAAATTGCACGCAGGAATGCTTTTATCCTTAGCTTTAAGAGGTAATTTGCCCCAACGCTTTTGCTCTGATCATGACTTCAAAAGAGCTCGACTCTTGCAGTTGCAAGGAGAACAACTGAACTTGCATGGCTCGTGTATGCTATCTGTTTCCCTCTGGACGTCTTAGATCACACACACACACACAAACACACACACACACACAAGTCATAGATACTTTGCAAAATAAAGTCTAAGTTCCTATACTACATTCACATTTTGGCTTTTGACTTTTGACACATTGGTCTATATAATGGAAATATTTTTATGTTTGTATAGGCTAGTGATAAAAAGTTCTATAGTAAAGTTAGCCACTAAAATCTAGCTCGAGGCATATACACCCTCGTGATGTCGCTCTTTCGTAAGGACCTAAAAGATGGTATATCAAGTGTCTTGATTCATAAATACATGCAACATATCTCTCAGCGGGGCCGTTTTTAATGGGAGTGGTTTACGGGTTCGAGACCCAGGAAACTTTCATGATTATTCCCTGATTGATTGGTAAATAAGAAAGGCAATGAAAACCGCCGAAAGTAGAGAAAAGATCAGCAAGAAAGGGGTGGAATTAAAATGTTTCTCATAGAAACGGATGACTGAAAAAGATCGTCAAATACTTCTGTTATTGATAAAGAATGGAAAGCAGTTAAGAGTCTTGAAAATATTGGGAAACAAGAGATCACCAAAAAACTGAGGCCACTAAAAGGGCCCTAACACTTTTGTTCCTTCATCAAAGCATCGGGTAAAAAATTTTAAAAACTCCATAATTGTTTCTGCCGACAACCATGTCTATCTGTCTGTCTCACTTTCTATGATTATTGCTGATTTTTTCCTCATGTATTCTTACCTGTTCTTGGTATTCCCCAATCAAAATTTTCTTTTCAGCACCGTATTGCAATTTTTGTATCGAACCTACACTGAACTTTAGAGTTACTTTGTTCAGATAAAAACTTAGCAGGCTACATTTTGTGCTTAAATACCCAACAAGGTCGCAGAATTCCTACGGAGAATCTTCAGAATTTCAGCATATGTGTACAATCTAGAGCAATGAATAGATTTCAATGAAAGCCGCCATCCTTTGTAGTTTCGGTGCGAGATCGAAAAGTTGTTGGAAGTGAAGTTTCCGTCGATTGTTTGATCAGAGGATATCGATTGAATCTGGACGATTTGCCTCCAACGACGATAAACTCTGTTCGTCTCTACATATCCTTCACGAACGGTGATTCAGATTGGCTTATAGTTAATCTAATTTCAGTTAATGTTATCTTATCTGGACTAACTCTTGTCTTATCTTGTCTTATCATGTCATGGAATTTGGCTTGCAGCCTGACTTTGCTTAATAGCGACCTTCGACGGATGCCTTGGACACAGTTAGAGTGGGACCATAAAGTTCTTATTTATTTATTTATTTATTTAAAGCAGTAGCTACGCGAGCAATGTCAGAACATCTGAATCTGAGGATCGGTTGGATTATTACTATTATAATTCTTTTAAACCCGAGGTAGGCCTATGCATGATCCTTCAGGAATAAAAAAATTCTCCGGAGAATAAAAAATTCAGGGACAGCTAGAAATCGTCAAGATCTGGCGAGCAAAAGTACCATAGAAGGCATTAGCGTTAATAATAATAATAATATTATTATTATTATTGTTGTTGTTGTTGTCACGTCCTCTCTCTCTCTTTCTCCTTCTCTCCTTCTGCTTGTCTTTTCCGTTATCTTCCGTTCTATATAATAAATAAATACATACTGACGTAAGTACTTACATATATACATACATATTACACATACGTACCTACGGAAAAAAGTCACATTTTTACATATACACACATGCATACGTACATAGGCACATACATGCATGCATACATTCACATATACACACATGCAGCATACATTATTATATATATATATATACATTCATACACGCATACATGCATGCACACATACATACACAATAAACTTGCACACTCGCTTACTTGCCTGCACAGTTCTGTCATTAGTTCTGTTATTGGTTCTGTTATTCTATTGTTATTGTTGTTTCTATTGTATTATTTTATTTTGCTCCATCAACGAAGCCACTTTCGAAGGCGATGATGCAGACACCATCAAAGGGACAAGACATTTTAATAAACGATATTTATAGCGTCTCGTTAGAAGCTTCGAGGAACATTATCCCTAAATGACCAAGTGCACATTAGAACAAATAATTAACACATCAGAGGTTGATTACTTTGACGAAAAATGCTCACTATTACCATCAGACCTACATCCAGATTTAAAACACTGTCCGCAAGAACACAGACGTAAACACATGCACCCGACCCACAAGAACGCATGCAGTGATAAGAAAAAATATGCACCAGGTAAATATCGTATAGGCTTGTGTACTCTATATGATAATTATGTACGCTATGCATTTACCTGACGCAAAGTTGATTATACTACCGGTGCCAATCACCTCCTTAGATCTGAAGTTTTGATAACATCCGATTTCTTTCGCATTTCTGTTTCGACCGGGCTTCTCCAATAGGATTTTGTTTTTGATTACGACAGTCGATTTATACCTGGAGCATTATGAAATCGGGGCAATACAGCAGTTGTTCACCTGCTTCTTTGCCCACTCCCAAACCACCTGTTGCAACTACCGGTGCAAATGCGTCGATGTACGTTTTCAGACTTTCATTTTGAAGTCCCAGATTAACATCAGGACGGCTCGTTTCGGGACTTGCTTCATTGCTACATCCAGCGCCTCATAGAACTGACCTATGTCTTCCTTAGAAGCCATCGAAGTTGGTGCATACACAAGAACCATAGCGAGACATCTCGGCTGTGCAATAATCCTCACAACGAGGATACTCTTGTCAACTGGCTAGTACCCAATGAGGGCCCCAGCTGCTTTCTTGTGTATCCACAGTGCCACTCCTCGTTGACCATGTTCCTTAGAACCTGAGTAGATAACAGTGTGACCATCGAGTGTGTCCTGCCCAACAAACTTCAGACAATTTGCATAAATCTATTCTGTTTCTCCCTAATTCTCTGCTCAACGCCCGTACTTCGCCTAGCTGAAGCAGACTTCTCGCAGTCCAAGTTACAACTCGCAACGTTTAACTCAGCTGGATCGCTGCTCCTGCCTGATCAACAGATGCCACCTTCCTGATTATGCTTGTACTTCTTGTATTCCTTGTTTTCCTTTTAGTAGCTGACTTTCCGACCCTTCCCTGGTTGCTCGACAGGGGACGCGGACCTTGTTTATCCGGGCGATGTCCGAGTCGGAGTGAATTCTCCTGTCATCTTATCCGTGGTGCTAATCGGGATATGAGGTGATCGGTTTCCATGTCGTTCCACCTCGCAGTAGGGAAAAAGCGTACACCAGATAGGGCTTCCCATTTTCAAAAGTCAGCCGTGGCTGATGTTGCTATGATTGTTTACCAAAAGGATGCAGTCCTCCACCAAACTCGTGGTATTACCGGTGCTCCCCAGGCTTTAGCCGCACACGTTAGCCAAATGTTGTCAGGGTTTCTGCAGAGCCTGTCAACCTTACGTAACACCTTAGACGGCACCTCGGTCAAAGCCTTCACCACAGTGACTGATGCCATAGCCTCAGCAGGCAATCCCTACTTGTTTGTTTCATTCTCTCACCACGTTGAGGTGCGGATCTGATCTTAAGAGGGTTAATCTGAGTACCTCTTAAAAATTCTGCTGCATGTTATTCAGTACGAGGAGGTTAGCGTGAGTATATATGAAAGAGGTAAGAGGAAACTCTACAAAGCGTGTGACTGAGGTCAAATGTCATGTTTTATTTGCTTTAACAATCTGAGATCTTATTTCGATAGAAGGAACTTGTGTTTGAGGACAAAATCAGGTGTACGTTGCCCACTCCTTTGTCTGGAGCACTCTGACCACAACTAAACGTCTTAGGTATATCCAGTTAGTGTTGTTGTAATAGATTTATTCGAGTTGAAAAGAGCTCTGGAGAAAGAAGAATTTCCTAAACTACGAAAATACTGCGTGCAGCAATACGGCGTAGAATTCCAGGTAGGCTATATCTAATAAGAAATGGTTTAGTAAATAAGGTATGATAACATACTGTGTTAAGAACCACTCTATTACGCACAGATGATAGGTTTTACTTAGAATAGAATAATTCTAAGTGGTATTACCACAACGCTTCTTTCATTTAACCTTTTCATAGTTTTTCCCATGCCCTGAGCTTTCCCATTTCTCTAAACCTAAACACAACTCTCTGTCTCCTTCCATCCATGGTCTCCCGGCAACCCATTGTTCTTCATACGGTCAACCATGCTGACTTGACGCAGCGCTCGTAAATAACCTGGTGCTGTCCGCTTAGCTGTTAAGTAGCGCTTTAGAAATTGCGAGTTCACTATTTACAATATATATGAACGTGTTTGAATTTTCGAAGGCTCTGATTGAGGAGGAAGCTGTGATGCTACCGTGGAAAATCGAAAAGGAATCGTTCGAGAACCTCTTGCAAGTCCTTCAAGAGAACCACAAGGACTCCTCAGTACTCAGCAAATGGTACAGAGTGGATGAAAACTCGTGCACGGGTCAATATGTTTGCATAGAGGCGAGAAATAGTTCACAAAATGGCGTCGTCAATGGTTGGAAAGATGCTAAGCTTCAGATCGAGGCCCTGCTGCAATATGGCGTCCAACACGCTCAGGATAATGATGTGAGAAAGGAGCTGCGCAGGATTCTCATGTCTGGTTAGACGTGTTTTATATATATATATATATATATATATATATTATATACATTTTTATAAACCACTAAAAGTGAAGTACTTTCAATTTTCTGGAAGGACAACTTTCCAGCTTAGAGATACGGTGAAGTTGGTATCGACTGTAGTACATGCGCGAGATTTTTGAAATCGTATAGGCATGGCTGGTAAATCGCATTTTCGCAAAGTAGTTTTACCTTAAATCGCATTACATAACTGTGGACGAATTGGTGGAAAAGATAGACTTGTGAAAGTAAAAAGTTTAGTCTTCTGATAGTAGGCTAACCTTCAGGGTAGATTTATGCTACTCAATGCATCACTGCAAGTAGGTGTGGGATTTTTAAAAAGTTCTGTATCAATTTAAACTCGGGTGGTTTCTGATTTTGCGGTGTATACTTTTTGTGACAGATGTTGCGAGGAAACAAGCAGTCAGTTTGGAAGGAGAAAAGGAGAAAGCTGGTAGAAGAGCAGAGCTGTGGAAAAACAGCTATCCTTCTGTCGTCGAACTGAGTGCCTTTGTTTCAAAGGTTGGCCAGAGCGAATGTCAGGAAACATTGGTGACCGTTGCTACAAAGTCAGATGTCAGACGATTTCCGACGCAGGACATTCGAGAACTCTCAAATTCCGTTCATGGTTTTCTTCGACAGTTGATCGATGAAGCCATTCAAGAACGCGGATCTAGTGACTTTGTGTGCGAGATTATGCATCACTGGATTGTTGCCAAGCGTCTGTGTGTCAACTTCGTCGGTCACCGAGAAAAGCTTCGCCTGATTCGGGAGTACATCTTTGGCGAGACGTTTCAGCCCTTCGTGTTGATAGGGGACAATGGAGCTGGAAAGTCGACTGTGCTGGCACAAGCAGCCCTTTTTGCTAGCCAACTTCTAAGCAGCGGAGACAAGCGAATCCAGAGTACCGTCATGCTGCGATTCTGTGGCCACACTTACAAGAGTCAAGGCAGTCGAAGACTCATCTCCAGTCTTGCGGAACAGTTCCTTTATGCAACCAACCGTGAACCTTCAAGATTCTCCCCCTGGCATCGAGAAGCGAGGCAGTTGTTGGGTGACGTGATGAGGAACGGCGACTACAAAGGCTTGCTGGTAGTTTTTGTCGATGGGATAGATGAAATCGGATCTGCGGAGGACCTAGAAGATTTCCTGGACTGGCTTCCAGCTCGGCTAGCCAATAATGTCAAGGTTATTGTCAGCTGCACCTCTGAAGGCCGGACTCAGGATCGTCTAAAACAGAAGGTCACCAATCACACCAACATAATTCATTTTGGCAAACTCTCCATTGGCAACTGCATCCAGTTACTAAACTCGCTGCTTGAGCAATCCGACCGAAAACTAACGACAGAGCAGTGGACACTGGTTGAGCGTGCCTTTGCCCATTGCCAACTACCACTATATGTCCAGCTCATCCAAGACACAGTCAGCAGCTGGACCTCCTTTTCAGACGTGCCGAAACATGCGTTAGAAGTTACCGTGGAAAAATGTGCTCTATATAAATTCAAAACCCTGGAAGACACCCATGGACGCTCATTGACTTCCAGTGCCTTGGGCCTCCTCGTGGCAGAACCGAATGGTTTGTCCGATTGCGAAATGGAAGACCTCTTATCCCTCAACGATGATGTGCTAAAGGAAATATCTAGTGCTGGAGGTGTCATATCCATCGGTAGATGTCCTTCTATAATTTGGATCAGGTTCCGTAGTGAACTTGGAAGTTACCTGGTTGTAGGCGATGCAGATGGACTTGGAGTTCTTCGATTTGCCCATCGATCACTAATGCACGTGGCTGAGAGCCTCTACGCCAAGAATCCGTCTGCAAAAACCAGTCTGCACAGTCAGATTGCCGATTACTTCATGGGGACCCAAGGTCCGGGTCTCCACGACGCAACGCCAAGAGACGGACGTAAACGATCAGAGCGGAACGTTCCAGATCCACGGTCGTTCTTCAACCAGCAGCCAAACTATCGCAAGCTGGATCTACTGCCTATTCACCTGCATCGTTCAGGAAGATTCAACGAGCTCTTCACCCACGTCTATTTCAACATCGACTGGATCTATGCCAAGCTCGTCGCCCGTTCAACGCAGGAGCTGCTGACCGACTTCAGAATGGTGAAGGACACGGAGGCGAATATGGTCGCCGAAGCCCTTTCACTCTCCGAACCAACATTGGAGAGGGACCCGCGACTGCTTGGGGTCGAAATGACTGGGCGTCTGTTGGGATATTACTCAAAGTACGACCGCATTCGGTCTCTGATTGATCAGTGCGACGGATCGGCGATGACCCTTTGTCCGCTGGTGCCCCTGAAGACGACATTCACGGCTGCCAATGCCGCGCTGCAGACGGTCGTCTCTCTCGGGGGCGTGTCTAGTCTCACGGGATTCTCCGTGAGCGAAAATACAGGTCGCCTGCTGCTGGCACAAAAATCGGCTTGTGACGTGCACATGCGAGTATGGAACGTCACTTCCGGTGAGAGACAGGCAGATACTGTCCTAACTACTGGTTCAGACGTTTTCCTTTCGCCAGACGGAAAGTTTGGTAGCGTATTTAAAGAAAATACTCTTAGAATCTATCATCTGGAAAGCGGGGACCTGTACGCCGAGGTTGAATACGGCACGGGAGCCGTGAACTGCACCGCATCCTCAGGCAAGTACTTCGCTTTTGGCTTCGACCAGGCCCCAGGCCCTGCAGTCATCGACCTGGAGAACGCCTTCCTTCTTCGAAGGTTGCAGTATAGGTCGAGGTCGCTGGCGATAAGTCATGACCAGAACTATTTCGCCTGCAACTCAAGCGAGACTCTGGCAATTCACGAGTTGCCTCTTCTCGAGCGTAAAGCGACGATCCTTCTGTCGGCAGTTGCTGAGAAACTCGTCTTCTCTAAGGAACCGGGAACTGTGAAGGTCTACGCCATGCTGGGAGATCGTTCGCTCCAGGTCGTGAGTTTCCAGATACTCAAGCGCACAGGAACCTCGCAAACGCTGTTCCAAGATTTCGACTTAAAAGACTTCAGACTGTCGAATAACCACATCAATCTTCGGATTCTGGTCTGTCTTTCCAGATCGCTCTACCTACTAGACGGTCCAAAGTCGCGGAATGCGCCTCGAAAACTTCAGATGGATCACTCCAGCTTAGACACGGAACAGTGGAAGGCATTTCTTGATGTTGGGTTCTCAGCGGATGATCGGATGATACTTGCCGCGCGCGGTCCTTACTTGGGACTTTGGGACGCATCGTCTGCGCAGCTGCTCAGAGTTTTGGCGTTTTCAGATGCACCAATAGTCCGCCTGCACCCACTAGAAACGGTGAACGCAGCTCTGACTATCGGTTCGGATTTTAATGCCTGTCTCTGGAATCTGGATCGACTGACAACGGAGCAGCCGAGCAGCAGAGACCGCGCCATTCACAGCGAGGTGAGGCACATTGCGGTGGCGAAAGCCGCGGACAGGTTTATCTTGTCAGGTGCGAGAGATTCCGCGATGACTATGGGCTCATTGGACTCCGAGGAATTTGAACACTTGGCCTATCCTTCGGTAGATAACGAGGTAGGAAGTACTGTTGAATACATGGCCATTTCTAATGCGGGTGACTTTGCTGTAACAAGAATATCCATGACAGAACGCACTGACATATCTGGAAATCATTATGCCATGCGAGGAAATTTATTAAAAAGCGAGGAGCCTGTTGTCGTAACGGAGGATGTCATCTGGGATTTGACTGTTTGCTGCAGACCAGTTTATCGAGTAGCAAACTCGATCGATGCGGGTTTTAGTTCAGACGACTTGAAAGTTGCATTTGTTGGCTTTCCGGATGGGAAGCGGTTGGCCAGTGAACTCGTCGTGTTCGACTTGGAAAAATGGAAGAGAGCGCCGGACGAAAAAGAATTTCTGGTTCACCTAAACACAGAAAATGTCACCACGAAAACTGTTTTTGCTGACGGAAGTTCCTTTCTTGCTTGCATGCAACATTCCTCAGAAAACAGCAATAACAGCCATCAGCTTGGTGTGTACAGTTTTGAAAAACTGTGGCCTGGATTGCGCTATATAAGTGGTGCCGAGTTATTGGGCGATAATCAGTGGAACAGCAGCGACAGCAAGAACGCCATTAGCAACAGTGGAAGGCATAATGTTACAATAGTCGACGTGAGGGCTGTAAAAGATGCTGTTCTTCTGATAACCGTGGAACTGGAAAGCTTTACTTCGACAGACTCACAGAAACCACTCCAGAATACCCACGATGCCCAGCGGCGCCTTGCAGTTCTTTATGACATTCGCGCAAATTCTGTGCTCAATCGAATCGAACCGTTCCTACTTCCCACTTCCGACGCGAAATCCACTTTCATGTTGCAACACGGAACAACTTTTGTGGACAACAGATGCAACGTGTTCAAGGTCGACAACACTTGCGGAAACCAGCGTACCCTTCACACGGGACGACTGGACCTCGACATCCGATCCTCGCGTGACCTGTGCTTTGTACTTGACGGGAGGTACGCTGTGGCCATCGTGGGTGACGGAGCTGAGCTGGTCCTGGCAAGGACCGACGACGGGCTGGAGAAGGGACGTCTGGAGACACACTGTCGGGCGACGGTTGTTGCCGTGTCTTCGGACGACCAAACGGTGTTGGTGGGCTGTGATGACGGAAGAGTAATGGCGTTTATCGTAGTTCTGGAGGAAGCTGATCCAGTGGCCAGGCTCCTGAGAAAGGATCCAAATCGCCGTCGAGCGAAGCTAATACCAGACGTCTCCAGGAGAGAAAATGGCTGTTGATGTTGGACGAGGCATTCGGCCGATACGAAGCCAAATAAAGACCAGGGCGAAAACAGTTCCAAAATATTGCGATTGGTTGATGCAATCTGAATGCGGAAATTCGTTTCTAAAAATACAACTTTTCTGTCGTTTGCTGCAGCTACTTTCAGATCACGTTTCGTCCAACTTACGACTGCATAGGCTAAGTGCGGACTGCTTGAGTTTCTATTTTTCCACATACTAAAATATTGCTTCCCATTAAATTTTGGTATCGAGGCAACAGTACTCTTTAAAATTCACCTCACTACGTTGTGTCAAAAGTGGGAGGTGTCCAGAACAGATATGACCGATGACCTTGCATTCAGCGATTACTTTATGCTTTAACGTCTTACTTACTTGGCAGTTGTTCTAACATGGAAGATAAGTCTTCTTAACCCTCATCCACACACCTGGGGTCCAAGCGGACCCCAGCCATTTTAGAATATGTGTAACTTTTGTTCCCTTGATGACATAACACTATTATTTTATGTAATTGTCAGCCCTTCATCGATCAACAGCTGCATGAATTTATAGGTCAGCAAATTATTTCACAAAGGAAATATTTTTAAATTTCATTTGGGGTCCATAGAGACCCCTGGGGTCCAGTTGGACCCCACAATTGAAAATATATTGAAAAAATGTAAATAAAATTACTTAGGCGCCCATTTTAAGGAAATGATGGAGAACTTAAATGTTTGGCAACTGTTCCTAGGCATTTCAATATAAAATGGCTCAAATACGTGCTAGTTATACTGTTGCTGAAGCGCTGAAGATACTACTCCATGCTGAAGAAGATGACGTTCAGAACAACGAAAAAAGCAGCAATGAGATGGTCGATGAAGAAAATGAAATTGATCACGTTTCTGACAATAAAGAATCTGAAAGTGATGACTTTGAGCCTGCTGAAGAACCTGCACTTCCTGCAGCACAAGTTCGTGGCAGAAGGGCGGAGTAGACAACATGGACCAACTTGCTGCAACTCGTGGTACAGCACGTGGCTGGAGTGGGCGCCAAGACGTGGATGAAGATGGGTCGTAATATTATTGATGAGAATCTTTTTCACCAGCCTGCCTCTTGTAAAGACGCTGTTTGAACAGTATACTACGTATGTGGGAACAATTCGCAAAAACAAGGCTGCTAACCCAATTGAAATGCAAGAAAAATCATAGAAGAAAAATCAACAAGTTTTGGCTTCAGTAGAAATTACACTTTGTAAATTACACATATGTTCGAAAGAAGACAAAGGCTGTCATCTTACTGTCCTCTGTGCATCACGACAGTGCAACAGCAGGTGACGATCACAAGCCTCTTATCATACTTCACTACAATACCAAAAAGGGCGGAGTAGACAACATGGACAAACTTGCTGCAACATACTCCTGCAAACGAAAATGCAAACGATGGCCAGTATCATTGTTCTTCAACATCGTCGATGTCGCTTGCATTGCAGGCCTTGTTATCTGGCTATGCAACTGTCCAGAGTGAGAATCTCGAAGTGGGAGCCGCCGTTGTCGCCTATTCATGTAACAGCTGGGCTGTGAGCGGGTTCACGAACAAATTGCTGTAAGTGCTGCAAATCCCCGAGCTGTGCAAGGTGAAGTGAGAAATGCTACCAAGCGTGCCAACATACAGGGTGTATTGATTGAAGAAGAAGGCAACCTTGACAGCAAAGAAACTTCCAGAAAGCATCATTGCAACATCTTTCCACGCAGTGCTGACAGAAAGGTGAAACAAGATTGCAATGTTCTGCCGCAGAAATGTCTGCATGGATCACTCGACACCTGACATAATGAGGGCCAAGTGTATGTAACAGACGACCCCTAAACATATCAACTGAAGATTAAACCAGGATTTGTGCTTAGCTTAATAACTCTCTTCATTCAATTGAAATTCTTGAACTAAACTAAGCTTAAATTGAACAGTTTGCTTTGATGTGCGACCTGTTACATTCATTATATAAAATTTGCCGGGTACCTGATGTGTGTAATAAAAATATTCTTTCCATGACAAGTTAGGACTTACTTAATGAAAACTATTATGTGCTACTATGTTTAAAGAAGAACTTAGGCTGTTTTGATGTCGGAATGTAAATATCACTCGAAGCATGTATCCTAACCGTTGGGGTCCAGACGGACCCCAGGTATGCAATAACGTGACTTTCATGACCAATGTGGATGAGGGTTAACCAGTAAAGCTCGTTTTATGTTATATTAAGCCTAATTCCGCCGAAGCCTGACTTCTGGTTTCCGTCACCCATCGGATTTCAACTAGACTTCTCCACCGGGTTAAGATTCTTAGACTAAGGTTTCACATGACCATTCATCGATCCCTTGTATGCTACGATAACGGCGCTATAGAAGTCATTAGATTGGATTATACGCTTTCATTCCATCAACCATTGTAGAACATGCCTAATGATAATCTTGTAAGAAAAGCACATGCAAGAACACTATGAAAACATCAATGGCTTGTTGCTGGAACTGACTTAATTTGTCTGTTTCACCCACCAACCATGCTTCAGGAAGCAGCTCTTCCACTCAGAACTGAAAACATTCCTCTTTCGCAGAGCCTATCCTGAATCCTCTTCTTCCCCTTGTCTATCCTGCAGATCCAATTCCAAACACCACCCACTATAGCCGTCTGACTGCCTCCCTCTCTGACTCTTAAATCTTGACCTGGAACCGAACAATTCATGCCTATCGATTTTGCTTGACTGAGCGCCTGTGAATAAGCTGATTCCTGCGACTTAGCTTTCGCTGGGCGCTGTAGGAATCTCGAGTTTACGATTACGATTACGAACATGGATCAAGGCTGATGACGTTCGTTAGGCTTTGCTGCCTGAGGAGATAATTGTTACAAATTAGCTACTTCTATAGCGCCGGTGTGTAATGCACAAGGAATAAACCAAAGGCGCACCAAAATCAAACCACAGTCAGGTCAAAGCCAGTCCACTGAGACCAAGAGTTGGCTTATGACGGATTAGACGACTGCAAAAGATAAGTCCTTAGCTGAGACTTAAGTGACATAAGATATGCAGACACTGCACTCCAGCACTCAACTGATTCCTCTTCTTCTCATTATCTACCCTGCATGTATGTACCTGTGTATTTTGCTTGCCTCGGCTCAATATAAATTTCACCCCATTTTATATCACTCTTGTTTAGATCCAGTAGATTATGCAAGCTGCTCTCAGTAGAAACTCCCGAAAGGCGCTGTATAAATGACTTGATCCATGAATATCAATTGCTACTGTATTGCATTACATTACACTGTATTAATTTTACATTAAAGATATCTAACGTAATCTAACTTATATAGCGCCGTAATCGTAATACGCAAGGTATCAATCGATGGTCGCTTCAAGTGAAATTGTAATCAGAAATTATTATCCGTTGGAGGAACGGAGTCGAAATCCGATATGTATGAGAACAAAACAAGTCAGGCCACGTTTCGTAAGCAAGTTCAAACAATATGATTGATGATACTTCATTATTGTCAACATTCGACCGCAACTTGGAGACTGAACTTCCGAACCTACTTAACTTGACCAAAACCAAGACAGTAAAGGCATCGATTGCTAAGCAACTATCACTCTTGTTACCACCATCCAGATACCTGCAATCAGCTACACAAAACCTTCTCTCTCTCTCTTTGTCTGTCTGTCTGTCTGTCTCTCTTCTGACACCAGAGACTGATTTCTCGACGTGGATTAAGCAACTCTGCACGAGCCACGTGGACTAATCTTTCCGTTTACATCATTCACAACAGTATCTCGCTAGACGTATTCTTAAAGCGGATTAAAACGGATTTGCATCGTCGTGCTTTGCTGTCTGACCGCTGTGACCCATCCACGCCTACGATTCCTTGCTCAGCCGATGGACATATGACGTGATAACAAATGTATTACTTACTCAGTTAATTATTTCCTTGCTTCCTTACTTATTTGCTTACTTCACTTCGCCACTGAAGCCAGGCGTAGAAAAGTGGAGATAATACATAACGACGTTCAAGAAACAGCGAATTTAGATCTGATGCAACTGAGTGCATGGCTAATAGATTAATTATGACCAGGAAATGTTCAGCATGGCCCTACAAATTCTGAGACTCCTCCATCTGGCAATTATTATTTAAATCTTGTTGAGACCCATTGTTTTACTCTGGCCTTTGCGTGACTCCATCTTGACGTCTGAGATTGAGGTTTACAGACTTTCAGCAGGTATTAAGTGTTTTAATGAAGAAACAATTTTACGCAGTTCTGCAGTTCTGCCAATTATAATCAACTGATTCCGTAGGATCCCGTTGGTCAGACTGCTGCAATGTTAACAAAGAAATCAAACAATAAAATTAAAAAACCAATATGATAACATAAAAAACATAAGAAGTAAACGCCGAGTCCTGCCACGCGTTGGTCCCGCGGTGATTGGAATTCGTCCATTGCCGGATCAAGGGTCAAAAAGCAGGAAATTAGCTCCTAGCCTACATTCCACCACGTAAGTAACTTAGTAAGTGGTCGTTAATAGCATCTGAAAAACGCACACGCATTACGGTCTTACGAACAATAAGAACAAGAAATAAGCTAGCAAGACTAACACATAGAAACTAATACAAAGGCAGTCTCTGTATTCTGCGCCAAGAGACATCGATATCATAAATATCACTAGGGGAGTAGGAGCTTTACTTTACTTTACTAATACAGGCAGACATACAACCCTACGCTTGCATAGGATATAGAAATGTCACTACTGTACCAGGTAATGTCAGCAAGCACAACACTTATGGTGTAACGTCAGTAGCATACAATAGCAAAAAATAAATTAATCGATAAGTGAGTAAGTAAGTGAAGAATGGAAACTTTTAAACAGTCCACATAGACGCCTACCCGACTTCAATTATGCAACTGAAGTGCTTTCGGGCCCGACCAATGGTTGGGTTCCCTTATCGAATTATTGCCGAGGGCCGAGCCCCAGGCCCACTACTGTATGAACGTTGCTTCTGGCTCTGAATACAGCAAAGCATGGGCTTCTAAATCTATATCCCTGGGACGGCTTAAGCCGTCCAATTTTCAAAAGTGGCACGGTCAGAATAGTGTTTTGCAGTCCCTTTGTTTTTACAGTTTCCAGTCGATTTCATATAAACGTGAAATAAAATACATTTCTACTTTGTGTATGTTCAAGAATTTTAGGTCTGAAAATGTATTTTTACGTGAATCGGCCTACATATCTAGCAGGCTTTTAGGTTTTTGTTGGAAACTTGTGTGCTGTTAGCATCCATTATATTCAATAGTCAGTTTGCACTGTTGTTTATACCGTTTGCCCTAAGCTGCAAGCTTACCCCGTCCTCTCTGCTTATTGTATTGTTTATTGCCCGGCTTCAAAGTTCGCCTCGGAGTTCTTGTAAGGATTGCATCATCAAATGTCAGTTGTATCATGTCATAATGTACTTCAGCTTATTGCTCCAAGCCCTGTTCTACACCTAAACGTTGTGCCTTAACGCATAACTGTTCTCTTTCGGCTGAGGTCGGCAGGGTGGCTTGTGATTAGATATTTGAAGGAGAGCGATATATACTCTCTTAAAGAATGAATAAAAGAATGAATGGACGAATAGTAGTTGTTCTTCAATATCTAGACACTGCAAAGCTATGGAACAAATGGCAAAAATCGTGTCGAACTTTCTTTATCCGCCTCCTTAATTCTTCTTGTTTTATCCGCCTCACTTATCATCCTCCATATCCTCCTCCTTAATTTTTCTACTTTTATGCGCCTCTTTATCCTCAGCCTGTATTCTTCTTCTTTATGCTCCTCCTTATCCTACTTTTTTGTCCTCATCCTTTATTCTCCTCCTTTACTCTCCTCCTTTATTCTCCGCTTTTACTCACCTCCTTAATGCCCCCTGGTGTACCCTACTTCTTTCTTCTTTTTATTTTTCCTCTTGGTTTATCCTCCTCCTTCTCTCGCCGCTGCATGATCGATAATAACTGGCAGAACCCAATCACGACCACGTATTAATTGGTTGACTTTCCCGGAAATGTTACTTGTTCATAGGGCAAATGATATCACTATGGCGCCTTGCTGTGTCGTAATTTGCACCAGCATTGCATGTCAGTATCTTGCGGTTTCTTTAGCGTCTTTGGTATATTTCACAAAGTGCTGCAGGCTAACTGAGTCAAGTTGCAGCCCTAATGAACGAAAAATTCTTCTGTAACTGTCATATCTTTCAGCATTTATACCACATTTATACCACACAGTATTGCAATATTAGTTATATTATCGTCATTAAAGAAAATAAACCGTAGTTTACTCGCATTAAAAACTTAATACACGGTGTTGTCTATACAAATTGCGAGGCGTGCCGTTCCGTAGGGCGTATTTTCTAGGGCGTTGAAACTTCTTCCAGTGCTGATTCTAGACTCGTGCACGTAATGGCGAAATTTACCATAGTGTCAGTGGACGTTAGTTTCATGTCGAAGTCATTGATCAGCAGTTAAGTCATCAAAGGCAGACATATATGAATATCAGTAACTCTATAGCGCCTTGGGGACCTCTGAAATAATGGTGGCTGTAATAAACTCGTTTCATTACAGAGGCGAGATATTCCTGAAGTTTTCATTGTTACTCAGATCAAAAGCGTGTGTGCGTGTGATAGTTAGATCAAAAGCGTGTGTGTGTGTGAATGTTTGTATAACGCATTTTTAGGCCCTCTGAAAGATGGAGGGTGTAACGCTGTCACAAAACGTGCTATTCATTTACCTGATTTGCCTTACTTTCTAGATTGGAGGGAATGATGGGGTGGCGTGTGCGGAAGTCGTTAACTGTCTTCTTGGTAGTCCATCATACTCTAAGAATCTTTCGCACACCATTCATTTCAAATGCGTCGATTCTTGTCTCTTCTTCTTTTTTATTGTCCAGCTTTCACATCCATACTCTGCCACTGGCTACAGTAGAGTTTTAGAAGTCATATCTTCGTTGCAAGCAATATCCCGCGATTTTTCCATCCATTTTGTAATGCTGCCCCGACACATTGTTCTTTTGCCAGTCTTGGCCGAATCTCTGTACGACACTCAGTGCCATAGTTTGGGAATTCGAAGAAGTTCCTGGCAGACAGTCTGCATGTGGAGGGGATTCCGTGAAATGAAGAAACTGAGAAGGGTTTAAGTTCCTCTTTTCTTCGTTGCTTAATTGTACATATATATATATATATATATATATATATATATATATATATATATATATATATATATATATATATATATATATATATATATATATATATATATATATATATATATATATATATATATATATATATATATATATATATATATATATATATATATATATATATATATATATATATATATATATATATAAATATATATATATATATATATAATATGCATGATGGTTTACTGACGACAGTGTTTGTGTGTATAGGTATCGATATAAGTTGGATACTCGATACTCGAGGGGTTCAAGTGTTTGTACAGATTGGTGTAAGTTCGCCCAAGTTTTAGATTGAGATCGATTTACTTAAATAACTTGATGGTTCTTTTATTAATCACTTCGACAGTTTTGTGTAGCTGTGGTCAATAGATAGATAGAGAGGCTAACTATTATGAGGTTTTGAGTGTAACATTAAAAAAATATATAGGCCTATTGGAGGATTTTGTTGAGTTTTGTATAGTTTGTGTAGTTGACCTATGTATTGCGAGGCCCATATGTTTAAAATAGTCATATCTTGGATATTCATTGAACTTGAACAGATTGTTGTAAAATATGGTACTTGTGCTTAGTTTTAAAAACACAAGATTTTGTCAGCTATGCAAACTTAAAGGCGAGTGTTGCACGTATACTCAAGCAGCAAGCAAACGTGTCTAAACGTTTGTTTTTGGTTGGGAACGTTTTATAATAATTTGCCTTACATTGTGAACGTTTCATTAACGTTGCGGAAACGTTAGTAAGGAACCGTTCAAGTGTCGACCGTTTCATGAAGTTAATAAAACGTTTGTGCAAAATTCTAATTTTTGCCATAAACAACCTGTTAGCACGTAGATCGACCGCATTTTATACCACTTTAACAAAGTGATGCCTAAATACAATCCTCGTTAATATTGAGGTTATTTATTTTATAAAAACAATCACAAACGCTTCGGTAGCGTTGCGGAAACGTGTCTAAGCAGTCTGTTAGGCTACGAAAGTTTGCCTAACGCTAGTGAAGTCTTTACATATAATTTTATTCTGGCAATAGATGACAAAATTTGCACGCAGACTGGTTGCGTTAGTATCAGGTGAAAAATGTTAGTGCGTAAATAATAATAATAATAATAATAATAATAATAATAATAATAATAATAATAATAATAATTAGAAACTTCTAATGCGCCGGTGTCTAATGCACAAGGCATCAACCGATGGCGCACCATAGCCAAGCCGCAATCAGGTCAATATCCAGAAGGTCAGTCCACAGGACAGACAGGCAGCCTTCGGTGGATAAGCAATTTGAAAAATGTAAGTTTTAAGCTGAGAACGAAATGGCAAAAAGCGACTGAGCAGAACTAACAGACACAGGAAGGGAGTTCCAAAATTTAGGTCCAGCAACTGAAAAAGCCTGTTTACCTAGAAAAGTCCTAGTCCAAGATATGACCAGAGAAAGACAATCAGATGGCCTTGCTGAATAATGGTAAGTCTTGGGAACAAGGACTGATTTTAAGTATTGTAAATACAATAAAAGCCCTTTTCACGCACAGACGCTATGAGTTCTTGAGGAAACAGAGAGTAAGTAACCTGATATGTGCTGCAGTGATGCGTCCGGCGTCGGCGGCGGATTTTTCAAGGAGTGTCCTTCTACCAGGTCTTAGAAATGACAGTGATTGATTTGTCAATTTATGTCTAAGGTTAAAGCATCGCAGCAGGAGGAGGAAAAGGAAGAGGAGGAGGAAGAGGAGGAGCAGAAGAGCAAGAAGAAGGAAAAGGAGAAGGAGAAGGAGAAGAAGGAGGAAAAGCAGGAGGGAAGGAGAAGGAGGAGAAGAAGAAGGAGCAGGAGGAAAAGCAGGAGGAGGAAAGGGAAGAGGAGGAGCAGAAGAGCAAGAAGAAGAAGGAGGAGCAGGGGCAGGAGTAGGAGCAGGAGGAGGAAAAGGAAGAGGTGGAGGAAGAGAAGGATCAGAAGAGCAAGAAGAAGAAGAAGGAGGAGGAGGAAGAGGAAGTTGAGGAGGAGAAGGAGGAGAAGGAGAAAGAGGAGCATCAGAAGGCCAGGAAGAAGAAGAAGAAGAAGAAGAGAGAGAGAAATCAGAAAGAAAGAAATGAAAAAACAAGAAAGAGAAGAGGAGAATCAAGAGCTGGATAATAACAAAGTGAAGAAAGAAAACGAGTAGGAGATAAGGTGAGCAAGAGAAAAAACAAAAGCAAGAACAAGAGATGAAGACGGCTAGAGCACGTCGTGCTTTCTCGAGCACTGGACCATCTTCCTGTAACAATCTTCCGCTGAAAATTCAACTTTTGCCAGTCGAGATAGCTGGCGACACATTTTCAGCTGATCTTAAATCACCCGGTGCCTTTAAGAGGTTTCAAAAAGCGATATATAAATATTTGGATACCTACGCACAGTCAAGATTCTCAATGGACCGTTGCAAAAAATGTCGTGGATAACTAATTAAACGAACTTCGAAGTTTATGATGTTTCACGCTATGGTTTACAATTACATACATTGACACGTTTGTATGTAATACTATATTCATGTATGTGTGTATATGCGTGCATGTAGTGTTTTCTTACATAACACGTGTATAACTGCTGTGATTTTTCTCACGGATAAACGCTTTTACAGGAAATTCGTCACGATGGTAACTGTACATACCTGTCAAGGTGTTTGATTAAGTCCAACCTGTGTCGCTTCTCGACTTATGCAGGGGAATGATTGCAAGACAGCTGGACACTTTTTCTTAATTAAGGCAGATCTTTGCTCACACACCCGCACACGACATGTGCACCCGATACTGATGCAAGCTATATCACATATTCAGTAAGCCTGCATATCATTTCTTTACGGAAGCACCTGCTATCAGGTGCATTTATTAGTTAGCTGCTTCTGCCTGGAAACCTGCAAAATGATCAGGCGCGCTTTATTTATGTAAAGGCCATATGCATGCATGAAGATGTATCCAAACATATATGCATACGTAAACGCACTGCTTGTATGGTAATAAGAGAGTAACGTAACTATAGAGTAACGTGCCAGACGTCAAACTGTAATCAGAGGTAATGACTATATCAAATAAGACATGTCATATTGAATCTAATTCAAATTTGCGATCTGTCACTTTAATCTCATATAGCCATGCAAGTATATATACATATATATATATACACACACACATATATACATATATATGCAAATGGGCCTTGATTTTTTCAGAAAAGGCGCTAGACCTATTCAACGTGTTCATGACAACGTGTTCGTCGTGTGGTGGCTCGCGGACAAACCAGTTACGCTCCAGCTCTTATTTCGACTTAATTAACAATCGTCGCCTTACACAACTTCACAACCTGTGCTTCCTTCTCCTCTCTGTTACGACAAAACTTCTGTTTTGGCAATATCCGAGGATCAAGCAGGATAACATGAATGTATGCATGCATGTGCATTTGCACGGATGCATGTATGCATGCATGTATGTATGTATGTATATATGTGCATGCATGTGTGTGTATATATGTGTCTGTGTTTGTACGTATGCATGTATATATATGCGTGTATATATGTATGTGCTTTTGCACGTATGTATGTATGTATGTAAGTATGTATGTATGTATGCATGTATGTATGTATGTATGTATGTATGCAAGTATGTATGTATGTATGCATGTATGTATGTATGTATGCATGTATGTACGTATGTGACCGTGCATGAGAAAACTCTCAAAGCCGGAAAAGTATATTAATAAGAAAGATAAGTAGGCCCAAGGCAAATAGATATAAAATGGATCAAATGCATGTATGCAGAACCTCACACAGCGCTTCTTGCCAGAGCCTAACCGAATTTTCGAATAATGTTTGCTTGTGCAGCTGGAGAAGGTCTCCACTGATAGTCCCGCGCAGACAGTTAGAGACCGACTGACGAACTCCCATCCACCATTTACAGCTGACGGGTGTTCAGAGTTCTTGGCCCGGATTGCACGGGAGATGAAGAAATGACACCGAGGAGAAAGTATCACCGATCGTTCCAAGATCAGTAGATAAGCGCCCCAGAAAGGAATCAACCTTCTTGGGTCTATGTTATGTGGCGAATTCATAGAGCGCCAACCGACGAGAACCTGTCCAAACATGGACTCAAAGCTCACCATAGCAGAACCAACTGAATCATTTGCCTGTCTCTCCGTCTGACTTATGGATCTTGACCTGGAACCGAATCGTTTGGCTTATCGAGTTTGTTTAGACTGAACGCCTGTGAATAAGCTGGTCCCCGCGACGTGGCTTTCGTTGGGCGCTGTAGAAATCTCGGAATTAAGATTACGATTACGAATAGCATAAGGCTTCAGGTTCATCACTGTCCAGACGTGCATTGATACCGAGGACGTCGATCATAAGGTTGCTTCCGTAGCCCACACCCGCACACCGACACCCGATACTGATGCAAGCTATATCACATATTCAGTAAGCCTGCATATCATTTCTTTACGGAAGCACCTGTTATCAGGTGCATTTAATAGTTAGCTGCTTCTGCCTGGAAACCTGCAAAATGATTAGGCGCGCTTCATTTATGTAAAGGCCCTATACATGCATGAAGATGTATCCAAACATGTATGCATACGTAAACGCACTGCATGTATGGTAATAAGAGAAGAAAAGACATTATTTTGAGAAGGGGGTCCAGCCAATGGTCAAGACCGGGTAATTTTTCAGCTACACAATCGGGAAAGGCGGCTTGGCGTCTCGTGACAGGATAAAATGCCCCAGAGACAAAATGTACCTGGATTATATAATGCTCGATTCAGAAATAACTACGGTTCTGTGGTTGGCAGAACTAATATCAGACATTTTCTGTCAGAGTAAAAGACCCACAATTATGGAATCCTATTTTCCCTTGGATTCACGCATCACGCTCTGAACACACATATAAGGCTTCTAACACAACATATTTGTTAGAATAATCTCTTCGCTATCAATAATTCACTATGTCATGTCATGTCATGTCATGCACCAACGTCGCTGCGCGACGGTTGGCTACATGAATGGACTAGAGCTCTCCACTGACGCCTATTGCGTGCAGCAGCGAGAAGATAAGAACCAGAAAGGTTAGTCCAGGAAAGAATATTGTCGATCCAGTTAATTTGGGGTCTGCCACGGTGTCGATAGCCTTCAACGTGACCCAGAATGATGGAATTTTCTATGGAATCTTGAGGAAGTCTAATGATGTGACCAAAATAGCGGAGTTTGCGAGCTTTAGTGGAACTCAAGAGCTCAGGATAAGTTCTAGCAAGGTGATAAACTTGCTCCGTGGTAAGCTTGAGTGTCCAGGGGATGCGCAGAAGCTTTCGAATGCATTTGTTCTCAAAAATCTGGATTTGCTTCTCTTCAGCTTTTTTGAGCGTCCATGATTCGCACCCATAGGTTGCAACTGACCACACCAGGGATTTCATCAAACGAAGTTTGGTTTGAGTGCTGATGGATTTGTTTTTCCAGACCTTCGTGAGTTTCACCATGACTTCCATACCCATGGCCAATCTGGACTTAACATCGCCGGAGCACTTTGCGTCGCTTGAAATTTTGCTGCCCAGGTATGTAAAGTTATCAACCTGCTTGAGTTTATCGCCTGCAACTAAAACCTCGAGGACCTCGTCGGTGTTGGTCATAACTTTCGTTTTCGAAGTATTTATCTTTAAACTGTACTCCTCAGCAGCGGTTTCGACTCTTCGGACTAGTTCCTGGAGTTCCTCCGGTGAAGTGGCGACCAAGAGGATGTCATCGGCATATCTGAGATTACTGATGACTTTACCGCCGATTCTAAAGCCACCGGTGAATCTATCAAGAGCTTTACGCATCACTTGTTCCGCGAGGATGTTAAATAGGCAAGGAGAGATGTTACAACCTTGTCGAACGCCTTTCTTAACGCGGAACCATTCAGAGGAGATGTTATCAGTTTTGACGGCTGCGCGTTGTTGTTTGTAGAGGTTCCGTAGCAGTTGGACAAGCTGTGGAGGAAAACCCATGTCCAGCATGGTCAACCATAGTTGACCGTGTTGCACCATATCAAACGCTTTTGTGAAATCAATGAAGCAAAAGTAGAGAGGCTGGTTTCTCTCTTTTGCTTTTTCCATGAAACACAACGTATTTGTTAGAATAATCTCCTCGATATCAATAATTCACTATGTATTGTAGTACTTTTATCAAATTTAACGTACTTTTATCAAATTTAAAATATCTATTTTTCTACACAGCTATCACATAGTTAACATAATTATCTAAGTAAGCAAATATGAAAGATAGCAGTAGTTGCTGTACTAAATAACACTGCTCAGTAGATTTATTTACTTTATCAGTTGCTAGAGTAGGAACGAAAGAAGAGAGAGGCCGCTAATGAAGGCCAGTGACACACGTACCTTCATCTGGAAGGTAGCAACTAGCATGTAACACGGCAGTTGAAGCCAACAAGCCGGAAGTTAGCTCCATGAGAGATCAGACAAGATAGTAGAAAATACACTACTGTAAATCGACGTGGTTTGAAATAATCATCAAGGTGATTGTCAAGGCGAACGTAGTTATTTCCACCACAACACCACTACCACCACCAATAACACCACAAACGCCGCTACCACCACAACCACAAAAACAATAGCAGTGATATTGTAGTAAAATAAATTAAATAGTAGGAACAGATTATAACAGCACGCCACTGAAACAAAATACATCGCTCTCGTTCGGTGCAGTGTATAGCCTAAGTGAAATCAAGTAGCCTGTGTACTTGAAAGACATTCATATTCCAAGGACAATATAAACCATCAACAACCCAGAATACGATAAAACTATCAGCCATTTATATATTTCCCCCATTCGTCTCGATTCTGTCCGTAACTCTTTCTCTCACTGCTGCCGAACACAATCGCACCTTGTCTGTGACCCCATAATTTCTTATTCACACAGCGAATCCGACGGGGGATCCAGTAATGTGAGGCTCACATGTGGAAAAGGCAGGTGGATGTTGGAGAAAAGTACGCGGCTGGGGACACCGTAGGCTTTGGATCCCTGGGGCCATCGGTGGATCTAGCTGAATGACGCCCCTAGACAAAGACCCAGAGCTCGTCAGAGCACTACACTGAGGACCAAGGGTGCCTGGAGAGAGGTTCTTTAGGGGAGAATTCCGGTTTGGTTCTTCAATAAATTAAGTTCCATCTTGCGATGGGCCGGATCGTGGATCGAGGCGACAACTGCGACAACTTGGTTGATCTTCGGAAACTGACCTCTGTTGATGTTGACCCCTTTACGGCATCGACAGGTGACTATCGCGAACATCTGGGATCGAATCCGACCGTTGAACATTGCGTAGATTATGGGCATCGTCCAGCTGTTCGAGAAGGCCATGAGGGTAACCACTTGGCGAAAGATGTCCAGGTACTTTGGATTGTTGTCCTGATAGATGGCGTCGGCAATCATATCCGTGAAATGCCAAGGACCCCAGCAGAGGCAGAACGACGTGAGAACGGTGACACACATTCGGACTACGGTTCGAGTATGGTGGGTCCGGGCTGCGCTTCCCAGGGCCACGTTGCTACTCCACAGCTTCCGACTGACCAGAGTGTAAAGAACAATCTGAACGAGAACCGGCGAGATGAAGAGAGACACGGCGTCTATCACACGGAAGTATACGTCATTTTCATCGTCCTCAATCCAAATGTTACAGGCACCTTCGTCATCGTCGTTGTCGTCATCAACGCCGTCATCATCGTCGTCTTCTTTTGGTTCGTCCGTCGTTCTCAGATTGCCAGTGGTGTAGTACACCGAGGAGAAAGCAAAACGATCCGAATACTCGAACTCTTCGACTATCCAATGTGGGTAGTCGATTACAGTAGTTTGGTTTGAGTACTCGAAAAGTGAATTTGTTTCATTTAAGTAGTAATCGTATCCGGTTATTTGCGGATATTTCGGCCACTCAGTTGTTGAGCCATTAGCCAGATGTGAACTCTCATTAGCTTTGAACTTTACGAAGATACGACAAGAGTAGAGAATGGCGCAGAGACTGACTATCGTGAGGCTCTTGATCGCCGATTTTCTCCGATAGATCTGGTGGTTGATTTTACCCCACACGGCTCGGTAAAGATCTGCAACGATTGCGACCATACAGAAGACGTTGCCGGAGATGGAGAGCAGCTGGATGTATGGAATGACAACACAATGAAAAGCATCCCAACCCGATACCTTGACGACGATATCCATGATACATGTCGGGAGCATGAAGATGAGGATAATCATGTTGCAGCAGCCGAGGAATGCGACGTAGATGTTGGTCGACGAACTGTAGTTGCGCAGCATGAACTGACTCATGAGCATGAGCGAATTGAGGAGCACGACTATCACGAGAACGCAGGCGTAGGTGATGAGAAACGGAGTTGACACCAAGCTCATCGTGAGTATCTGCAAAAGATTACAAAGTCGTGAAAAAATCAGAAGTTGGAGAAAAGGAGCAGTCGTTTAAGCTATCCAGGGTGGCAGCCATGGGTATGAGGCATTAGCGAGCTTCGTTTTTCTTATGCCTCGCATATGAAAGTGGGTTGTCAATCCTCTCTCGCCGCTTGATCTTCCAACCGACGGCGTAGATTCAGCGAACTTGTTTTATTGCTGAATTCGCTAGGGATGCAAGTGGGACAGAGATGTCGAAACATCTTTCTGCCGTGTAGAAGATTTGAACCAGCAACATCTACCCATTGGACTACCATGCAGCCACAAAAGATGACGTTATAGTGATTTACAATAAAGGCGGCCGCGATGAAGTGCATACTGTACCTGAATGCACAGTAAAAACTTATTTCGTCTATTAAAAATTTTTTTTGACAGCCGTTGTTTGGACTGCATACAAACCTCAAGGGCCTTCAACGTTTTTAAGCTTACTGAAGGCGTTCCTAAGACTCCTTAGCAGGAAGAATCTGTAGTGAACATATAAGCGGGTTAAAGCAGAGACAAATAAACTTTTTTACGCACCTCTGTCGAGTACACACCTCTCCCAAGATGAGGATTACAAGCGTGTATGCTCTTTCGATCTAAGGTTATTTATGTAGAACACCAATTTCCAAAATGGATAGTCTTTCCTAATGTTCTTCTTTGCGCGGCATACATAAATAGACTTCTACTTGTCGGCTTCGCGAGACACCTGGGAATAAAAGCAGTAGTATTTTCAAGATGATCAATCGTAAGGCAGCAGTAACAGAGGCATAGAAACAAACAAATGTGTCAGCTCTTCGCTTCATTCGATATCTTATTATAATTTATGCATCACAGGCAAATAAACTGACGGACTGACAAGCGGAGAGAAACGGAAACAGTCAATGCTCTCGGCACTCCCTGAGAAAGATGGACTCGATGAGCCATCAAAAGCGAACTTCAGACTGGTCTCTAACTTATCTTTCGCCTCAAAAGTGCTTGGGATAATTGTGAACCAACAACCACCACCTTCCTCGGCTGTAGTCGGCCTTCAGGCGCGGTCACTCGGCCGAGCCTGTTGCTACTTGACATGCTGCTGCATTCGATGCATCAAACCATATCAGCGACTGTCACGTTCGTCTGAAGTCAAAGGTAAGGCGCCATATTGGCTTGGATCTTAAGTAAAAGGGCGCACGCAATCCGTCCCTTTAGCAGGGGAGGTGACGTCACCCGGCCTGGTCACCTGTGGTGTTCTGCAAAGATCAGTGCTGGGCCCCCTTCTCTTAGTATTATACACGGTTGATGTGGAGAGAATTATGGTATCCTTCACCACTGCTATGCGGATGATCTACAGCTTTAATTTTTCTTGAGCCATCACAAACCGCTGAGCTGAAACAGAGAGTGCTGCTGTGTATCGACTGCATTTCAGAGTGGATGGTGTCCAACCGTCTCAGTCTCAATCCATCAAAGTCTGAATTCCTATGGTGCACCACCCTCCGGCGTCGCCATCTACTTGACGGCAGTACCTTCGTCTTCAACGATGCAGATGTTCGACCAGCTGACATCACTCGCAGCCTTGGAGTTCACTTTGACAGCTGTATGACGATGTCTCCAGGGTCGACTATTGCAATAGCCTGCTGGCGGATCTGCCGACTTATCAGCTAGATCGAATACAGTAGGTGCTAAAGTCTGTTGCCCGCCTCATCTGTGGCCGGACACCATCCAATCACCTTAATGATCTGTTGCGTGACAAACTACACTGGTTGCGCGTTCCACAGCGGATCACCTACAAACTGTGCCTAATCACATTCAAGGCTCTTAAGGCTCTACCAAACTATATATCCGACTTCTCCATTCGAGCGGCAGGCAAACAGAACAACATCGGCTGCGGGTCTCATCGAGGAATCATCTCAAGGAAAAAGCCCCCTTTGGCTTGAATCTTACTTGGTAGGGCGCATGCAATCCTTATAATAATAATAATAATAATAATAATAATAATAATAATAATAATTATTATTATTATTATTATTATTATTATTATTATTATTATTATTATTATCCATTTAGCAGGTAATAAACAACAATAATAATAATATTATTATTATTATATAATAGGACTTATTATTATATGATGATGATTATTATTATTGTTATTATTATTATTTACTATAATAATAATATTGTTAATAAGTGACTATAATAGTAATAGTAGTAATAAAAAATAAAATAATAATAATTACTACTATCATTATTATTATTATTGCCATCATTATTATTATTTTTAGAAGACAAAGCAACTTAGTTGCAGATAAACATGAGAGACAAACAAACTGGAAACATTTATCAAAATTGCAAAATTGCAGTCAGGCAAGAGATAATTCGTCAACAAGATTATTAAGAATGAACTATGTCTTATTAAATCACCGGCAAGACTAAATTATGCTGCCAGTTATTTTTCTCCAGGTCCAATGCGTTCAACCTCTTGTCTGTTGCATATGAAGAGAATAATACATACACGACATACACGACTTGCTTATCCAAAGGGCGGTGCATGAATGTTTTGTTGCATTAGCCCTACGCTGTACAGTTTAGCGGAGTGCTAACATTGTAATGTACAGCAATTGCTATACGAGGGAATATAAATAGCCATCTACACAACTTAATCCTTTGAGAGCTTAAGGATAGATGTCGCCTATGATTTTCCGGGAAGATTTATGGTCTGACCCTTTCCGCTCCTCACACCCCAATCCATCACTCGATTGGATAATAACTGATTATAAAATGAACGAGGTATCCTGTATCCAGCAATTTATGTCAGCTTGCAAGATTTTTCGGTAACAGAAAAGGCAAAGTAAAGACCAAAAATTTACTGTACGTTACGTCGTACATTGAACGCCACTGACCATTGAACGTATTGTAATGTGTGTAGCTGACTACAATGTGTCGTAAAGTGATAAAGTCATTTTTAAAGATTCATTTATTTAAGTTAACACACTACCTAGTGGATTACCACGGGAGAGGAGGAAGGCTGCGGAAGACAACCCAGACAGACAATCCGGGAAGGTGACACCCCGGAAGGGCGCATTAGATTATTTCGAAACGGCTAGTCACCTATCCCTCGCTTTCCAGGCCAGTGACTCGGGAAATCTCTTAGCCGACGAGTTTTCCATGATGCTTAGCCAAAACGGCAACGTTCAGGAGCGGAGAACGCCACAGATGATGACGATTTATTCGTAACTAAAAACTGTACACTGAGAATAACCTTTAGAAAAGTTCTCCAAATTTCGGGTCAGTGAAATTTGGAGGGCTTTGACCTCTTAGCCTCATTGCGAAAGTTTTCTGACCCATCATACAAACTCATCGATGCTCCACCGCTTGCAATTTCTGCTTCGGCCTTTCACTCAAAACTCAAAACATTCCTCTTTCACAGATCGTACCCTGACACCCCTTCTTCCTCTTATCTCTCTTTCCTCTCCAACCCTAAACACCACCCCTCGTAGCTGCCAAGCTGTCTCTCCATCTGACTTTTGGATCTTGACCTGGAACCGGAACCTTTTTGCCTATCGATTTTGTTTTAACTGAGCGCCTGTGAATAAGCTGGTCCCCGGGACGTGGCTTTCGTTGGGCGCTGTAGAAATCTCGGAATTACGATTACGATAGCTGCCTGGCGCCGTAAATGGTCGTTCGTAAGCAAAACCGCATTCCAAATTAAAAACTGTTGGACAGAACCAGTCAATCCCTAAGACTTAACAACTATCGGTCGGTAAGTGTTGGAAGTGACTTGCTAAATCCAGGATAGGTGACACAAGAAGTAGGTTTTATTGCTTCTTGTCTTCAACCGTCCCCGAACCGAGGATCGCGTCACAACAGACAATTTTGTGCGATCTGCTTTGGTTCCTTGTCTCGTGTAATAAGTGGTCGAACGATAATTTAGTCCACGACTTGATGTTATCGATCTATGTCATCTTGGGTCTTCCTCGAGCTCAAAATCCAGGAATTGAGCCTAGGATGATCTCTTTCTCTTATCAGTCTCCACTCTTTCGTAGCACACGTAGTATGAAAGCTTCCTCTTTCTGATTAATCCTAGTGGACTCCTCTCCACTCCTGCCGTCTCTAGGACCCACTCATTTATTTGTCTTCTTGGCAGTCCACGGTATTCGAAGAATCAGCCGCAGTCACTTCATTTCGAATGCATTGAATCTTGGCTCTTTATCTTTCTTTATGGTCCAGCTCTCACTGCCATACTGTGCCACTGGCCATGCAGGAGCTTTCAGAAGTGATATCTTTATTGCAAAAATATTCTGTGACTTTTCCATACATTCTTTAATGCTGCTCGAACACCTTTTCTTTTTGCCAGTCTTGATCGATCTGTATGCTGCAGTCTGAGTCTTCTGTTATAAGTGAACCAAGATATGGAAATATGTCAAACTGCTCCAGTTGATTACTTTGTACTCTTATGTTGCATTTTGGACAAGAAAAGACAAGACTAAAGTTCAGTTAAGAATATTCACTTCTACTATACCGCCACTAATTGCCTAAATTGTGTACTATGTGTTACGCTTGATTTTAATAGGACCAGACAAATTATTTTCATGAACGTTTTCGAACGTCACATTATAAAGTACAAAGTGCCTGCTATTTGCAGATATTGTTTTTAAGGGCACTGGCTGCACAAATTATCGTTGTAGTGTTTGAGTCACTCCCTCGGCAATTCAGTTATACCTGAACCGCTGTTTTTTTCGAGTCACTCCCTCGATACTTCAAGTTTACCTGAACAGCGGCTGCAATAAAGTAGGCCTACAGAAACTCATGTCGCTTCCTAGTAGCTAGTCACGTAGTCTTATCGAAGTAAAGAAAACGTGATGTCTTTCGCTGAGTATAAACCCGAACGAGACGAGCTCAGCCTAAGCGTCTTACTGTACGGTTGGATCAACATGAAACTTAGTATGTATCATGTATATACTATGTATAGTATTACATTAATATTTCCTATTTATTCAATACAAACAGAAAAAAGAGAAATCTTAAATTATTGTAAAATGAAATATCTAAATATTTAAGAAGGCTTAATAAAACTACAATATTCTGTTTAATCGTGACTATAATAGCAATTAACTGTAAAATTCTGAACAGTTCCTGTTAAAAACCGTCACACCGAAGCCATTTTGGAACTGGACTTGCAAAATGGCGGTTAGCATTGGTAATCGATGCTACCATAAGCTTTGAGATATGTCCTGAGACCGAATAAAGAAAATTTCGAACATAAATTATAGTTCTGAAATATGGGTAAATTAATTATGTAATCATTGAACTAAAATTTTTCTAGGTGGGACTCAACTTCATCAATAATTTACGTTAATTATTAGAACAATTCTATGGATACCTTTTCTCCGTTCATAGAAGAAATCTCCTCATATACCAAGAAATTGATTACAGTACGTGATGAAGACGTACCCAGAACAGCCTTCATATGCACATAAAGATTAGTCAAATTATTAATTTAAAACAAAAGGATCATGTGGTGACGGAAAGCCAAAAGCTATAAAACAGACTTGTTTCATGAGGATTGGTTAGTCTTCACCAATGTCGACTTTGATGAACTGTGCTGTCTTCACCGCTGCTTCTGGCAAATACCCATAACCCACCTTTCAGAAAATGCGCTACCAGAACTGTTTTATCAATAATATTTACTAGGAAACTTCTGTTTATATGATGCGTAATCTACCTTTATCTTGTAGTTGTAGAGAAAGAGCCTTTGTGAAGACTGTATTAGCGTATTAGTTTTTTCTCTACAGGTATTACAGGCTCTTGGTGCAATAAATCCTGTCTTTATAGGTCCTGCCTTTGGTAGAAGATTTTCTATATTCGATTAAATGAAGTCCTTCGTCCAGTCGCAGCTTAGTAGCTAAAACTGTCTTCATCAAGAGATTTTAATAATCTTCTAAGTATTCCTCGTGGTTTGCTGGTGAAGCGTTGGCTTTGTTACGGAGAGTATGGGTTCTAATCGCCCCAAAGACTGACTGTTTTGTTTCGGTATTTCAGTTGCATCTAGTCACAGCTGTAAGATAGCCTGCTGGTCTTTCTGTATCTCGGCACTTGTGTATCGGTTTTAATGGAAGGGAAATGTTCAGTGGATTTTTTGCCAAACTGCTATTATCAGAGAAACGTCAGATTCTGAGGTTTAATTAGAAATAATTGATGCCGTTCTAAACATTGAGCGAGGGCAAATCTTATCCCCTTCTCATTTGGGTGAGGATGTTAAGTGAGGATAGTCGCATATAACTTCCCTGGAAATTTTTTTGACGATTTATTTAGTCATCAGGACTTTAATGACTTCGCCGGTAAGATTGATTAGACGCAATTGCTTCGCGTTTCAGGTTCAGATATACTGGGCTTGTGCGCGTAATATATGCAACAACAACAACAACAACAACAACAACAACAACAACAACAATAATAATAATAATAATAATAATAATAATAATAATAATAATAATAATAATAATAACAACAACAACAATAACAATAATAATAATAGTAGTAGTAGTAGTAGTAATAATAATAATAATAATAATAACAACAACAACAATAACAATAATAATAATAGTAGTAGTAGTAATAATAATAATAATAATAATAATAATAATAATAACAATAATAATTTTATTGAATTTTTTAATCTTCGCGACATTTCTCGATTTCCTGACGATTTTTTCGACGATCTTTTAATATTTTCGTCATTTCCGCCTATATCGTTATTGTTGTAATCAGTCTTTTTTGTATGTGCTTTGCTACAAAAAATGAAATACGAAAACACTCTCAAATATTGGTGATATAATTATGTTGAGGAAACATAGGATCCACGCTTACGTTAAAATTAAGAAGTTATCAAAGTGTATTTTGTTGATATTATTTAATTGATTTATTAAAACTTATCTATCGCCACCAGGAAAACGTTAATTAACCCAACTCATCAGATTTTGCGAGGTGTTGAGTTTGTCTTGAGGCCTTCTGTGCGGATTTTAGTTCATCGGAAGATGAATCGATGTCGTGCAAAAGACTAATCTTGATTAATGTAGGCTGAGTTAATGGCTCCAGGATGTAATTTACTGTTGGCAGCTGTAGACGGAGAAATCAATGAAGAAGAGCAAAACGTATGAAGAAAATATATTTGCAATAGGAGATCGCCAGAACCAGTGAAGAGAAAGACCCGCAGGACAGAAGGAACATGTATGATTGTATCTTTAGTGGGAGAGCGTGTGAACCAGTAAGGGAAGGACCTATGTAGGCAGAAACAAAATGTGCCTTCAATTGTAGGCCTAAAATCAGCGAGGAATCCACAAATGGGGGGTTTACTCGATGAATATTCATTTGAAATATCTCCATATCAACAACATAGACCCGTGAATCGCAGTCCTTTACAAATTATAATTATATCCTGGACAAGACAGCATAGCCTGGTGTTATGTAATCGTACCTCACAGGTCAGTTCAGTGCTCACCAATCTGACATCGAAACCCACCCGGTACAATTCGCTTTCTATCGGATTTCCCATTTGCTCCCATTGATGTATACCTGACTGGATATTTATTGACCAATTCCTAAACTGTTGGTGAACAGTAAAGCGACATTTCTGGTGATCTGCTTATTGTTTGCTTACATGTAAGTTATTGTTCTTAATGAAACTGAACACCACTTAAGCTAGCGAGTGCAACTCCTTTGAGAGGTTTAAGAGGCGCTTTATCAAATGTCTAGCAAGAAGGTGTCTAACACACAAGGGAAGGGATTGGCCGATGGCGCACCAAAATCAAGTCCAGGGCAGGCAAATGCCATGCAGAAAGTCCATACATATAGGCCTACACATGCATATATATGTAATACATATGTGCATTTATATGTGTATATATATGCATACAGACATGAGCATATATTTATTTATTTACTATATAGGTCTAAGAGCTGCGCTTTTTGCATCACGAACGCACGCGGAAAATATGTCACGATTGATGGTAATTGTGCATACCTGTCAAGGAAGTAAGTATTTCGAACCTGCGTCGCTTCTCAGCTCCTGCAACAGAGTGACTGCAAGTCAGCTTGATGCCTTATTGTCACGCATCGATCGCGTGCTGCTGATGGTGTGACATCAGCTGGCGTGCAATATTTATCACGTGATCGCCTGCGCACGAAACATCGAACTTACTTTGCGATGAGTCATAGGAATATCAAGACTCGTCTACTGACGTGGTGGGCAAAGTATATATAAAGCGGTCGCAGATGCGTTGTTGAGACAGCGCTAAAAATATTTGTTACCCATAGTCTGTCGTGTACTCAGTTTATAGTTTAAGTTACGAAGGCTTTGATAAATTCATGCGTCTAGACACTGTGTGTAAACGTTTCAAATAATGATGTCATTGAACTATTCGTCTAATCAATTACACGCAAGAAAATGAAAGACTGTGTGTCTTTTCTCGAGTTTGCGCCATGTTGCTAATCGGGCGAGCTGATGGTTCGAATCCGATCGACTGACAACTTCGGAAGCTCTTCGGCAGTATATAGCTTCACTGGCCCATAACGACTTGTATGCATTTTCTCACGAATCTCCAAATCTCCCATAACGTTCAATGAATACATAATTTTGTTCTCTTCCCATTCACAGCGTGGCGGATTCTTTCAGCATTTCATTCTTACTGGTCACGAACAATCCTTCCCAGCTGTAGAGCGGCTGTCTCCCTCCCCTCGCATAGCTAACTTCATTCATCTGCCCACCTGCGATTCCATGACAATTCGGTGCACGACAATATTATTTGGCGCAAGACAATTCGGCGCAAAGACAAATCGTACAAGTAGGAGACACAATGCAAATTATTAGAACTGTTGTGTTATCTCATACTTAAACGGATGTAGTCACAACATTAACTTGTAGGCTTATAACTGGTCTATAAATGAAATAGCATTGCCAGTAAAGCGTAAAAAGTTCTTGCAAACTCTTGTGATATATATCTAATTTATATCTTCGCCTGTGAATAAGCTGGTCCCCTCGACGTGGCTTTCGTTGGGCGCTGTAGAAACTTCGGAATTATGATTTAATTAAAGCAACTTTAAAGAATTTTTACAATAATTGCGTTCTACTTAAAGACGCTAATTTGTCTCTATGCCCAATTGTCTTGCGAAGAATTAATTGTTATGCGCCAAATTTCCGGGGGATTACCCCTTCTGCATATCCTCTCTGGCATTCCAGGCATACCCTACCTCGGCCAGGAAGCAACGGCTCTCTCTCGCACCTACCTGAGCGTCTTTCCAAACAGTCCAGGCATACTTTCCATAACCCTGCCTCTGCTAGGTCGCTCGTCGACCGCCGCCCAATCAATCTTTTATTTATGAGAATACACCTTCACAGCCCGTATACACACGTCCACTGTAATATATATATACACTTCCACTGTAATATATATATATATATTACAGTGGAAGTGTGTATATGTATACACTATCACGGTTATATCAAGTAAACGTGACAGATGGCAAAATTGATTTGTAGGCAGTGTGTCATATTTTATATGCTATAGTTATTACCTCTGATTGAAGTTTGACATCTGGCACGTTACTCTTCAGGTACATATATATATATATACATATATATATATATATGGCCTCGACCCTGCTCATTTTGCAATGAATTTATTTACAACCACCAACACCACCATCACAACCACCACAACCACCAACAAACAATAGGAGTGATATAGTAGTAAAATAAATTAAAAAGTAGGAACAGATTATAACAGCACGCCACCGAAACAATGTGCATCGCTCTCGTTCGGTGCAGTCTAGCCTAAGTGAAATCAAGTACCTGTGTACTTGAAAGACATTCATATTCCAATGACAATTTAAACCATCAACAACCGACAATCCGATAAGACTAGCTACCATTTACACATTTCCCAATTGTTTCGATTCTGTCTGTAGGTCCTTCTCTGCTGCGGAACACATTTTCACCTTGTTTCTGATTCCATAATCTCTGCTTCACATAGCGAATCCGACAGGAGATCCAGTGATGGGATGCTCACAGTTGGAAAAGGCAAGTGGATGTTGGAGAAAAGCATGCGGCTGGTTACCCCGTAGACTATGGATCCCTAAGGTCATCGGTGAATGATGCTGAATGACACCCCTAAACGAGGATCCAGAGCTCGCCAGGTCACAACACTGAGGACTATGGGTGCCTGGTGAGAGGTTTTTTAGGGGAGAATTCCGGTTTTGGTTCTTAACTACTTTTAGTTCCTTCATGCGGTGGGCTGGATCGTGGCTCGATGCGGCAACTGCGGCAACCTGGTTGATCTTCGGAAACTGACCTCTGTTGACCCATTTACGGCATCGACAGGTGACTATCGCGAACATCTGGGATCGAATCCGACCGTTGAACATTGCGTAGATTATGGGCATCGTCCAGCTGTTCGAGAAGGCCATGAGAGTAACCACTTGGCGAAAGATGTCCAGGTACTTCGGATTGTTGTCCTGATAGATGGCGTCAGCAATCATATCCGTGAAATGCCAAGGACCCCAGCAGAGGCAGAACGACGTGAGAACGGTGACACACATTCGGACTACGGTTCGAGTATGGTTGGTCCGGGCTGCACTTCCCAGGGCCACATTGCTACCCCACAGCTTCCGGCAGACCAGAGCATAGAGAACAATCTGGATGAGAACCGGTGAGATGAACAGAAACATGGCGTCTATCAGACGGAAGTATACGTCATTCTCATCGTCCTCGATCCAAATGTTACAGGAACTTTCCTCATCGTCGTCGTCATCATCGTCGTTATCTTCGTCGTCGTGATCGTCGTCGTGATCGTCGTCATCATCGTCGTCGTCATCATCGTCTTCATCATCGTCGTCGTCGTTTTCATTGTCATCGTCTTCATCATCGTCGTCGTCGTCATCATCGTCTTCATCATGGTCGTCATCATCGTCGTCGTCGTCATCACCGTTGTTGTCTACCTTACGTTCGTCTGCCGTATTCGGATTGCCATTGGTGTAATCCAGCGAGGAGAGGGCAAAACGATCCGAGTATTCGAACTGTCCGATTTTCAAATACGGGTAGTCGACTACAATAGATTGGCTTGAATACTCAAGTAATGAATCTGTTTGATTGGAGTAGTAATCGTATCCTGTTATTTTCGAATGTTCCGGCCACTCCTTCGTTGAGCCATTAGCCAGATTAGAACTCTCATTACTTTTCAACTTGACGAAGGCACGACACGAGTAGAATATGGCGCAGAGGCTGACTATAATGAGGCTCTTGATCGCTGACTTTCTGCGATTGACCTGATGACTGACGTTGCACCAAACGGCTCGGTAGAGATCTGCAACGATTGCGACCATACAAAAGACGTTGCCAGAAATGGAAAGCAGCTGGATGTATGGAATGACGACACAGTGGAACGCATCCCATCCCGTAACCTTGACGACGATATCCATGATGCATGTCGGGAGCATGAAGATGAGGATGATCATGTTGCAGCAGCCGAGGAATGCGACGTAGATGTTGGTCGACGAACTGTAGTTGCGCAACATGAACTGACTCATGAGCATGAGCGAGTTGAGGAGCACGACAATCACGAGAACGCAGGCGTAGGTGATGAGAAACGGAGTTACCATTAAATTCATCGTGTGCAACTGCAACACGTTAAAAAGTCATTGAAAGATCACGTTAGGGAAAACGAGCAATCGATAAAGCTAGCTTGGGAGGCAACCTTCTTTTCTTAGTCTCGACACAAGGAAGGCGGCCAATTATCTCTCCCGCCCTCGTATGTTCTCACCGACGGCGTTGGGTAAGTAGTTCGTTCTTTGCTGACTTCCCTAGGGAACGCAAGTGGAGTAGAGATTTCGAAACATCTTTCTGCCCTTGTTGGGATTTAAACTCACAACCTCTTGGTCAACACTCCAGCGCGCTAACAACTTGATTAGCATGCGCAGTCACAAAAGATCTCGTTATGATGATTGAAAATAAAGGCAGCCGCGATTAAGTGTTCATCAGAATGCACAGTAAAAAATCATATTTCGTATTTTAAAAATTTCTGACAGCTGTTGTTTGGACTTCAAATAAATGTCTAGAGCCTTCAGCGTTTTTAAGCTTACTGAAGGAGTTCCTAAGACTCCTTAGCAGGAAGCGTCTGTAGTGAACATATAAGCAGGATGAAGCAGAGACAACTAAACTTTCTTAATGCACCTCTGTCGAGTACACACCTTCTCCAAGATGAGGATTACAGGTTCACGTTCTTTCGACTTAAGGTTATTCATGTAAAACAGCAATTTCCGAAACGGTTTGTCTTTCTTAACGTTCTTGTTTTACGCGGAATACAAAAATTAACAAGTACTTGTCGGCTTCACGTGACAAAACGGAATCCAAGCAGTAGTATTTTCAAGATGATCAATCGTAAGGCAGCGATAACAACAGCAAAAAAGAACAAATGTTTCAGCTTTTAGCGTTTTCAGCATGAGCGCCCTTCGGAATTCGCCGCTAGCGTCTTAAACGACTCTTGGCTTGAATCGATTTCTTATAAACTGACGGATTGCCAAACTGACAGAAATGAAAACATGCAATAGTCAAGCACTTCCTGAGAAAGATGGAATAAATGAATCATCACCTGCGAAATTCTGATTAGTCTCTAGCTTAACTTTCGTCTCAAAGTGCTTGAGCGCATTAGGAACCAACAACTGATTGCGTACCTGTCTGAATCTCGCCTCCTTCCTCGGTTTCAGTCGGCCTTCAGGTGCGGCCACACGACCGATACTGCGCTTCTTAAAGTCTTTTCCGGCATTGTCGATGCCATCGATTCATGCCAGCTAGCGCTTCTGTAGGTACATGATATTTTGCTGCATTCGATACGGGATCCGGACAAATCCCCCCTGGGCATTTCCCCCCGGATTTTCCCCCTGTCATCTCTCCCCTGGATTTCTTCCCCCGGGCGTTTCAATAGGATAAAAAACCTGGATATTTCCCCCCAAATGTCCACAAAAAGTAAACAATTTCTATCTATACGGACTTTTTAGTGCTTTGATGTTTGAGTGTGGAAATACAAACAATATTTAGCAAAGACTTTTAATATAGCAACAAACTGAGTAAACAGTTTTCTAGAAAGGCTATTAATGCTTTGATGTAAATATAGGTTTATTTAATTGTTTATATTTATTTGTTGAACAACCAGGATTTTTAATGCTCTCAGTCTTAATTAATTAATGGTTATTCCTCTTGATGCTTTAAGTAAATGTTTAATAAAGTTTTAATAGTTACTCAATCTGTTGCTATATAATATGCTTTGAGTCTTAATTAATTAATGTTTACTCACTTTGATGCTTAAAGTAAATGTTTAATAAAGTTTGATATTTACTCAATCTGTTGCTATATAATCTGCCATGAATTTGTAAAAAAAGCAGTTGAAAAAGCCACACCGATGGAGTCGGAAACTATAGCTAGTATACGTGGAAAAAACAAAGTAATTTTAAACGGTTTTGTTTACGTGAAACAAAAAAAATTTAACAAATAACGTAATTAGTTATGAGTGCGAACGTCGTAGAGGTGCAGGGACAAATTTAAGTGAGTGTAAAGCAAAGGTCAAATTAAATGAAGATCTATCAGTCGTTAGTTACCTGCATGAACACACTCATGCTGCTGATTCGGTTCATGTAGAGGTGTTGAAGGTCCGGGCAAGTATTAAACGAAAGGCAGAGGAAAGTGAAGAAACACCGCAGTAAATTCTGGGTCAAGAATTACAGCAACTCAGTCAGCAAGCTGCTCTTCAGATGATACCGATACGACATTTGAGTCAAAACATTAGAAGAGTTAAACAGAAGAAGAATGCGGTTCATCCTATTCCAACTAACCGCACGTTTGAAATTCCTGACGAGTACAAGCGTTTACTTGATGGAGAAAATGTTCTACTGTATGACAGCGGATGCGACGATATCAACAGATTCATCATATTTGGAACAGAACGTACGATAACATTGCTCAAAGATTCAGAACATTGGTTCATGGATGGAACATTTAAGGTTGTACCTGAACTGTTTTTTCAGCTGTATACAATACAAGTTTTGGTGTTCGGATCGATTGTTCCATGTTTGTACATTCTCCTTCTGTCCAGGGGGAAATTACCCGGGGGATATCTCCTAGACTCATTCGATACAGACGACCACGACATCCCATTTGACTGTCTCGCTCGATTGGAGTCTGAGGAAAAGCGCCCAGTTGGCGTGAATTTTGCGTAAAGGGCGTAGGCAATTCGTCCATTTTGGCAGAGGGGGTGACCTCACCTAGGCTAGTCACCAGTGGTGTCCTACAAAGTTCAGTGATGGACTCCCTTCTCTTTGTATTATATACGGCTGATTGGAGACAATCATACAAGCGCATAGTCTCCTTCACCCCTGCTATGCGGATGATACACAACTTAACTTCTGTGAGCCATTAGAAACCGCTGAGTTGAAACAGAAGTGCTGCTTTGTATCGACTGCATTTCAGAGTGGTGATGTCTAACCGTCTCAGACTCAATCCAACAAAGTCTTGGTTCCTATGGTACACCACCCTTGAGCGTCGCCATCTACTTGACGGCAGTACCTTCGTCCTCAACTATGCAGAAGTTCGATCAGCTGACATCATCCGCAACATTGGAGTCCACTTTGACAGCTGCATGAACAAGTCGGCCGATGTGAGTCAGCTTGTTCGAGATTGTTTCTACCAAATGAGTCGCATTAAATCTATCCGCAAATTCATTCCCAACTCCACCGCAGACACCCTGATCAACAGCTTCATAGTCTCCAGGGTTGACTACTAGAACAACCTTGTGGCGGATCTGCCAACTTGTCAGCTAGAGCGGATACAGTCAGTGCTAAACATTTATGGCCGGGCACCCTCAAATCACGCCACTGATCTGCTGAGTGACAACCTGCACTGGCTGCGCGTTCCTCAGAGGATCACCTACGAACTGAGCCTAATCCCAATACAAGAGGGGAGCAGAGGGGAGGGCAGGGGAGTGGGAGGAGAGGGGCAGAAAGGGGCAGGGGAGGGGAGGAAAAGGGAGAGGAGAAGGACGACAGGAAGGGGACGAGGAAGAGATAGGGGAAGGTAAAGGGGAAGGGGAGGGGAAAGAGAAGGAGGCGGAAGAGAAGGTGGAGGAGGAGAAGGACAAAAGAAGAAGAGAGATATTTACAGTAAGCAACTCAGTCGCATATTGACCTGCGAGACAAACAGGAAACATTTAGCAAAATTGCAGCTATGTAAGCACATGATCTCCGTAGTAGTGAATAAATTAGGTGTCATTAAATGACCGGCGAGGCTAGATTATGCTGCCGGCTATTTTTCTCCCCGTCCAGTGCATTCAGCCTCTCGTCTGTTGATTCTGCAACATTTGCAAGACACAGAAAAATACATACTCTAATTCTCTAATTCCAATTCTAAGTTATAATTCTAAATCTTAAATTACAATTACAGGTAAAAATACTCGACATTCGCTGCTTAACCTACGGGTGTTTGAATGTTTTGTTGCCCGTGCTCTATGCTGTGAGGTTTAGCTGAGTGCCAACATTGTAGCCTGTAGCAATTGTTATATGAGGTAATATAAATAGAGCATCTCTACAACTTTATCTTTCGGGAGGTTAAGGGGTAGATGTAGCCTGTGATTTCCCCGGACGATGTCTAGTCTGATCCTTTCCGCTCTTCACACACACCTATCCATGACTCGATCTGATAGAAATCAACAATAAAATGAAATCATCTCATAATTACTGTTGGTTGTCAATATTTTCCGGTACAGAAAAAGCAAAGTCCTTACCTTACGTCGTACATTTCATTGGGCGCTGTAGAAATCTCGGGATTACAATTACGATTACGACTGAACGTCAGCTAACCATTGAACGAACTGTAATGTAAGTTAGTTCACTGTAACGTGATAAAATACTTTATAAAGGTTCATTTTTTGTAGCTGGAAAACTGTACACTGTTAAAGACTGGTATTGGGCGCTGAGCCGAAATTTCTCGGGATTGAGCTCCGTAGGTGCATGGCGCCGCTTAAACTGTCCTCATCGATAGATTTTGTTTCGCTTCTACAGTAATTACTCACAGTGGTCTGTTGGTCAAGTGCTGGCTTTGTGATGGGGAGTAATGGTTCGATTCTCCTCACGGACTGACTGTATATCTGTCGTCAGTCAACTATATTTATTATCTGTAATTATACAATTATAGTCACAGGTATAAGAAAGCCCGTTGGTCTTACTGTGTCTCGATATTTTGTAGCGGTATTAATGGAAGGGAAACGTTTAGTGGATTTTTGGTAAAATGCTGAACATTGTCAAGGAGAAACATCAATAAAATGATTCCGAGGTTTAATTACAAATAATTGGCGTCAGTTCTAAGCATTGAGTGGGGCAAATCTTCTCCCCTTGTCACTCAGTAGGCGATGAAAGTCGTATATATCTTTGCCAGAAAGTGTTTTGACGAATTGTTTTGCCATTTTTAGTTTTCGCGAGACGTATCTTTGTACTTGTTAGTTTATCGTAAGGTGAATGGCTTCTTTGCAAACGACGAATGTTGATTATATAATGTTGGTTGAGTTAATGGCTCCAGGATACGTTTCGAGGTTGGTACCTGTGGGGGGAGAAAACAATGAAGAGGAACAAAACGTTTGAGGAAAATGTATTTTCAACAGGAGTTTGTCTGAATTAGAATAAGGAAAGACCTGTGGACAGAAACAACATGTTTGGGGAAATTCATCTTTAGAGATTGTCCGAACCAGTGGAGGGAAAGACCTGTGGACAGAAACAACATTTGTGGGTGAATGGGGACAGTGTATCGTCAGTTGGAGAGAGTGTGAACCAGTTGAATAATTGTCGTGTTGCTGCAAAAGGTTTCGGTATATTAAGTGTGTATACACCCACCATACATACTGTAATGTTTTTAGAAAGATTGCAGCTGTACGTACATCAATCTAAAACATGTCTTGTTGGTAGCGGTTTAATCAATTCAGCCTCTCTTCAGGATTTCGTCAGTGTCTGGTTCGATGCCACGACTCATCAGTGACGTCTCCTACGTTTCAAGTTTATTTACAACAGAAATATGTTTATGGAAGTATATACAGCCGAACGATTGATTTGACTATCTATTCAGACTTGATAAATACACTATCAGACTTTCGATCTAACTCACGACTTAGACATACGTTTTCCTCATCGTCTTGTCTCGTTCGTCAGAGCATCTCTGAAGAGCGGATTTCTCTATCGTTTTAATGACCCTCTCAGAGAGAATCCAGACTGCATTGTTTCCTTCCATTTTATACAGTTCACGTTCCTTCACTGGCCCATATAGAATTGCATACATTTTCTCCCAATCTCCAAATCTCCCAAAACGTTCAATGGATACCTAATTTTGTTATCTTCTTTTCCCAGTCACAGCGTGGCGAACTCTTTCGGCATTTCATTCTTACTGGTCACAAACAATCCTTCCCAGCCCCAAAGTTGCCTCCCTCCTTTTGCATTGATCTGCTCACCTGCATATCCTCTGGCATTCTCCGCGTACTGTTTATGACCCCCTCCTCGGCCAGGGCGCAACGGACCCTCTTCTTGCACACCGCAGGTGCGTCTCTCCCGAAATTCCAGGCTTACTGTTCATAACCTTGCCTATGCCAGGTCGCTCCTTCACCGACGCCCAGTCAATCTTGTATTCATGAGAATACACCTTCACAGCCCGTCGTTTGCTATGCTGTGGTCATCCCTGGTGTAAGAGTCGTCCTGCCGTAGTGTGCATGAGTCATTAGTAGCCTACTTACTTCTAAATCGTTTATATAAGCAAAAAGTAAAGTATCCCACATCCAACAAGTGAGTCGTAGGGGAGGCGCTCATCTCCTTTTCTCGGGCCTTGAACCGACAACGGACGGAATCCCAAGGTCCTGGACACGGGGCCAGCGCATCACAGGACTTTCCGTTTAATTCCCAGCTTACGCGGCGTAGCGCAGATTATACTTCTTGGTGACAGGTACGGTGTGCGCAAACAACTTGCACAAGGTCGTTACACGGAGTCAAACCCGTAACCGTATGATCATTGACCAAACAAGTTAACTATAGACCACCGTGCCACCATGAGTACTTGCTTCTAAATCGTTCATATAGTGCCCCAATATTTATGACCCTATACTCCTATCGCTCTGTCTGTCTGCCTGTCTGTCTGTGTGTGTGTGTGTCTCTCTCTCTATATATATATATACAAGTCTTTTTAAAATTGACCTCTACAAATTATTAATTCTTCTAAAAATGTCCTATTATCACATAAATATTGAATTCTTCACCGCAACTGTCAATTATTCATATGGTTATACACATTGTCTATTATGTTTGGCCAGTTCTCATATCACTGTCTTCTTGGCGTCCTATTTACGTCTTCCACCTTCCGATGCTGCTGGCTCCAGGTATACATTGCAATCAGATGGAATTAAGTGTTTGCTATTCCGAGGCCAGCTAGATCGGTGATATGCTACAGGAGCAGAGCGTAATAGTAATCGTAAACTCGACATTAAAACAGCTCCCAAAGAAAGCCAAGTCGCGGTAAGAAGCTTATTCGCAGGCGCTCAGTCAATATAAAATCGATAGGCAAGAAGGGTTCGGTTCCAGGTCAAGGTTCAAGAGTCAGGCAGGCAGTCAGATAGCTACTGTTGATGGTGTTTGGAATTGGAGTGGAAAGAGAGACAAGAGGAAGAGAAAGAATCAGGATAGGATTTGTGGAAGAGGAGTGTTTTCAATTTTGAGTGAGAGATCTGCACAGAAATTGCAAGTGATGAAGTGTTAGTGAGTTCGTATGATGGTCAGATAACTGTCGTAATTCTGGTGGGAGCTTATTCCAGATGGATGTGGAGCTATGGCAAAGGAGGGTTTTCCAAGTTTTAAGTATGAGGTGATGAGAGGGTGGGAAAGTGTCAGAGCGGAGAAAGAACAGGTTGATCGGCATAGTTGAAATGTAAATAACTTACGAAGATATGAAGATTGATGAGAAGATTGAATTGTCTTGTAGGTAAGAGATAGGTCTCTGTTTGTTCAGGTATTTTAAGCCAGTGAAGTGATTTGAGAACAGTAGCGATACGATGTTGTTTGTAAATGTTAGGCGGCCGTATATGGGACCTTATATTGCATGTAGGGGGCCTATACATAAAAACAACATATAAATGAGTACATACACCTATATGAATATATATTTGCATACGACTGAAGCCCATATACGGAACCTATATATATATATATATATATATATATATATATATAGCACAAGGTTTGGATATAAATCGGGCACGTGCTAAGTGCAAGTATCAGGTTCAATGACTTCTTTAACCTCTATAAAACTACGCGTTTTGGGGCTAAACACACACGCGCGCGCACACACACATGCATGCTTTAATAACTTTAATATAATATATTATATTACACATATTAGTGATATATTTGTGTGTGTGTTGTTACGGTGTTTTGATATCAGTATTGATTGAAAACAATTTTTACGCCCTTAATCAGTCTTTCGTCTGTACCTGGATATTTATGCAGGGTCTCTAATGACATATCAAGGGCGATAGTGTGTGCTCAAACGTACTGAAACAATGCCAGGAAATCAATCAGAAGTGCTTGACTGAAGCAAATGAGGTTGGAACGAAACGTGACTAAGGACAAGTACTGCCTAACTTTGGCAATTATTTCGTCAACACGTTTGTTATGTATGCTTGCACATGTAGGCTTAGGTCTATGTATGTAGGCCTTTTGGCCAAGGTCAAAGTGTAGTGCAGTATGTATATATGTATACTTATGTATGTATGTACGTCGTATGTATGCGCATATGTACATATGTATGTGCGTACGTTAGTATGCATGTATGCATGCACATGTATGGGTATATGTAGGTACTTGCGATATATACGTAGGTCTACGTACGTTTTCATGTATATATGTATGCATGTATGTATGCTTTTATGTGTATCTATATGTGTATGTGTATCTATGTTTGTGTGTATCTGTGTGTATATGTATCTATGTTTGTATGTATATCTGTGTGTATGTGTACCTATGTTTGTATGTTTTCTATGTGTGCATAGGTATCTATGTTTGTATGTGTATCTATATATGTGCCTTGATAGGTACAAATCCTGTCAGAACTAAGAAAATTGTAAGTGCGCACTGCAGTCTTGGTTTCTCTGCCATTTCTGAAGATAGGCTTCGCAGGTCAGTTTGAACAATCGTGGCGGCCACTCCTTCTGATCTCAGTAGGTTTAAAGAACAATGTGCAAACTTGTTTTATCTGCCAAATATGCAAATTTAACTAATTTCTTCGCTGAAAGAAAACTGTGTAGATGGTTTTAAATAAATTATTGCATCGGAAAGTTAGATGCTGTGTACTTGACTGACTATATTTTTTTCAGTAAATTCCTGACGTGTTTAGCAGGTAAAATTTCGGATAATAGGATGCAACTGGCTGGTTGGTCCTTCTGCAACTGATAAATTTCTCTATCTAATTTCCTTGCCTTATGTCCTAGCCACTTTCAGCCAAAAATTATTGAAGGCGTTACAAACTCACCTTTCATTCGCTTACTAAAAGCTCTCTCCTTGACACTCCTCTTTCTCTTCCCCTTATCCCACTTTCCGGTTCAATTCCAAGCACCATCCACAATAGCCGTCCGACTGTTTGACTCTTGACCTGGAACCGAATCCTTCCTATCGATTTTGTTTTGACTGAGCGCCCGTGAATATGCTGGTTCCCGCGATTTAGCTTTCTTTGGGCCCTGTAGAAATCTCTAGAATACTAGTACAAGCTTATGACTACAATTCCTTTGCATCACGTCTAACACTGATGCGCGGTTTCTGATCTGGCTTTAAATGGATTTGCTTCAAAACACTGTCAACGCACTCAGCCTGTATACTTAAGGGACAATTATAACATTTCTCCAGTGCTATGTTAACATGTGGTGCCCTGCAAAGTTCAGCGATTGGTCCTTTTTATTGACATTATAAACTACGCTCCTTGGTAGTCATTCACTGGGATATCATATCTCTACGGATACTCGACTTCACATTTCACTTTAATACCGTTTTTCTTGTCGTTCATCTGTTTATCAGTCACCTACTTCTTTGAGCAAAGGCAGCCTTGGATAACGCCTATAAAAGCTTATTATTCTTATTAAACTGTTATTTATTTAATTATTTATCACGAAGTCGCCGAGTTTCGCACGACAGGCATTCATCAGTAGCTGGCAGTCAATTGCCGAACCTCTCCATGGTGAACGAGCAATGCCACTCCACATACCCTGGCTCGCCAATGCATCACCAATTCAAGTTTCCCAGTCGCAGACAGCACATGTAAGAGAAAGTGGGACCAGTCTACAAATCTGAGGACCGTTAATTCAAAATGGTGATCGGGCTTCGGTGATGTGTGTCACTGTATGAATTTAATGGAATTTTATGCGCAAAACAAGTTGCAAGTTATAAAACTAGTTCGAAATTTAAAGGTTTTGTAATTTGTAACGATCAAATGGAAGATCAAATGGAACACATATAACAGATAAGTCCATGCATTTAACGATTATTTAATGATTAGTGACCAGGATCTTGTAATTAATAATAATTATACAATAATAACAATAAATATACGTCTCAGTTACACAAGGTGTATACCAATTTCTGTGCTGACATAAATGTCTGATTCTAGGCTTTACTTTGGAATACACTGTGTATCAATGACTCCCGAGTCGTAATTGGCCAAAGCCAACAGAAAATGCTTGACTGAAGATCAGCCAAAAATTTAGTTTGCTGGCCAACAGGGCAGAAAAATTTGGATGAGAAATTTGACAACCCCTCATCCTAAATCATGGGGAAGTGCATTCCTGCCCCCACCCCAACCGATGTCACTCATAAAAGGAACAAGTTTATGATATTATTTTTATCATTGTTTATCATTTATTATTATTGTTATTGCTATTTTTATTTCTACATTTTATGTATAAATAAAACATTAAAATAACAACTTTTCTACTTTAGTTACAGCTAGCAGCACAATTTTAAAGTTTTCAATATCACACAAACGCAACAATTTCTGATGAAATGATCAAACAACCCTTAAGTTCAATCAGCAGCGAACGGCAAAATATTTGGCATTTTGCAACACACCCTTCTTTTGCCGGTGGTTTTGACATTCAGTGTTGTCCTGTCATAATTAGCAAACTCCACTGTTTACTAATTGGTTTTGACTCTTTGAACAAGATGTGAACTGCATCATCTTTTCTCTTCTTTTTCTCTTATGGTTTTAACTTTAGGTACTTGATGAACCATCTGCAGCCTGCATTCAGAGTTTGTTTCTTTCCAGTCTAGCCTTGTCTCTGAGAATACTGAAAACAGAAAAGAGATTACTGACACCGGCATCTAGACTTCGTCACGGGGTGATATTTTTCTGTAATTGAACCTCCACATCACTAATTAAACACTTATTATTATTTTATTACTTCTGCACTATGTAACGATTAAGCATCTATCGATGGCGCTGAGCAATAGTGAGTGAAGGACTTGCTCAAGATCCCTACACAGTAACCTTACGATAGGGAACTCCAACCTGCACACTGCTTTACAAGCCGAGCGCTCTAATCAACTGGCCTCTGTGTCCCACAGCCATCAACTGTATTCAGTCACATACTGCTTCCTTTATAAGTCATTCAGAGTACTACTTTACATAATGAGATTGCATTCTAAATCTAAATTAAATTTGGAATACATTAACATTAAACGCCTCACCAAAACATAAATGGTCACCTCCGCATTTGAAAATAGGATAACTTTGTAAAAATAGATATGTCCAAAGTAATAACACTGATAAATCTGTCTAAATTTGAATTTGGTGTGCCATCAGTTGATGCATTGTGCATTAGACACCGGCACTATAGAAGTTTCTAATTAATAATAATAATAACTGTGCCAGACTTTACACAGTGAGAGTTGCTTAAAGCAGACACTAAGAAACAAACGAAAATCCAGTGTTATAGAGACAGCTTACGGCAGCCAGGGCCATTTACATCAATATTCTCCGACCTTACTAATGCATGATACTCTAGTGGGTAACATGCAGGACGGTCAACATAGAGGCTGGGGTTTCAAATCACCACCGGTCCTGCAAGATATCTATTTCACTAACACATAAAAACTGAAAAGAAACTGAAGAATGACTTGTCAACACAACTCACCTTTTTCACAATCCACTCAGCATCCTGCATGGCACGATCAATTATCTGCTTAATTCTTTCTGGATCTTTTTCATCTGCATGACTGTTGTAGCCCTGAGTAAAAAAAAAGAAAGTAGCTCTGAGCAAGAAACAAATACCACTTTCAGAAGAAAAAAGGTGTAGCCATGAAAAGTTGTCACTCTCTGAAGAAAAGAGTGCAGCTCCGAATAAACCAAAGAAATGAATAAGGAAAGCAGTCGTAAAATGCAAATGTAAAGGTACGCATTTTTTCTATAGCAATCGCATGGCCTCGACCCTGATCATTTTTAATCGGTGAGATCCTTCACCACTGCTTCATAGCTCTGAGTATGTGGAGAAAACTGTTTATCAAAGGCCCAAAACAACCTCAGTTTCAAAGCGAAACTTGCATTGCAGTATTAGCTACAATATTCCAAAAAAAAATTATTAAATCTTGCCTTACATCAACTCAGCATTATTTTTGAGCCAAAACTTTTGTACATTACGCAACTCTACTATTCTCGACCTGCTTTCAGTGTTTGCAATTAAGCAACAGACATATTACACTTTAAATTAAGTACCGGACGACAGTATGTTCTAGGATTATTAAACAGTGTTCAACTAAGTGAAACCGGTGACCGACATACTTGCTTAATGTAGTGTTTGTAGTAGTCTTGAACTCCTTCGGGGAGACTTCGCACACGCCGAATAAGATGGCGGTACAAATGAATAGGACTAGTAACCAATTTTTGACAAGCAGCCGAACACATCTTAATATATACCTCCGCCAAAAACTGAGAAACTGTCGAAAAAGAGGTATAACTTAAATACGCACTGCTAAAACAAACCAACGTCCCTCATTTGTTGTTTAGGCCTACTTAAAAGCCTATATATTATCGCGATCTACCACTGACGTCATTTAACCAGTACACGTCATCTGGCAGGCGATGGAGAATTAAATATATGTAATGTAAAAGTTGTGTTATTCCTTCGTCTCATTTTCGCATATTTATCACCTTAACAGTATTTGGTTTATTATGTGCGTTGTCCATTTAACATTTCTGCGGTCCTTCTTCGCCGAAACCGGTTTGGAGCAACACAATGTGAACACCAGTGGATGCCCCAGGATTGCTTGCGGGGGGAAAGAGCATTCCAGAGGGCCGTTTACGTTACTTAAGCCTACATTCTGGCAGTCCACAATGCACTGGTCTGGTCTGAGGGGCACCGGGATATAATCAAGAGGGGCGCGGTGGTGGGCGAATCACTCCTACGCCTATAGCTGGCCTAGTTAGCTACATCGGTGTGCGTACGCCAAGGAGTCTCTGGGCGTGAGGATACCAGGTTCTCGTCCCGATAGTGGCTTATTTCCGAGATTTAAATCTCGGGCTAGTAGGCCTACGGTCCGTGCACGGGGACCTTAAAAGGCGTGGCGCCCATTCAAACGGGCAACGATGGTGAAAGATCTCACCCGATAAATTCTTTGCAAAATGAGCAGGGCCGAGACCATAGGTCACTATGTAAAACCTATACACTTACATTTTACATTTATAGCTAAATCCGCCACTCTTGCTAAATTTCCATCAAGAGATTTTTGACGACCTTTTCTGTTGTCAGATATTTTCAGGATCTTTTTTCCAGATGTCAAAATTTTCCATCTTTTCGTTGCCAAAATCAAAATGACCTATTTACTCTTCTTCGCCATTTCAGAACTTTCCACCAACCTACTCATTAACTTTCTTCACAAACAGGTCGCGTTTAGGTCACAAGAAATGCTGACTCACCCTAAAGCTGGAATCTTCTGGGTCATAAGTATCGTATCGTACTTGAAAACTTATATAGCGCTTCTTAAAGAACAAACTACTCAGAAGCTCTTCCAGCTTGAGGAGTGCGGCCTAAATTAAAAAACTTCATAGATTCAGCCCCTCCCAAGATTTTCGAGTGGGGCATGGCTCTCTTTACCGTTATTGCAGACGCCTTTATTGGCTACGCCCATTGTTTACTCCTATTCTTTATATTTATTCTCAATTAACAATTAACTGAAGGTCGCTGCATTACTAATTTATTTATTGGGCTCACATTTGAATAACCCCTAAAAGATAGTTACTTATATCTCACCCGCGAACGAAAGGAGCTTGGAAAAGGAAAAAGCGAAATTTCCCCCCTACTGGTTCAGCCTATCTCACGTTAAAGATGTATTTTCCCACGCAGGCCTATATTTCAATATATAGCCCATGGTAATGTGGTACTGATACCCTTAGATTTGCTGTGTTTCTTCGTTCATTCGCTAGATGGCGTACGCGTTATCAGGATTTTAGATTAAGCAGTACAGTTGCCACTCTGTGGAAAAGTAACTGCTTGACATTCAATAAGATTATTATTCATATTATTTTTTAAATGATTCATATTATTATTATTATTTTTTTTACCAAGGTAAGTATAATCCCTTGGTTGTTCAAAAATTTCCGGAGAAAAAGAGAGAAAGGGACTCTGGAATGGCTAATCCTCGTCTGGATTCGGCACCACAAATGTACCGTGGAAGGCGACTGCATTGAAACGCTGTAATGTTATAGACAAACGTTGAAAAAGGTAACCTGTTTCTCTACCATCTCCGGATATGAGGGACAATATAATATAATATATTATTATTATTATTATTATTATTATTATTATTATTATTATTATACAAACAAGTATTAGTAGTTAATAGGCCTATTACATTAATAAGAATAATGAAAATAATAGTTTTTGTATCTGGTGGAAATAAAATTAATATTAATAATGGTGGTAATGATGATCGTAATCGTAATCTCGAGATTTCTACAGCGCTCAACAAAAGCTAAGTCGCGGGAACCAGCTTATTCACAGGCGCTCATGATGTTGTTGTTATTGTTGTTGATGATGATGATGATATTTGAGACTTAAAAAAAATTAGTGTATAAATGCATATAAAGATATAGGCCTGCTAATAAAAATAATATTAATTTTACATCTGTAATAGACCTTACTTAAACCTTCATATATATATAATATATATATATATATATAATATATATATATAATATATATATATTATTCCGCCTTGGCGTCATTCGTTGGCCAAAGTGTGGGATGGAGCGTGTGTACGTAGACAAAGGATGAGTGAGTGGGGCATGAGTGGGTCGGAGGGTGAGTGGGGGGAGGCAGGGCCGGCCGCTGTGATCCTCAGTCGTCCGTTTCTTCGCCCCTACGTTCCACGTCGATCAATAAAAATCTCACACCGTCTTCTTCGAGGATTAGCCTCGTATCTATATGTATATAATATATATATATATATGTTCGTATTACATATATATATATATATATGTTCGTATTATATATACATATAATGTTCGTATTATATATATATATATATGTTCATTTTATATAAAATAGATATATCTATTCATATTATATATATAATATATATATATGTTCATATGATATATGTGCGTTATGTTAAATAAGCACTATATATATATATATCCTGTATTCGCAACACACACTTACACACACACACACACACACACCCACACACACACACACACGGACACGCACAAAGTGTGTAAGCAGTGTGCTTCAAGTGATTGGCTTTAGTGTACCGCGTATGTGGAACCGTTCTGCAAAAGCAGACCGCAGCTGCTTCAAGCCGAGTGGATTCACATTAGACACTTATGCATGATGTACGTCGGTCTTCGTGGATATAATGCATCACTTCGTATCTAGATTATTATGCTTTGATTTTAAGCGATAATGGAAAAAAAATGCCCAGACATCATCGTAACTTATAGATATTAACTGAGACGTACGTTTCACTTATGTGTAGCACGGTTGTCTATCGGTAATGCGTTTGGTCAATGTTTATGCGGTTCTCGGTTCGATTCTTTGTAATGACCCTGGGCAAGTTGTTTGCGCACACCGTGTCTCTGCTACCAAGCAGTATAATTTGGTACCGGAGTAAGCTGGGAAGTAAACGGCAGGTTCTGCGATGCACTGGCTCTGTGTCCAGGACCTTGGGATTCGTCCATTCCGGCTCAGGGGCCTAAGAAAAGGAGACGAGCGCCTCCCCTACGTCTCACTTGTGAGATGGGTCTGGGGGATGCTTTACTTTGATTTAGTTACACTGAACTTATAATTACCAGACCTGTGCAATGCACATACGTTTATTATGTACGATGTAAGTGTGGCGGCGTGTTCATATCAAGCTGCTGCTGCTGCTGATGCTGATGCTGCTGTTGCAATTGATGACGAAGATGTTGAGGATTCACGGTTCATTAGCCATGCCATGCGTTATGAGATTTGACCAGGGTTCCTCATTTGGTCTTCATGGTTGATCGACGACCATTCCCCGATTGGCCTCATTCGCCTCTTACTGCGCTTGTTCTTCCTCCTGCTTCTACTCCTCTTCCTTTTCGTCCTCATAATCCTCGTCTTCGTGATCCTCATCTTCCTGATCCTATTCCTTCTCCTGATCCTCTTCCTCCCTCTCCTCCCCTTGCCACTCCTCGTCTTTCTATTGTTACTCTTCCTTCTTCTTCTTTCTTCTTTTTGTCCATCTCTTCATCCTTCTCCTCCTTCTCTTCTTCCTGATCTTTCTCCTGCTGATCCTTGTCATCCTCTTCCTTCTGGTTCTCTTCCTGCGTCTACTCCATCTTTTGTATCCGTCTCCTCCGAAATGGATTTTTAGTAAAGTTCCACTGTTTAACGACATCTTATGGAATGAAAGGTCGTTGACGTCGCCCTTCTCCTTTATCCAGCCTTGGGACTGGCACTACCCCAGACCATGCAGTGGCGGAGTTAAATGGATTTTTATTTGAATTAGGTAAATTTATAACTTCGGCTAAAACCATTTTAAAGGGGTCTTAAAACAGCTTTGGAAACGTTCATAGATTATTGATGAAATTGACGGATGTTTACCGCTGTTATAACGTCGGCTAGAACGATTTTAATGGTGTCTTAACACAGCTTTGTGGGCGTTCATCGAGAATTGTTAAAATTGACGGATATTTACCGCTGTTATATTAATATTAATATTAAGTTTTCTTGTGTTCTTAAATACTTGCAAACAGATGTGCGATTAGCTATTGGTTAATAAAGAATATACTTACTTACTTACTTAATGTCGGCTAAAACGATTTTAAGGGTGTCTTAACACAGCTTTATGGGAGTTCATCGAAAAAATGTTAAATTGACGGATGTTTACCGCTGTTATAACGTCGGCTAGAACAATTTTAAAGGTGTCTAGAGTATTGTTAAATAGACGGATGTTTACCGCTATTATAACGTCGGCTAAGAACAATTTTTAAGGTGTCTAAACCCAGCTTTCTGCTTGTTCATTGAATATTAATAAATTAACGGATATTTACCGTTGTTGTTTCATAAAGGTTCTTGCTGCTTATTGTTTATTCTGCTTACTGTTAATACTCCTCCTCCTCCTCTTTCTCCTCGTCTTCTTCATCCTCCTTCTCTATATCATTTTCATTTTCAACCGATTGCGACCGAGTGCAAACGCAGACGTCCACTTTTTCATCTGCGGAGAATTAGAATATTATGGCCTGCTCCATCGATTCTTTTTGCTATCTGCTTTGCCCTAGATCTGCTCTCTGGTACTCTCCGTCTTCTGTATCGGCCAATCTGTCTCCGTCACTGGCCCTGTCTCTGTCTCCTTCAGTCTTATTGTCTAACTATCTCCGGCTGTATATGTCTCTGTCCATCTGTTTCTGTCTATCTCCGCTTATGCTTCATTAAAACAAAGAAGGCGATGATGATATCATTATTATTTTGATTATTATTGTGATTATTTTATGTGATGATATTATGATATTATTATAGCATAGATAACAACAACAACAGCAGCAGCAGCAGCAACAACAACTACATTTATAGAGCGCCGTAGTACAGCCGATAGTATGACATACTAAACACTTCCAAAATTCTTTCGTCCGACATTGAACATTATTTTGTATCGTAAACAATATACTCTCCGCTTTTACTTTACCAGGTGATATAAGGACAACGTCAATGGCCATATCAGCCACAAGGTGCATGTCGTTCAGATAGTGAGTTAGTAATACTACTATTATGTCCAGTTTACACACCTTGAATCTTTATGATCTTAGATCCTTTTCATTCAATCGCCTCTTTAAATTCTCATTCTGGTAAGTCCGTGTGTTTTGAGCTATTGATTTATATATATATATATATATATATATATATATATATATATATATATATATATATACCCGTCTTTTATTAGAAGCAAGACAATGAACGCGTAAATCCATATACATATATACATATATATATATATACATATATATATATATACAATAAATCAACAGCTCAAAACCGCGTTTAGACACCTTCGCAAGCGTTCCACCCCACGAGATATAATTTTCAACTTCATTCAAACGCCACCACAACTCCGCCACTGCCTTATTTGGGGGTAATGCCAGTCCCAAGCCTGGATAAAGAAGGAGGGCGACGTCAACGGCCTTTGATGCCATAAGATGTCGTTAAACTGAGGAACTACTGCTAAACGCCAATGCCTTTAATCGGGTAGTGCCAGTCCCAAGGCTGGATAAAAGAGGAGGGCAACGTCAACGGCCTTTGATGCCATAAGATGTCGTTGAACAGTGTAAACTACTAAACGATAGCCACCAGATATCCACAACAATCGTAAACGTAATCGTAATCTCGAGATTTATACAGCTCCAAACGAAAGCTAAGTCGCGCTAACCAGCTTATTCACAGGCGCTCAGTGAAAACAAAGTCGATAGGCGATATGTGGGTTTGGTTCCAGATCAAGATTCAAGAGTCAGCAGGCAGGCAGGCAGGCAGGCAGGCAGGCAGGCAGGGAGGCAGGCAGGCAGGCAGGCAGGCAGGCAGGCAGGCAGGCAGGCAGGCAGGCAGGCAGGCAGGCAGGCAGGCAGGCAGGCAGGCAGGCAGGCAGGCAGGCAGGCAGAGGTGGGTGGTGTTGGGAATCAGATCTGCAAGATAGATAAGGGAAGTAGAGGAATCAGGATTGGATCTGCGAAACACGAGTGTTTTCAATTTTGAGCAAATGACCGGCGGAGAGATTCCAAGGGGTGAATAAGATAAAATACTGATACCCGCATTGCATTCAACGTTCAATATTTAAAGCGAGTATCGAATTAGATATATTAAGAATAATTAGTGAGAAAAAGTCAGAGATTAGAAATGAGTTAAATATTATGAACAAATAAGCAGTAAGAACGATTATGAACAAATAAGCGTAAATTTACGTCAAAATTATTATTATTTCATGAACAAAGGCAAAGCTGTAGTTAGACACCTTCAAAATTGTTTTATCCGACACTATATTAAGTATTTTTTCGTTCACCTGTCAATTGATAGTGAAAAGAAATAAATTACAGAAAATTTATAAATCAGATATTGAAAAAGGCTTTATAGCAACTGAGAAGAGCCTTAATGGACACACAAGAGCCGTAATGGACAGTGGACAGTCTTCCAACAAGAAGAAAACCAACAAGAAGTCGACAAAGGTGCCATCAACCAGTCAACAAAACCCCCCTTCGCCTGCATTTGGTCTCTCTTCCATGTCGTGCTGCATTCAGTTAAAAAAAATACATACATTACCTACGGAAACAAAAATCTTAAAGGAAACGATAAGAAGAAAGAAATGAACTTATGGACAATGTCAACAACATTTTCATATCGAAGACGTCAACGGCCTTAGTTGCCATAAGATGTCGTTAAACCCATGGACAACAAACAAACCTGTCAATTGATGTGATAATACCTTTTATTCGACGGTCGCTGTTAGAGCGTAAACCAATTTAGAAATACAGTAATAACATTATAGCAATAATATAATTAATAATAACAATATCAATTAATTAAAATTAACCTAATATTAATAATATTTTAATTATTAATAATAATCGAGACATGAAGGCGTTCGTTCAGCGATTAGTAGAGCGTCAACTGCCTTTGATGCTGAGTTAAATTGTTGGTTGCACTTCATCCATCCAAACGTAGATCATTTTCAAACCACTAAACGAGGCGAGGTAACGTCGTGAACCCGAACCCTTTCTGCCTATCGATTTTTCTGTTTTGACTGAGCGCCTATAAATAAGCTGGTTCCCGCGACTTAGCTTTCGCTGGGTGCTGTAGAAATCTCGAGACTACGATTACGATTACGACGTCAACTGCGGCCACCAGGTGTCGTTAAACAATGTAGGGAGCTCAACGACGATTACTGTTACCACAGAATGTAATACTGGTACCCGTCTTTTATTAGAAGCAAGACAATGAACGCGTAAATCCATATAAAAATAATTAATATAAAAATTTCAGAGTTTAAAAATCAGTATGAAGATTAAGCCTAAACTTAACTCATTCACTGAGGCAAGTTAAATTTACCAAACTTCCTCAACAAACACTGGACACCTTTAAAACATTTTCACACAATGCTATATATAAAGTCTATTTCATTCAAGTGTAGTTTAACTCCGCCACTGCCTTGTTTGGGGATAGTGCCAGTCCCAAGCCTGGATAAAGGAGGAGGGCGAAGTCAACGGCCTTTGATGCCATAAGATGTCGTTAAACTGAAGAACTACTACTGTGTTCTGGTGGTGCTAGTCCCAAGCCTGGATAAAGGAGGAGGGCGAAGTCAACGGCCTTTGATGCCATAAGCTGTCGTTAAACTGAGGAACCACTACTAAGTGTAGTTTAGTTTCCTTGTCAGTACGAGAGACGAAAATGCCACTATGTCACTGCGTTTAAAATCTGGTGATGCCAGTCTGAATAGAAAAGTAGAACCACGCCTTTCATCTTCCTTATCAAAGAGCATCGTTAAACAAGAGCTAATATCGAACCGCCGCCCCCTCCCCCAATAAACATCAGTTACTCTCTCTTGTTCGACGAAAGATTATGAGAACAAAAAGCCATTTAATGCCCAAACATCCGAAAGGGTTACGAAAGTGTATGAGCAACAGGCGTGAACTTACTTCACATACTACACATGCTATGATGATGATGATGATGATGACGACGATGATGATGATAATAATAATGATGATGTTGTTGTTGCTTTATTGTTATCGTTGCTGTTGTTGTTACGGACAGGGTACAATTTGTGTTTGACAGTAGTAGGGTAATTCGATGCAATGGGACAGAGGGAGATAATAACGGAAGGGCATATTCCCCTCTTGGTTGTCGACCGAACTCACCCTGGATTCTGGCTTACACAATGATTTTGTTTAGTGGCACTCAGCATTATTATAGTGGCGCTATAGAAGTTCTTAGATTGGATTATTAATATTAATAAATAATGAATATAAGTTCATAATGAACACACATGAATACAAATTTATGGCTATGATGAATATTAATGATTAACATTTTAAGTAATCAATTAAATGTATCAAAATTACAATTATATTCGTATTTATGTTCAAATTCATATCCCTGTTCAAATTCATATTCATGTTCATGTTTATAATAAGTACACCTTACTATATGCTATGATAACCTACGCTATATTTACTGGGCCTACAAAGCGATCAGTAGCAAACTAGAAAACACGCAGAGCTTTTTAGACACCTCTTAAATATGTTTGAAAATATCTTAAATATCTCTCTATACGTCCACTGACACAGTGAACATTGGCAATTAGCTTCGTTTAATCAATGCGAAATAGGTAAGGTGATAATGTCAACGTCATATATATATATATATATATATATATATATATATATATATATATATATATATATATATATATATATATATATATATATATATATATATATATATATATATATATATATATATATATATATATATATATATATATATATATAATGAACATAACAGGCAGAATAACAGGCAGCCAGAGACAGAAAGGCGTAGAGAAAGACAGACACACACAAACAGATACACACAGACAAACAGACACTTAGAAACGGACAAAGATACACATAGACAGGCAGAGGCAGAGACACCGACAGAAACAAACAGATGCAGATTCATACACAGGCATAGGTCTTACGATGGAGTCGATATCTCTCGAATCTCCAAGGCAAATGCAAGGATCACCAGCACCAGCTCCGGCAGCCTTAGCATCACAGCAGCCCGACTGCTGCAGCAGGAGCCTGCGGCAGCCATCGCAGAGGATTCCGTCCCCATAGAAACCACGTCAGAGTGAAGATGCAAATGGCGGCTGACCCGCTGTCACTAAGCAAACGTTCCATGCTCAGCTGCCGAGGCCTCAATACATAATTTAAGTAGCGCCAGCTTCGGGAATTCTTTCAACGCTCTCGTATAAATAGTATCTTCATCCCCAAAGGCAGACGTTCGCTGCTCGGCTGCTGTACCCCGAACATCCGCTGCAGAGGATGAGGAAACGAAAAGTGATGGATAATGTATGGATAACGGCGACTTCCATGCTGGTGATGACTTTGTGGGTTGGTAAGTACAGGATGTCTTCGTCTCGTAGCTTAGGTATGCCTTGCGATTTTACTTCGTCAACATAAAGGGTGAGATTTGTAGGGAGAATGGATCACTCCCCTCTGATTCAGTATATCCATTATTGAAAATACCTTACCCCATGCATTTCGCTCCTGCCCACGATTCAGGCCATCCATTATTGAAGATACTTTACCCCATACATTTTGCCTACGAGTGTTCTCCCACTGGTTCAGACTATCTCCGATTGAAGATAATGTTTCCCCAGACAGTTCATACCAGTTCATACAGGCCTTCCCACATTGGGTCGAATTATCTCCCATTGAATGTATATTTTCTCCTAACTGTTCATACCTGTTTATAGGTCTTTATTCGCTGGTTCTGATTAGCTGCCCACGGAAACACACAGTAGGGTATCCCTAACAGTTCACACCTGATCATAGGTCTTTCTCCATTGGCTCGAATTATCTCCCCTTGAAGATAATCGTAATCGTAATCGTAATCTCGAAATTTCTATAGCACCCAACGAAAGCCATGTCGCGGGGACCAGCTTATTCACAGGCTCTCAGTCAAAACAAAATCGATAGGCGAAAGGGTTCGGTTCCAGGTCAAGATCCAAAAGTCAGACTAAGAAACAGCAGCTATGGGGTGGTGTTTGGGATTGGAGAGGAGAGAGATATAAGAGGAAGAAGGGGTGTACATACATACATGTAGCATCGCACCCTGAGTGATATGTCTTATCACTGTGTTACGTAACCTGTTTAGGATATATGTAGGCTCTAAAGGCTAGAAGGAGGTGCTCATCTCGTCTCCCTGGGTTGAACGCCAGGTGAGGACCAAGAGCCCACTCAGCTTTGATTCTTGTTGATATCTATACCTGACAGCCACATTCGTTGGGCCCACATTGGTCGTTCACAGGGCCCCCGTTTCCATCAGTGGCACAGTGCAGGCTACACGTGGCTGTCTGGGCTATTGACCACGCAGAGACTCATTATATATGTATATATATATACGTTTATTCACCACGAAGGTAGACAATACAGAAAGTACAACAAACTATATATAACCAAAAAAAAGAAAGATAAAAAGGAAGAAAAATTAAATGGGCTTAAGTACAGCCCTTAGCAAAATCAATCATCATAAATTCATCCAATCTATGGTGCAACATAGATAACTCAATGTTATAGTCACGACATAAATGCAAAATTTCATCATTAGGCCTATAATAATCTCCTGTACAGCAGGTATTGAGAATACTGTTATCATAGCTTCCAAATAAAATCATAGCAGAAAATGTATTTTTCGCAGATGCATGATATGTATAAGATCCATACGTCCCATAAAGTACTGAACAATTCTAACTGATTCCCATTTATGCATCTTGAAAATCTTCCTATAGATATTATTCCAACATGCAATTAACTGTTGGAGTTGAGCTGCTGATATGTTTATAGCCTATAACGCATAGATTAACACTGGTAAAACAAAAGATTCTAATAGACTCAATTTTACACATTCAGATACAAATCTCGAGTGACCAAATATGGAGTTTGCAGTATATATGACAGTTATATGACAGTTATATGGCAGTATATATTGCAGTTATATGACACGCCATTTTAGCATTAATTCTACTAGAGCGTAGTTGATGATATAATTATGGATGGATCGCAAATTTAGTTTAGCTTCAGAATGCAAATTCTTTATGATTCGAGGTCATTAAAACACGGTACACGCTTCGACTCCCAAAGGTATCGTGGTAACGAAGTTTCAGTGTATTATACTCTGTTAATATTCATAGGCTTGCTTGATCATTTGCTTAGTCGCAGCGGTTCAATAGGTACTTAAAAGGCCCTATCTTAAACGTCTTGATACATACATACATACATACATACATACATACATAAATACATTCATACATACATACATACATACATTCAGACATGCATACATACATACTGTACACAAATACATATAAGAAAACATATTGCCCCAAATAACTTATATCAAAGCCTATGACTTCTATGGTGGCCAGGCCGACTACGCATTGTAATATGCTGCAACAGTTTACTCACTCTTAGACTGCATGCCTTCTCAAGTCTACGGCGCGATATTACTAATGTGGGGGTCACACACGTCATTTGTGAGATTCCGGTAGACAGATCTCAGCTACCTCAGGTTGACAAAGCTGGTCCTCACATATTAAACATTTTACTAGTGTAAAGCTACAACTAGTATATATTTACTAGTATAAATTTCTATGTACTAGTAGTTTATAGAGGCTGTCGTGATGCCGTGAACGGGGGCCTAGTAGATTTATATCGATGGTATATACTGCTTTAACATATTGTATTATTAACATTTGTTTTCAAATGTTCTAACAGCTGTCCTTGGCCAGTATGCCTTGAACCTTCGTCTGAGCTCTTCGAAAGTCAGGCAGGGTGACTCATACAGCGTCACTTGCCAAGTGACGAACCACCTCAACGCCAGCGTCATGATGTTTTGGGTTCGAAAACTGGGGGAGCACGAGGTGCAAATCGCCCGCAACATGGATCTGACCGAAGACTTCCGGCGAACGAAGAGATACGAGGTTCGCAGCCACGTCGTCAGAAAATTCACCGATTACGAATTCACACTCGTCGTCAAAAGCAAGTACCGCTTAGCACGTGTTAATTGATAAATTAAGTAATTTGTTGCACTCATTATGCGCTCAGTCAATACATCTGAATCTGAGACTAGCGTGGGCGAACAACTTCCTCACTGTCAATATCAAAAGCAAGTACCGCTTATATCAGCCTTCCTAAACTGCGGGGCCTACGCTGGTCAAACTAGAACGCATACAAAGGACGTATACATTGCTTGGCTTTAAGACCGAGTTGTTTTCAGTTCTGCCGTCTATTATAAAAGCTTTAAGACATACAATATAAAACACTATACGAAATTTCTTTTCAAAAGTCAAATTTCTTCACCAAGTTAACGTTATAGTCTGAACCACTGGGGCAAAAGACTCAAAAGGGGAGCGAAATATGATTATGGACAAAGGGTATCTTCAGTGGGGGTGGCCTGATCCCGAGGTGCGATATTCCCTCTATTACCCAAACAAATTGCACCCTGCAATCGAACCCAACCTATGCGCCTCGTCGAGTTTCTTCTGACTAAAACCCTGTGAAAAGTTTGATTCCAACGCCTTAACTTTTTGGGCGTTGAAGAAATCTGGAGATTAAGATGACGAAGGGTTGCATCCGTAGCACCATCGGACATTAGGTTACAGCTGACAAATCAACGTATGTTGTTTTGAAGATGCTACGGCTGCCGATGCTGGAGAAATCGGATGTCTTCTACCGGATAATAATATCGAAATATTTAGGCCTGTCATCGTCCAGGGTAAGTACATACATCATACATACATACATACATACATACAAAGATAAACTATAATTATGTAGGAAGTGCTACCTTTTTGGAACAAACTTCGTCGTCCTCTACACTCTTACAAGTTATGTCCAGAAACTGTAGGGCAGAGATACCCACGAGACCATTGTGACTGAAACGGAGACGGTGGCCAATCTGTCTGAGACGAGACTGAGACAAGACCGAAACGAAACATTAGCTAGGGCCTAAATCTTTAGACCGAGATGTCGAGACATGCGGCAGACCCTTGTGTACTTAAAGAGTTCGCAGATATAAACGTCTCGTGAAGTCACCCATTGTCAGATAACTAATAAATTTGAGTCTAATTCATACATAACGGCTTCAGCAGTGTGTTGTTATAGGCAACAGTGGCCCGCAAAGAAAGGATAACAGAAGCGAAATGTAGGGTAAATAATTATGTTTCTTCTAAGGGATATGGCCTGACTTTTGGACGTTTGAACCGAAGCTGAGCTTTCCTGCATCACCAATTTTGTTTTGCCTGTAAATAAGCTGGTTCCCACGTCACAACGTTTGCGAGTGCTGAAGAAGTCGGGAGATTAAGGTTAGGATTGCGATAACAAGGCATTATTGACAAAATATTGCAATGTTTGTCCAGTTCCAGTCCGGTCGGTGCGTCTGACATCGAGGGACGTGAACAACACATTCGCCGTCATCTATACGACCAACGAGGTCGTCGTCTTCAGCGAGGGTGAGATCAATCGGTTCTCGTGCAACGTGTCGGGGTCCTACCCTGAGCCACGGGTGAAGGTCCTCGTCGGGGAAGAGGACATCACGCAGACGTTCGAAAGGACTTCGACGCTCGTCAAGGAAGGACCGAGAAGAAACGGAGGCACGATCCAGTTCCTCACGGATCTCTACTACACGGTCCAGCTGACCAATCAGCGTCTCAACATCAGTCACGGGTTCAACCGGAAACAGATTGCCTGCATCGCCGAGCTTCCGGATTCAGATCTGCCTAGCGTTTCTTCCGCCATCATAGTCACACTCTCCCACTGTTAGTAATCGCTTAACGTAACCATCATATTTATATTGCGCCGACCTCCTGCGTACTCTATCCCATTACTTATTGCTTATCCACCGTAGGTTACCTCTGTCTTTTGGACTAACATTCTGGATATTGACCTGATTGCAGCTTGTCTTTGGTGCGCCATCGGTTGATGCCTTGTGCATTAGACACTGGCGCATTAAAAGTTACATGTTATTATTATTATTATTATTCCATGGTCCACAAACCAATGCCCAGCGAGGACCATTTTCCTCCCACTGAGAAATGGAAATTAAACTTCACGGAGCAGCTTAGTCATCCTGATGCACAGAGGCTTTATAATAGGCTCGAAATTACTCTTTTTCACTTAATTGCTACTATGGTTAATTGACATGAGTGACGTAACCTTAATTAGAGGGAAGGGTGGAGATGAGGGGTAGGAAGGAGGGAATGGGGACGCCAAATTAGGGCGGAATTAGAGGAATTAGAGGGAAGGGTGGAGATGAGGGGTAGGAAGGAGGGAATGGGGACGCCAAATTAGGGCGGAATTAGAGGAATTAGAGGGAAGGGTGGAGATGAGGGGTAGGAAGGAGGGAATGGGGACGCCAAATTAGGGCGGAATTAGAGGAATTAGAGGGAAGGGTGGAGATGAGGGGTAGGAAGGAGGGAATGGGGACGCCAAATTAGGGCGGAATTAGAGGAATTAGAGGGAAGGGTGGAGATGAGGGGTAGGAAGGAGGGAATGGGGCGCCAAATTAGGGCGGAATTAGAGGAATTAGACGAAGGGTGGAGATTAGGGGTAGGAAGGAGGGAATGGGGCGCCAAATTAGGGCGGAACAGTGTCACGGGAGGGCAAGGCCGGCCCTGCATCCCAGAACTAGATTCTGAACGCGATCTGTTGCCACTGCAATATTTATGCCTCATTAAACTGAATTGACCAACACAATCAGTAGACTATTCGGCGAATCCAACCGATATTTCTTTGCAGTTCGACCGAAGTTCGAATGCATAGACGAAGTTTTTGCCCAGCTGCACCAAAGCGGAGTTGAACTGCGTTGCAAAGTTATCGGCGAACCGGAAGTGCTGAAAGGTAGATTCTACTGGAAACGTATTACCGCTGGAAACATGAGCATAGAGGCCGGAGGTAGCGACGGAATATTCACTGGACAACTGATCACAAAGGTAAGACAGTTTCTCCAATAGAAAACCGTTCACATTTACATTTACGCCGTCTGTCTTTTTGATAAAGTTTCCTTTTACTCGGCTTCTATGTCAACTTTTGTAATGAAAGTATTTTATCAAATTTCATTTGTATTAAACTGTAAGCTTCTTGGTGTTGTAAGTGTCTTTTAAACAATCCGATTTCTCAATTGCACACGATTGAACTCAAACGTTCTGTTTCATAACTTGATATGTAAAGACACACTGAATTGCACTGTCGGCGAATTTCACAGCATGCCGCTAGTCCAGCCAACATCTCTCTTGCAATCAAATTTACATATGCAAATAAATCCTAACTAAAGCACAAGACCACACCTCACACCGCAAACATTTAACAGCCATTCGACAATAACTGCCTACTCTAGTATACATCCCTCTGCCTGGGCAGGTCCTCCGGGTACCATTTATTTGCATGAATCATATATACAACAACGCAGCTTGTAAGACAAAAACCTCTGTCACTCAAACAACTCACTGCTCAACCAGTAACTCCGATCCTTAGACGCTACAAAATACATCGTGGGCTGAACAATAGCCAACCCTTACAATGTCTCTGGCAATTAGCTTAGCTTAGATTAGATTGCACACCATGAAAAAACTTGGTCTCTTATTAGAAACACCCATGACAGCCTTAGCCAAGCTTCACACTGGCTCTCTTCATCGGACATTTACCTGGAACAGAAAGGCGCCTAATCTAGCTGTTTAGCCATTTCGTGGCGATGGGTGCGAATGGCGGATCTCCTTTCCATAGATACACAAGGGTCTGCCGCATGTCTCGAAATCTCGGTCTAAAGATTTAGGCCATAGCTAACGTTTCGTCTCGGTCTTGCCTTAGTCTCGTCTCAGACAGATTGGTCACCGTCTCCGTCTCAGTCCCAGTGGTCTCGTGGGTATCGCTGCCCTGCCGTGTTCGGATATTAGTTGTAAAACTGTAAAGAACGACGAAGTTGGGCTTAAAAAGGTTCCACTTCGTATGTAATTAATTATCTTTGTGTACGTGTAGACTGTAATTATGTGTGATGTTTGTGGGCCTATGTACTTGCCCTGTTCAAGGAGAGGTCTGAATATATCGATATCTTGTCAAATCCAGTGCTTTTCTTCTCTGTAGTCCAAGTCTTGTTATGTCTTCGTTTCTGCTATGACTGAGTCTTTCACCCTGTTACACAGGGCGAGTAGAACCCTAATTACCCTACTATCTACCCTGCATAGCCGTAGTCTCCCTTAGTTTCGCTTTCCTTCGGAGCATGCATGTATGCGTTGTGTTGGATTCGGTCAGCGTAGGCATTATTTCCATAGGACCAAACATCGGAGTCTAATAGCTGCACTAAAAAAACTATATCGCACGTGTTACAGTTCCATTTATATAAGATATACGGTGAGAATCCGGTTATATTTACTAGCGACTATCCATTGATGCCTTGATAACGGCGCTATAGAAGCTTCCAGATTAGATTAGATGTAGTGCTGAAATAAAGCAATAATTGTTTTACATCAACCAGCGCTTGAAGTTAATGTTTTCCTAATTGGATAGAATGGTCACCGAACCGTGAAGGAGATGATCTTGAAAATATCGCACGTCTTCCCACAGCACTTCCGAACTTACTATTTCGAAGCAGAAAACAGCAAGGGGGTTTCCGTGAAGGAAATTGTACTTCGGGAAGGTCAGCTGTGGTTTCACGAGCAAGTTACGTTTAGCTAAGGCTGGAGGCCACATAAACAGAAGCAATAATTATGTTGCCAACATTATTAACAAATTAAGCCCATTACATGATACACATAATTAACACTATCATAACATCAGCACATTTAAGACCACTAGAATATGCACATCATCATCATCATCGTCATTGTCATCGTTATCATCATCGTCATTATCATCATCATCATCATTATCACAGTCATCAGCATCTATCGTCGTCATCATCACGAATAACAATACTGTAATGGTAATTCTGTTGATGATGATAATGCCTACGATGTCACATACGATAATGATTATTAAAATTCTTGAATTGAGCGTATAAACGGCAGTACTTGAACACGTTGGCATGGTCGAACGTATTCGTAAGCTCGAGATTTTTACAGTGCCCAAAGAAAGCTAAGCCGTAGGACCAGCTTATTCACAGGCGCTCAGTCACATATTCCGATGTTGCAGCGTTTCACAATTCGTTTTCCTGTGCATTTTATTTTGTTGCTGTTTTATGCAGATCCAATCGGGGCTCAACAGAGCGGAACAGCAACCAGGAGGAGTTGGAATCAGGCTCTCGGTTTTATTGTCACGACCATTGCGATCATCGTATCGAGTGCTGCAGTAATATAGAGATGAAATGGAGGATCCAGATATTTCGCCCACGGTGTAGCCTCTAGGTCAACACTGAGTAGAAGAAGAGAGCAACTAATTACGAAAATTATAGGAATCATAATAAGCCAAAGACAACAACAGAAGCAACCAAATATCCATCAATAAACTGCTAAGATAGGATAACTACTACTATACTATACTGCTACTACTACTATACTACTGCTTCGGGCTGTTTCTACTATTACTACTACTTCCACTAATACTGCTACTGCTACCATTACTACTAGTAATGGTAGCAGTAGTAAATGCAATGTAAATCAAGGATGGTCTGCATTGGCCATCCTAACCCTGTGCAGTCCACGTCTGTGGTGGATTTAGGTAGAGGGTTTGAACGGTTGGCCTCTGCCCCTCTTGGTTATATGCCGTGGCCTTTTAGACCAGACCCTTGCAAGGTGGACCGCCAGAATGTGACGCCCCTCTGGAAATGCTTTTGCCCTCCCACACAAAGCAATCCCGGAGCCGCCGCCATTTGTCCGCATAATTTACTGTAGTCATAGAGAAATATTGATAAAAGCGCTTTAACCTGTTATTTTATCAGAAATCGTGGCTCTCGGAGCGCTGTACAAAAACGCATCTGGCCCTTGAACTGCTGCTCTTGTGGCCTCTAGCTGCCTTGGCTTTTGCCTTAGGTTAATTGGGACGGGAGGCTTGGTTCGTTGCCGTGTGTATGTGCAGCACTTATGTGCCAAGATCTTCATATAGCGCCTTTTAGTAATGAGTTTCTTAAAAGCTATGCTCACTTGGCGTCTACATCGCAACAACGATGGGTGATTAAGGTTTTTGTTACTAATTAATGAGACTTAGCAGTACTAGTTCATATTTCATAATTAGAACTGCGAAGCTAATTAATTTGGTAATTAATTAGCTACTGATTAATTAATTACCCATCACTGCATCGCAAAAATTGGGCACGCATATGGCTAGCCTACCTAATTTAACTTGATGCATTGCATTTTAAGGTATTTTGAAAATTGCATTTTAAGGTATTTTGAAAATACCTGCTGAACAGAGCCAAATACAAGGGCACGAATATGATAATGGACGACTGTTGTAAGAGCAATATTCGACACCAGAGAAGGCACGATGGGTTCGAGCTGATGTACGGAAGCGCGACACCAGGATATCCCTGCAGGTAGCAGAGCGCAACAATCTCGTAATCTCGTAATGTTGCAATGTTGTAACCAACGACCGCTTTATGTGCAGAAGTGTTAGGATTTAGGGCTCGGTGTTTCAAACGAAATTAGCATTTTAACTGTGACACTCCGCTTTTAAAAACAATGAGTCTAGTGCCTAGTTGCTTATGTAGATTAGATGAACTAGATCCGCCAAAAAGAATGAGAAATCATAAATTTATGTTGACGCTAATGTTACAAATTATCGTCGTTGTGACTCGATTTGATTGCGTTTGATTGTCAGGATGCAATTTGCGATTGAACCCAGTGGGGCTAAGAGCTATGAGCTTGAACAAAATGTAGGACTATGGGTAAAATGCATTAAAAAGAGTGGATAGTTTCAAAGAGCGAGAGGAAAGAGCTATCGGCAGTAGGGAAATGCATTCAATCGGGGGATAGCTCATGAAAGTGAAGGTTAATGTCCTTTCTTAGCCCACTGCAAATCGCATCCACCCTGTGCGTCTTTACAAATGTGTCTTGTCAGATGCGTGAAATGGTGCTAAAGTATGCCTAACGAATTTAACTGGGACTTGGTTGAATTTCTGAGGAACAACTAAAAAGTCAGTTAATTTTATGTGCAATGTGTTCAACCTATTGTTCTAGCGCCTGCAGATGATGTAAGTTAATAAGATTATTTCTGTAACATAGTGTCTGTATCTTGGCTGAGTAGTTTAATTATCATCGATTTGATTTCCGTAGTCTTCATCATCATTTTAATCACTAGCAATGGTAGCAAGTTATTATCACTCGTTGACAACAATATCGTCATTGACATATTTATCTTAACATTACCTTCATCGCTTAACAGCCTAGTCATCGTCATGATGATTGCATGATCACTGAGCTTATTATGATCATGACAATCATGCGCATATTGCCATAATCATCGTCATGGACACTGTCGCAGTCATGATGATATTTGTAATAAGAATAGTACTCGTCGTCAAGATTAACTGCACTAGTAGTTTTTAAATTAAGTATAACACTTTACTTTATCTTTTTATAAATTAAACTCATTGTGTTAGCTTTTAACTGAAACTTGTTCTTATTGCATAGAACTGTTCGTAGAGTTTTTAATAAAATTACAATATACAAGTTTTAGCTTTTTGGAAAGGGTTCATTTTATGATAAGGATTATAGTTAGATACTAAAAGCGGAACTTCAGAAGGAAAACCTGCAGGGAAACTTTCCCTCGCTCAACCCTACTCAGCCCCTTAGCGAACGTCCGCACTCCAGCGCCACTGTACTAATATTCAAGGCATCAGTCGATGGTCACTGCTAAGCAAAATATTTGTGGAGCCAAATGCAGGGTAAGCTCAGTCAAAAACCAAGACTACACGAAAACAGTCTACGGAGGAAAACGGAGGAAATGAGTCCAGGAAGAGACGAAAACAGTCTACGGAGGAAATGAGTCCAGGAAGAGACGAGTAGTTTGTCGAGATTATAATCGTAATCGCAAAATCATAATCGTAAAATACTCAAGATTTTTACAGCGTCCAAAGAAAACCAAGTGGCGTGAACCAGCTTATCCACAGGCGCTCAGTCAAAACAAAATCGATAGGCAAGTGGGGTTTGGTTCCAGGTCAAGATCCAAGAGTCAGGCAGTTAGCGGCTACGGTGGGTGGTGTTTGGAATTGGATGTGCAGGATCGATATGGGAGAGACGGAGAATCATGGATTGGACATGCGAAAGTGGAGTGTTTTCAGTTTTGGGTGAAATATCTACGCAGAGCTTGCAAAAGGTGAAGTGATGGTGAGTTCGTAACAAGAAGGAAATGAGTCCAGGAAGAGACGAGTATTTGTCGAGATCTTAACGCCACACCAGACTTTTCTGAGCGAAAGTCTGCCGAAAGAGATTTCCAAAAGTCTAGGACAGAAAGAGAAAATTCGCGCCTGCCGAGAGCTATCGTTTTCCACGAAACAGCCAGATTAAGACAGTCAGAAGACCTGGACGAGTAGAGACAAGTCTAGGGAGACTTGGGAGGTCGGCTGAACTGATATCGATTTCAATCATTTGCTAGATCAGCGTAACAGTCTGAGAGCGGACACGATCAGTTACGACGGGCCTACGTGTTTCAACGTGAAGTTTACAGAAGGTAGGCTATCGTGACGTGGTAGTGGATAAGAAAAACGATGGGCGAAGTCACAAACAGGCTGCGAATACGCATTAGGTAGAGGAGGTCAGGTATAAAATTTCAAAATAGTGTGATACTCAACTACATTTGCAGACACGATTACTGAGATACCTACACTGTAAGTATGATTGCCAATATAGGCTATACGGGCATGATTACTGAAGGACCCAGATACAATTGGGGAGGGTCGTTACAACAGACAGACTCCATATTCGCTTGTCTACAACTCTACACTCACGGCCCACAGAATTGACTGTGTAGGGGCATGAGGACGAACCGATCACCGCACAAACCGGGATTAATGTCTATGCGCGAGCAGAGAGGTGTTAATTAAGAAAGACTCCAAGACAGGAATCTGCGTAAATTAAACTGTTTTGGTCTATTACTGCATGGAAGTTATGAAAACAGACGTGTCCTTAATGATTATTGCAACAAACTTTGTTACAATGTTGAATTTTTATTACATTGTCGTGTTTATGGTATTGATATATATATGTATATATATATATATGTTGTATCATAGAATTGATCATGTTGCTCTCCGATTTTACATCTGTCTGTACAAATTTTTATCTCTGTATTTCAACTTTTTTAGTAAATCAACCATGTGTTAGGGCCTATATATTATTGGACCCCCATTAAGTTCTTTGGAATGTACAGCAGGGCTAGTTCCATGATAATCTAGTAGGCCCTAATGCTGAGTCTCCAGTTTTGAGTGATCCTCGCTAGCATACGTGATATTAAAAACCGAACTTTCAAGCTTCCCTATTCCACTTCTCTACTATCTCGTTACCGCCATCATCAATGATTTCCATCGTAGCAACGTCTTGTCACCCCGGCTTGACCTGTATATCGGAATCGGACCTGACACCGAAACTGTTCCTCCGTCCCCTTCTCTCTGGTGTTCTGACAACCGGTTTTTGTTCTTCCCATTGCATCTTTCGACAACTCCTCTGTAGCGGCGGATTTAGCTATCGGCGTGAGGGAGGGGGCGGTTCGCCCCCCGTCCCTCTTGGTTATTTTCCGGCGTCCCTCAGACCAGACCAGTGCATAGTGGACTGCCAGAATGTGACGCCCCTGTGGAACTTGACACCCCACGCAAGCAGTCGTGGAGCCACCGCTGCTCCTCTGACTTGACGCAGCACTTGTGAAAATGCTGGTGTCCTGCGCTTAGCTTTAAAGTAGCGCTTTAGAAATTATCGAGATTAAATGTAAATGTAAATGCACACGTTTTCCCATAGCTACCGTATTGCATCGACCCTGCTCAGTTTACAATGAACTAATTGGGTTAGGTCCTTCATCACTGCTGCCTTATTACCTGGTTCTTGTGGAGTTGATTTGATATAGCGCCGGTGAATAAGCTGGTCTCCTTGACGTGGCTTTTGTGTGGCAATGAAAATTTTTGGATATTTACATTGCAATTCTTAATACTGTTCGAACTAATCTTGTAAACAATAATACTTACTTATCTGAAATTTGGGTATTAAATTAGATAGCAGCTCAAGCCAACTGAGAACTCCGAGGCTTCTGCATGAGACTACTGCACAAAATTGACCAATCAACGTCGTACTTTTGACCAATAGGAGTGCAGCATCTGAGTCTATATTACGTTTCCAAGGTGTCGCTTGATTGGAATCGCGTTCGTGTTCGTGGTAGCGGTCAAGTATTAGGTGCCCCAGATTTGTGAGGAGTCGAAGAAGCTGCAGTCTTATCGTACATTTCCTGACTTCCGCTGCATATTTGGTAAGTAAAGTGTTTTCTGAAAACTTCGGCTTCGATTTTCTGAATCTCGTGGAGACAGGCCTTGTTTATACGAAATGCTTAATCGAGAATGTTTGGATGTCCAAATGGCAAGTCATAGAAAGGTCGCAGGCGGGGTCCTGTTTTAGGTAAACAGACCGGGTTCAATCAAACCTTTTCAAGGAGTTATAGAACCGTTTTGTTGGCAGCCCATTTATGGGAGTGCGAAACGGTACCAGCGGAGGCCAAACGAAGTATTTTAACGCTACGCAGTTGTTAAATCTTTGTCATCATAAAGAGCCTTTCCATGTGGCTTATCGTGTATTATATTTACAGGAATTAAAAATTTATACAGCGCCTCTTCCAAAAATAAAACACCCTCGAAAGATGCGCCAGGCATGAACATAAGTTTTGTGTTTAGACTTAGTCTGATCTACATGTGATCAAATATGAAGACTTCTTTAGTCACTGTGATGGACTAGACACCAGTCAGTACTTGCCGTCAAATGCAACCACACGATATTTAATCAGATATAATGTAAGCTAGCTAATCTCAGGTAATAATACACAAGGCACCTTTATTGTCCTGTGATTTGCTGTATTGTACTTTGCTGCTGTTCAGTGTGACAATGCAGAGTAAACTGTTTATTTTTTAACATACACCTTGCAACAGTGCGTCTGAGGCATTAAAAATCACTATATAAAATGGTCAGATTCATACATACATATTGTAGATGTGTGCATGTATCTGTGTTTCCAAGCACTTCTATAGCACTAACTGCTCTAAAAAGATAAACTGAGAATGTCTTGTGAGCTGATTGGGAAGGAAGAGTTCCAGATTTTCAGAGGAAGATTGTTCTAGAAGGACGGTCCAGTGCATGAGAAAGCACGGTGAACTGGGCCGTTGTAAGGTTTTGTGGCATTATCAGCTTGCCATAGACACATAGAAATGCAGAACATTATCCAGTTTGTATATATAAATGTACCACGACGTTTTAGCAGCACCTTTTAAGTGTTACAAAAGCACTTGTGCATATTTATATATAGTGCTTTTCTAAGAACCTTGAGATTTTCAAGTGTATTTTAAAATGTGTGTACAGTATTTTGCTGTCCGATTGCATGTAATTTTAATTGGGAATAAACCTGTTTTTATCATGTAAGCTCAAGAAATGTGCTTGCACCTGGTATGCAAGCAGAAATTGGACATACCAACCATGACAGAGAGTTAGATGGTAAAGCACTGAATTGATAAGCGCCACTGATATAGTGTGACATGGTGGGATACTTTGCTTTTTACTGATATATTGTTTTGTACTAATAGAAAATGACGGACAGAAAAGCCGTGATCAAGAACGCCGACATGTCCGAGGACATGCAGCAGGACGCAGTCGATTGCGCAACTCAGGCACTTGAGAAGTACAACATCGAAAAAGACATTGCAGCGTTCATCAAGAAGGAGTTCGACAAGAAATACAGTCCGACGTGGCACTGCATTGTTGGCCGCAACTTTGGAAGCTACGTGACACATGAAACGAAGCACTTCATCTATTTCTATCTTGGCCAGGTTGCTATTCTCCTCTTCAAGTCGGGCTGAAACCTTGGTTGTCTGCTAGTGGACATTTGATTATTTTAGTTCTGTTTATTTCAGGGGAATTTTGGCTGTTGCATCATTGTTCTTGCAAAACTGTGCTGTTTTTCTCTGTTTAATAAACAGTTAAATTGAGATGTTGTTTGGTGAGCTTGTGAAGCTGAGCATAAAATGGTGGCAGTTCTTTGTACAATGAGGCTTGTACCATTTCAAAGGGCATAATGTTGAGGTCTGTAGTTTTATTTATGAAAATTGATAATTCTGCTTTAATATCATGTTTGTGTAGTGCTGATGTGAGATGCCAATTCTGCAGTAAGAGTTGTCTGTGCATAAGAAATTTGTTTTGGTAGAGCGTTGTAAAGGTATGTTCTGTGATGTAGCTTGCCATGATGTATTAAACAGGTGTTCTTTGTTATATCTTGACATTATTACTGAGGTAGGCGATACACCATTTAGCCAAACAATTCCTAAACCATCATCACACACAAGCCAGTATGATAAGCATCAGATTCAGGGAGAAGTGATGTGGAACATTTTGTGACAGTATTTGACTTATTCTGTATGATGTTTCAGGAGATGTTTTGCTAGGCATATAAATATTTTGGCAGGATTCTGTGTTCTGATGCTTGCCTTTCTCGGCGTGTTTTATATCAAGACCCTAAATGAATGCCTTCTTCATAAAGTTTATCAGCATGTGTATTAGTTGCTCTAAAGGGAATATAGACCAACTGGCAAAAGCACATTTACAGACTACAACGAAACAGGTGGTTTTTGTCAAGTTTTCCACTGGAAAATAAAATGCAATAAGGTATTTTAGTAAAAGCAGTGTACCGAACTGGCTGCTGGTGCCTTAACATTATAACCTTTATGACGAATACAACCAGGAGGTAGACGAGAGTATAGCAGTAAATGACATCAGAAGCGAAGCACTTTTTCTAATTGTTGGAAAGTACTTCCAAATAAACTACTGTCACAGCAGTAAATTGCAGTAACTGAATTTTCAAAAATAAAGCACATTTATAAGTTCGCTTTGAATAAATAAGAATCACAAATGAGCAGTTCATGGAGCACAGTCTGGAAGCCAGAACTGCAACAAATTGGTATCGGAATGTCATTAAAACAACTACAGATTCACATTTTAAAACATCTGCAAATTGTGAAATGGTCTGAATAATCTGCTGTGAACAAGTTGCAGTTTCAGGGGGAGCTTACAACTTCTATGCTAACAAATTATGCAAGTCGCAGTATACAAGAGAAACCTCAAGTCTGTGAAAGCCAATTCCTGTCATCATCGAGACAAAAGTAAAAGCCTGATTTTTTAAATGCTTTGATATAAAAATTTGCTATTAAACTACCAACAAACATGGTACGGCAACTTCAAATCCTCCATTTGCTATTACAATTAAGAAACTTTCTGCAAAAATTCACGTGCATAGATAAAACAGATTCAATAAGTAGTGACTAAATTTATATGAACGCTATGCCATCTGTACATGCTGACGATACCTGCAGTCAGTTTTGGCAACTGGTCACCGAGTTCAAAGATCACCATATACTGTACTGTAGGTAGGTGAAGGAGCTTTCTACCAGTCTGCCATCTCATGATATATATGACAATGATGATGTAATATTGGTGTTGCCAGCATGTAGAAATGTCCAAACAGATTTCACACTAATAACTTCCACACATCCCAAACTGCAACAAATCTAGGCCTGTCACTAACAGTAAATGCCAAGCAAACTTCAAGAACAAATGTAAATTGTTCAATTACCAACTGTGGGTGTGAATTTGTAACATTTAAAGGCAGTACTGACCAATATGAAACAGCTTACAACTTGCTTTCTGCCTTATTCATCCACAAATGAGGTAGCGTTGCATTCTTGTCTTTCATGTCGATGCCTTTTCCCTCTTGTTACAATTTACTAAAATCTCTGCCTTCATATCAAATCCCTTGACTACCACTACCTGCCAACAACGTATTATCTACTGAGAATTAATATAGCGCCCGCCGATAGAACTCGGTTTCCGTATCAGTTGCTTGGCTTAACAATAAAAAGCCATATCTCAACCCTGAACAGAGTTGTGAAAAGCCAATTGCTTCCCACATGCCCACCATTTCACCTAGAAGTGAGTAAATGGCGAAACTTAGGCCAACAAAAGATCAGGTGGACATGGGTGGAAGCAGTGCTGGGAAAGATTTATGGGCAAAAGCGAAGTATACTGGGAGATAGGAGGAACCACGGGGGGTAAAGACGTGTGGCCAGGCATAAAATGTATGTGGACAATTAATCTTTAAACAATTGTAATCGTAAACACGAGAGATTTCTACAACGCCCAACGAAAGCCACGTAGCGGGAACCAGCTTTTTCACAGGAGTTCAGTAAAAACAAGATCGATGTGCAAGAAGGGCTCGGTTCCAGGTCAAGATTCAAGAATCAGGCAGGCAGTAGAGATTGTCTTAACCAGTGGGGGAAGTTCAAACCTTTTCAAGGAGTTATAGAACCGTTTTGTTGGCAGCCCATTTATGGGAGTGCGAAACGGTACCCCCTCCCCTTCCCTCCCCGCCCCCTCCCCTCTCCTCCCCCCTCCCCTCCCCCTCCCCCTCCCTAGTCTTTTGGCAACTGGACTTGGTTCTTGCCATGGCATCATAGCATGTTAGGACAACCCCACTGACTTGACGCAGCGCTCGTGAATTAGCTCTTACGTAGCGCATTAGAAATTTCGAGTTTACGATTATGATGGCGGCATTTTCATGCATTCTGCTGTTGTGCGTCTACGCAACTTGGCAGATTTGAACATCGTTAAGTAGACACACGCAAAACATGGAGAACGTGCGGATGCATGCTAAACGCAAATTGGAAATCCAATTTGGCGTAAGTAGCGATTTGTATCTGCCATATCTGCAGAAGTCCATCTGGCGAATCGCATTACGCGAAAACTTTTTCACAAACATTCTTTATTGCATCAAAGTATACATGCAATTTGACATGTGCGTTTTTATGAAAAAGTACAAATGTATGTCGAAAATACGTATTTGTATTCAAAGAAATTTCACACTTACAAAGAATACAGTAATTCGTAAAGTGCTAAACACAGTGCAGCTTAACATAATTATTTATTGAATCGTAATCATAAAGAGATCCGGTAAAGACAAAGATAGTATCTTTCTGGCCTCAAAAGTTGCATTTTTTCCAATTTTGCATCAATCACAGTTATAGTTACTTCCACAAGAAGTTTGGCATCAATAAAGTGATAAAACTTGAGTATTTCTCGCATACTTCTTCTGGTTAAAAGTTGTCATACCTGTATTTGCTCCTGGACAAAATCCAGCAAAAGCACTGAACCATGACTTAATTCACAAAATGGATGAGCAGGAATAGGAATAAACATGTCCACGGTTTAATAACACTGTCATAACTTACAAATTAAGGTGTTCTCTTGCCAACCGTAACAGCACAGAAATGATGGTGAATTGAAAGTTTGTGTGGTGATTATTACTACCTTAACGTACCTTAACTCTTGAAAAAGTAACCCAGTGCAGTGCATTTGGCAGGGTGTGCTCTGTGGTTTGGAGCGGTGAGAGAAGACCAGTGGACAGGACTGAAATACTTTGTATCTTCAATGGGAGATGGGGGACAAGGCCATATGGGAATGAGCATAATGTCTGGAGAAAATGTATCGGCAATGATTGATAGAATAAATCAGTGGAGAAAGATGAATGGGCAGTTACAAAGTGTACATGAAAATGTATCAATGAGATGAGTCTGACTCAGTGGGGGAGTTCTTCATCCCCGAACAAATTACTCCCTGCCCTTTGGAATGCATATTTGGATTCCCCATACATGTCACTCCTGTCTTGTCTTTCCCGATCTGCTGCCAACTACAACCTGTATTCTGACGGACTCTGTTCTAAGATCATGAAGATCAGTCAAGTCAGCCAAACTCAACAGGCAACTGTGGCTATAAAGTGTTAGCCACTTTATTTTCCTAGCCTTGGCATATGAGGTCAGATGCCAATCTTTTCTCTTGCCATCCAATCTCCTAATCAAAAGTTGATGCTGTCATTTCACAACTGACTGCCAGAGACAGCTGTTGAAAGAGAAATTTAAACTATCTCTGTGACATGTGGGGGATTTGAACCCCAATCCCATACCGGACGTTCTAGCTTGCTAACCACCAGATTAAGAATCCGTTTAGGGACATTTTATTGTTCAGTGATCACCTTTGAACAGAAACCGTCTTCTGACCTTTAAGTCGAAGTATTGGGTCATCTTCTAGTTCTTGAAGAAAACTTTACAGAAAGCACAAAGTAATAAATACAAATACAAAGGCACAAAGCACATTCGAGTTTTAAGACGGAGTTCAAGCCACGTATCATGTGGCGATGAAGTAGATGGATATGGTGGACAAAACAAGAAGCGATTTCGCAGCAGACGTCACTTGTCCCTGACTAATCAGCTCGAAATCTAATGAAAACACAAACTCAAATCTTTACAAGGTGTTACATTTTTCTAAAATAACGGCAAAGTGGCATGTAAGATTAGCACATTTGCCAAGGCAAATAAAAACAGCATTTAATTGTACCCTGTAAACAATGGTATACCTTCACATTTTACCTTCTAAAAGTTGTACCTATTTAGGTCTGTTAGATAACCATGCTTAGCACCCTTATAAGGTTCTCATAAGGCGCTATGTAACCACAGATACGTTAATACATACATACATACATACATACACATACATACATACATACACACATACATACATACACACATACATACATACACATATACATACATACCTTTATGGTTACAGGTAAGCTACATACTGTATATAAATACTTGCACACATACATACAAGATAATTTATGATGACTGTTCTGCTAGCATTCTGTAGCAGACTCGTAGCTATGAAACAAGTACATCAACCATACATGGAGGTTAAGAAAAAGAAGTGGGTTACACTATGCCCACAGTCACCTCTCGAGAATGGCCGACCTGTTATGATAAAAGTACTGCAGAATTCTTCAGTTTAGATTGAAATGATGTATCAATGAATAGCAGTCATAACCAACACCATAGTTTCAGGTCTGTTTATATCTGGACTTAGCACTGCTATCATTTGGTATATACCTTTCTCTGTATTGCATCATTTATCACTTGTCATATATGTACCTTCCTCAGATTAGCATCATTTATCACTTCTTAAATGCCTCTACCAGAACTGCATCATTTACTATAATAATTTTTATTTGCTGGTGTCGCTTGTTTGTTATTATCATATTGTCATCATCATCATCATTTTCCGCGGTCTTCCACGAGGTTTGGCGAACGTTCCTTCACTGTCGCTGGATCCACTGCATGGAACAGTCTTCCTGACAATGTGACGAATGTCCCATCCCAGGACACATTCAAGTCACGACTCAAGACACATCTTTTTAGGATACCTTACAACTGTAGTTGATTTTTCTAATCCATGTACAGCGCCCTTTTCTTCGGCCTCGGCTGTGCTAAGGCGCTATATAAATTGTCTTATAATTATCATTATTATTATTTTAAAAAAAATAGTTTCTGTAGTTATTAAGTGACACTATCTAAACTAACTAATGGCAAAGCATCAATCATGGTGTTGAGCAGTTTGTGAAAGAATGACTGGCTGAAGATTGCTTATGTATAAGAAATGCAGTTTATCCCCAAAACTGTGATACTTGCTAGCAAAACAGTGTCAACGAGTATCAAAACAAAGGCAATGAAATTATAATTATTTAGATGAGTAGAGATTAAACTATAAGAAAACTTAAGCTTTCTCGATGGCACCACCTACGTACCATTTATTATGATTGAACCCGTAATAGGAACTGGGTCTGCGTTTGTTGCATAATAAAACGAACAGTTGTATATTCCAGCATCTTTCTGAGCTTCACATACAGAAAAAAAACATAAAATTTCCATTGAAAACGTGATGCAGTTATAAAAATGCAACGATTAAATCTAATTTTTGGGGAATTAGGTGTCTCCCTTAATTTAAGACATCAGGAAAGGTGCTTCTGCATTTGGACACAAATGGAGGAAAGGTGTTCCCTGATATGTTCATTGGGCCCCATTTGTCCCATGGCCGGCCACAGGGCCACCGGTGCACAAATGCGGGCCAGCTATGGCCCCGATGTACCTGGTTGTCTGGGTTGGAAATGGTCATGTGCCTCACGTTTAGCTCCTCATATGTTTACTCTTATCATCATCATTGTTAGATTTTACAATGTTACCACATTATGAACACTTGAAAACTTTCAGGTAAAGGAGACACTTGAGTCATGTGCCAAACAATTCTTCCACATCGTGTTTCATAGCCCAACCTCTGGAACTTTCGTTAGGCCATTGTAAGGTATTGTAATACAGTTGCAAATTTGTATAGCACCTTTACAAAAAACTCTTAAATGTGCTGGCAAATGATAACAGAGGGTTCTCGAGTGTGATCAACCAATACACAGGCATCTGACCTCAGTAAAGCAGAATTTTTTACATTAGCAAATGAAAGTATAACATATGACATTTTAAGCAAATTTTTTTATAAAATTATTAGTGATTTTGCAAAACTGAAGTCCTGGCATTTAATCTCATTAAGTATTTTATTTCATGTTCTATTACTAGTAAGTTTGCAAATTAAAGCATACTTTACTTGCTAAGCAGACATTCAATCAAAGTTCAAATTATCAGTGATTATTGACATACTTCTTGAAGATATAAGCAGCTGAAGAAGAGCGTTATAAGATGTGATACTGTATCTTCCACTGGACTGAATTTCATAAGGTGAAGATGTGTTTGAGGTCCTGTAGGTCCAGAAAGGCTTATAACTTGGAGGATTGTTTTCAAATCCCCAAATTCTACACTCGATTAAAACCTGATTCATCGTAATGTTATGCGTCACATAAACTGCCAATAAAAAATACAAAACCAAATTTATTCATTTATTATGTTTTTCTTATTTTTACATAACATCAAGTGGCATTAGTATTAAATTATGCATTAAAAATAAAATTTATAAGTAAGAAAATGCATCAATTAACTTATTACAGTTAC
>OZ029915.1:49337041-49402041 GCA_964023275.1 Norana najaformis
AGCTTCACTTGGTCCGGTTGAAGTAAAACCTAGATGTGACGCTGCAAATGTGTCAGAAACTGTCACATCCCATGTAAGACACCTTCCGCGAGACCACGGGATAAGAGTCACGCCATCCGGTCGTTTGCCATCTTCCCTGGTGAGTCCTAACGGTTCTTTCTGAGCAGGGATGTTCGCTCTGGTAAGCGCTCTCCAAATAATGTCGTTGAGCATGTTATGGCGTTGTTGTCTGCCAGCACTCTTTCTGCAGACCAGACCGTGAAGTCCTCTGGCGTCGACTCTTTCGCCACAATGACACAGATGTGGCTCGCACAGTGTGGTTCCCAGTCGCATTCCAACCGCGGTCGTATCACCTCAAAATTTTATTATTATTATTATTAGTATGAGTGCTCTGAGCGATCGGATCGTGCCCCTTTTAGGTTTTCGAACGCACCCTAGAGGTGTGATATGATTGTATCTCAGGGGCTTCGAGGAAAATTGTTTGGTTCGATAATTTTGTTTATTGTGAAACAAGAGTTAAAGTTCAGAATGACCGATCTACTGGGATCGATCCTTGGATCGATGGAAAAGCCTCCTATCACAGAAGACAAGGAGAAGAAAAGAGCCAGAGGCAGGAACTAAATTGTGTTTTGATGTTGCAGAAAGGTGATAGAAAATCGGGCCCGTGAAACTTGTCCATTGTGAAAGCCTTGCCAGTTACACGAGGACCAAGAAATGTAAATGTACACGTTTTATATAGCGCCCGTTTGGCCTCGGACCTGCTCATTTTCAATGAATTAATGGGGTGAGTTCCTCCACCACCGCTGCTCGTTTGAATGGGCGCCACGCCATTACAATCCCTGGCCGCCTTTTGAAGGCAATACAGACATATAAACACGAACTTAAAGCTTTTGAGCACACGTCAAGTCTTTAGTTCTTGTCTTGCGATACTTGCCTATCGATTTTGTTTTTACTGAGCGCCTGTGAATAGGCTGGTTCTCCCGACTTAACTTAAATTGAGCACTGTAGAAATATCAAAATTACAGTTACGATTACCATGATACTGAGTATTGTGCTGTGGCATGCATTTTAAAATGCAGGAGTAGAATTGTTAACTGAAAAGGTATACCATGAATAATGTAATGGAGCATTTATGTAGCATAACTTTATTGTAATATAATGAAATTGTAATCGTAATCTCAAGATTTCTACAGCACCCAACGAAAAATAAGTTGCTGGAACCAGCTTATTCACAGGCGCTCAGTCAAAACAAAATCAGGAGGCAAAAGGGTTCAGTTCCAGGTCAAGATCCAAGAGTCAGGCAGGTAGGCAGTCAGACGGCTAAGGTGGGTGGTGTTTGGAATCAGATCTGCAAGATAGATAAGGGGAAGAAGAGGAATCAGGATAAGATCTGCGAAACAGGAATGTTTTCAATTTTGAGTGGAAGACCTGCGGAGTGATTGCAAGGGGTGAAGGGAGGTGAGTTCGTAAGACAGATCATAACTATTATTTCTGCATTTATTAAGTGCCACCACGTAATGACTAAGCATCAGTTGATGGTGCTGAGCAACTGTGAGTGAAGAACTTGTTCAAGGTCCCTACACAGTAACCATCTTGGGGGCTCAAACCTGTACTCTCCATGTTGCAAGCTGTTTAATTCTGTTGAATCAGCTACCATGCCCCACAACCTAAAACCTGAACTTGAAATATTGATATCAGGAGCTAATTTCAGAGTTTTTGGCTAAACCCTGAAAGTTCCCATATTGCAAATTCAGTGTGAATTGGAGACCGTGTTGCGGTTGCTAACGGGTGAAGATATCCAGGGAGAAAATTCTGGTTTATGACCAGAGTAAGCAAAGTTTTGCTGAAAAGCCTGAAAGAGGACGCAGTTTTCAACTGCTTAAGGAAACAGAATAATTTCATAATTTACTGATAAGTGATGTGCTGATATATTGTCAGGTACAAGATGCTGATCCCTGCACTATACTGCTCTAGCTTACTTAGTTGTCCTACCTGTTCAAACTTCTACAGCACAGCAATAAAGCTTTGCTTTGTTCTGTCCATCATTCTGGAACAGGTTGCTCAGTAACCTATGACGAGCTTCTTGATCTTTCCTTCCATAAGTGCTTGAAAACCATTCTGTTTGAAATGGTCAAGCATTGTTAGGTTGGTAATGCTCGTTGAAGAGGTGCTACATAAATTCCTGATTACTATAATAGTGCTCAGGATTTTGTTGCTTATGTCTAGAACAAAAGGCTCTGTTGGAAAAGCAACAGCAACAAGAGAAGCAGAAGCTAAACCAGTTCAGGGTGCAGGTACGTCTGAATCTTGTTCGAACATATGTCAGTGTAGTTAAAATGCATTTAGGCATCATCAGTTCCTCTATTGATGGATCGTTAATTCAGGTATTGATCCGTCATCAGTTCGGGCTTTGATTCATCATTCGTTTAGATAGTGATGCATTGTATCATTCAAACTTCCAAAGATGTGGCTGAAAATATAATTAAGAGATTAAACATGACCTTGTAGAGTATTTTAAATGATAGAAGAAAACGTAAAATTTATCGTGTTTAAGCTCACATCACGCACTGGGAATAAAAATCGTAAGATTCATGTGGCTTCCTAGTAATGTGGAATTCGTATAAGTAAACATGTTATAAATTATGAAAATGTTTAACTTATAATAAGTGTCAGTAATACAATAAGATGAACTGTGGTGATTTCTTTAGATCCAGAAGCGGATTGCAGATTTCGTTAAAGACAGCTCTCTTCAGAAGCAGAAGTTTGAACCAATGAATAAAGTCCAGAGAGCTGTTGTGTTAGTAACTGGCACACTTGCTCAGAGTTCTTTTCTGAAAATCATCATGAAGTTTTGGTGACAAATTGAAGACATTATGTAAAAAAATATGTCAAAGGATTTTCTTTGGTAATTGTAATAAAAAATTTATATAGCACCACTTCAAGACAGAGGAGCCCATATTCTGAGTTGCTAGGCAACTGATTCCAAAAAGATTGACCAACCACAGCAAAGCATTTAACATGGTGCAGATAGCTGAACAGTTTGACATGGAAACTAGATTAGTGGCAGCTGATGTAGATTTAAGTTAAAGTATCGTCATGTAAAAGTACCCATACCTTAACTTACCTGAAGAGCCTTACCTTTACTTTCATTAAGTACCCTGCCTATATTGCTAATCTTCAACAGACGGCTGATCTTGATTTGATGACTGTGGTGTCTGTTAAGGCATGAGGTGGCTGATGTTGCTGGGCTAACGTCGTTTTCTTTCGGAGAGGAGGAGGTTGATCGCCACATCATGGTCTGGAAGAAGGTGTGCACCTCTTACATTCAAACTGATGGCTTCTACTTATTCAAATTTAAAGTTGATTTGTGTGTTTGTATATACAAGTGTGTGTGTGTGCATGTATGTGTATGTATGTCTGTATGTACATATGTATGTGCACGTGCATGTATCTTTGGATGTGTGTGCTTATGTGTATATGTATGTATCAAAACACTTAATGCAGCATCTTTTAGGGAAACCAAATTTACATTTCTGTTAGTTTTGATAATAAATTGTTTGATTTTAAATTTTCACTTGTTGTGACTTCATGTTTTCGCGTCTGTATTGTTTGCAGGAGTTTGCTCCGTGTGATGACGAGCTGGCCGCTTTGCGTAACAACCAAGAATGGGATCCGGAAAAAGCAAAATTACAAGCAGCTGAAAAGGTTGGCCTTAATTTGTGATGAATATGCAATTCTGTCTGCCTAAGAAGTAGTCGGCTCAGGGAGGAGTCTTCAGTGGACTTAGTTTTGTGAAAAGTCTGACTGAATGAACTGGGAATTCATCATGTATGATGAGGATGTGATAAGCACTTGTGAAGTACTAAAAGGTACTAATTAAAGTGTCTTGATACGTACATGCAAAAATACATGCATATATACATACATCCACACATGCATACATACATGCATGCATACATACATATGTGCATACATAAGTGCTTGCATAAATACATGCATACATGCTTGTGTGATAACAATACTTATCTGTGAAAAGTTACTCATTGTTCGGTGCCTTTATTTTGAGTTTTCCCCCTGCAGCATCTTTTTGATAATGTTATGACTCTTTCAGAAAAATCTACTACCAGTAGCTTGACTTTTTGACAGTAATTACAATTCTAGAAATGTGGAAAGATTGTAAGATTCATCTGCCAAGCAATAAATTCGATGCTAATTAATCAAAATGAATGGTCTGCAGTTACGTAGGATGCATTATCAAAATTCCTAGGAAGAAGAAGCAAAGCGATCGAATTCAAAACGGAAGCATCAAGAGCCTCTGCCTCCAGCCGACTATCACCGAAAGTATGAGCACCTTCTTGGAAAAGAGTCTGCCAAGGATGCTGCTCGTGCTACATCAGCTAACAGAGACTATGGCCTTGGTGAGTATATGATGTCGTAATTGCCGCTGTCATGATTTGCTGAGTTCATGTTGTTGTGATTGCGTTTGAGTCATAAGATCATCGGCTATTGACTTATCCCCGGTGCAGTGCAGTCCAGAGACTCTGAAGCTGGTATCAAGTGGCAGCTCTGCATAGAATCCGTCGGATTGGCTTTACACGTGTGTAGGAGCCTGTCAGTGGCGACTCTTCTGGTTATCTAAGCACTGCTTGCTTACTTATGAACTTTTTTGTAATGACTAACATCATTTAGGCTGGTGTAGGCAGTGCTTATGCAAGGTACTTAATAGACATTAAATATTTGGGTAGTTATATAAACATACACCACATATATATATATATATTGCATGAATATAAGGGTCAGGTCAATTGCATTCGTAATAATAATAATAATAATTATTATTATAATTATAATAATAATAATTAATAATAATAAGATTTTCATAGTGTCGTAGCACGGCCAAGGCCAAAATGGGCATTGTTCAGGCGTTAAAATCAACGACAGTTCATGGAATTTTTAAAAAGAAAGCTCTCAAGTCGTGACTTGAATATTTCCAGACTATGCTATGCTATCATGGTGTGCTGTACTACATACAGCTGCATGATGTATTTTAGTTCCAAGTGAAAACAAACGAGATTTGCGGACAATTGAGCAAGTGATGGCTGACAACCGTGCAAGAAAACGGCAGAAACTAGATGGCGCCTCCGAACCAAGTTCTTCTGCAGCGAGTGAACAACCAGAGTGAACCATTTAGACTTTGCTACCAAGTTCTTTGTTTTAATTTAATGCTGTTTTCTGAATTTACTTTTCGTCTTCCTGTTGATCACTTGTGGACAGTTTTACATTTGTTATGCTTAGACTTTAAAAGTTTGCATAATTTCTTACAATGCAGTTTTGAATGCAAGAACGTTGGAGGCTTGAAGTTGACAAGCTCGTCTTCTGTTTAAGTGATTAAGAGTTTCGAAAAATTGTTGTCATCCAAAGACTAGTTTTAAATGTGGCATTATGTCAGCGTTTTTTAATTGAGTGATAAGGATCAATGATTTATGTCAAAATGACTGCAGGGTGAGCCCTTTTGCATTTTTCTCTACTTAATAAATTGAAGAAATTAAGTCACTGTGTATTCTGTGTGTGGTGTGTAGGTGCAATGGTGAAGTTATTATTATTATTTCGTATTTATTTTGCGCGCAAGGTCCGTAAATCTGAATCTTAGGCACAAAGCAATTATGAGTGAGGTCTTTCTCAAGGTCCCTACAAAGTAATCGTCTAAGGGATGGATTGAACCTGTGCCCTCCCCGTTACAGGCCGAGCGCTCTATCCAATCGGCTACCGTGCCCCGTGGCAAATAATCGAGTTCACTTTACTAGACTTCCACTCTGTCTCAGTTATTTGACTGATGAATTCAGTTCTGGCAAGGATTTTTAATAATAATAATAATAATACTTCCTGACTGCCTTACTAAAAGTACTTCCTTTACTTCTGGAGAGATCATAAAAACTATATATCTTGGAGCAAAAAAATAAATTAATAAGAATAATAATATCCGTGAGTGACCTTTGCTGAATGCGCCCTATGCTTGACTTCAAAACCACATCTACCATCGCCACATCCACAGTCCATGCTAAACTAGACTGCTGCAATTCACTTCTGAAATTTGGACACCCCGAGGCGGCCTTGTATCAAGTGTCTATATAACTAGCTAACAAACGAGTCAAACTAACTGATCTTGTAGCGTTACTTCTACTTCAGAACTAGATCTAAGAAGCAAAGAATTAATTACAATTGTCATATACTTTACTGGTCACCGAAAACCAGAATGCACATTACAATCACTCATAACCATACGTAAATGTCAACAAGTAAAACCAGGAGGAACAATTTGTTCCGCCAGCATGAGTTACCCGTTTTCACATTCATTTACATTCGCGGTTACATCAGCGATCAAAGCTATGATTCGAAGTCAGTAAACTATTATAGAAAAGTAAACTATTATAGAAAACTGCAGAAACGTACAAAATTGTGCTTATGCCGTGGTATAGCCTAGACCTATAAATTATACATACATTAAAGTTTACATAATTCGTTTGATAAACTGGTTTAGGTAATCGTAATCGTAATCTCGAGATTTCTACAGCGCTCAACGAAAGCTAAGTCGCGGGAACCAGCTTATTCACAGGCGCTCAGTCAAAACAAAATCGATATCTACGAATGCTATCTATCTATGAATATCTATTTTCGCATGAGTAGTTCCAGCTATATATATGCGTTTATTCACCACGAAGGTAGACAATACAGAAAGTACAACAAACTATATATAACCAAAAAAGAAAGAAAAAAGGAAGAAAAATTAAATGGGCTTAAGTACAGCCCTTATCAAAATCAATCATCATAAATTCATCCAATCTACGGTGCTATGCGACCCGTCAAAGAAAAGACTCGTTTCATATGTTCTGTTAATATAGTCGCGACGAACACACTGCGTTTTCGTTATTTTAAGGTGAGATAAATAGAATAGAATAGAATAGATTAGAATAGATTAGATTAGTTTAGATTAGACATTGCGCCAACACGTCGATCAGATGCGTCCGGCTCACGCAACCAACACAGGCAGCCTGAGGCAGGACAACCATACCGGACACAGCAACACCGAGCATACACACCCCTGGCGAAACGCGAATGATGACTTGTGATAACAGATCGACCAGAGACACGCTAACGACTCGACCAATACGGGTGTATTAGACTTCATCAACACAGAATAATCTAATAAAGAGCGCATGCACCTGAGAGGCGCCACCTAGCGAAGTGATAAGATACACGGGTACATCAGCGCCAGGCGAAGACGAGGCTGTGATAACACACATCCGGACAAGCACATCAGGGAGCGGAACAAAGGTGCTGGCGAGGGGAAGCCATAACCGGAAATCGTGTCCGGAATAACCACTGTTTATCGGACTGTTAGAAGTCGTTGTTTTGATAACATTTATTTAACGACGCTGTCATGTCGAGATGAATGACGTCAATTAGATGTAGGAGGCCTAGATCTCACGCAGAACTTATACGCTTGTAGAAAGTAGGACACACACATACAGACATACATACATACATACACACATACATATATACATACATACACACGCACACACAGTTGCGTAGGTATTAGTAGCAGAAACCCAGGTATAGAAGGGAGGAGTGTAGTGTATGCATGGTCTAGCAGAATGCTTGACATTCATTGGCCAGTCAGGGTTGGCCAGGCCTGGGGGCGCAAGCAGGGCCGTTTTAAGCGCGTCGTTGGCCCCAACTGCCAACTTTGCATTAGAACTAAACACATTCACATTATTTCTTCCCTTGTATTACTATCAATTGAAAACGACGTAATGCGGGAAATTACATTTTAGGACATTATATGCGATTTTGTTAATGCAAAGAGCCGCAAAGTTAACATAATGTAGCACAGCTTAACTTAAACTGTTTCAGTACAAACTTTAAGGTTATTAAATTTGTATTTCCTTTTTCTATCTTCTAGTCAATCAATAAATTTTTTCAATATCTCATTTTTGACTTTCATAGGCCCCTATAAAGTTCTTAGGCCCTAGGCACAGTGCCTACTGAGCCTAATGGATAAGACGGCCCTGGGGGCAACACAACGCAAGTAGTAAGCGATAGGCTAATGAATGCGTTGTATATGTACGTTGATAAACAAAGGGAAAATACGCAGTAGGCCTAAGTGCCTCCAACACACTTCGATCCTCCAGAGTCTATCTTCGTCATTTATTCACAATCCAACCATGCTGTTCAACCCGCTCCTCTTCTGCTCTAACATTTCTTCGCCCTCCCTGCGCCTCATTATTAAAATTTGGAAATCGCTCCATAGCCGCAGATGCGCCACTCCTCTGGAATAAACAACCGCCAGAATTACGACAATTATCTGATCCATTACATGAACTCACCAGAACTTCACCCCTTGCAATTTCTGCTCTGGTCTTTCACTCAAAACTGAAAATGTTTCTTTTCCAAAAATCGTGTCCTGATCTACCTCTTCCTCTTATCTCTCTTCTCGTTTCAGTATTAAACACCATCCAGACTGTCTGTCTGCCTGGCGCTTGGATCTTGATCAGAAACTTAATGTGACGGTTCATTCGTGTCTAGTTTGTTTTGACTAAGCGCTTGTGATTTAAATGATTCCCGCGACTTAGCTTTCGATGAGCGCCGTAGAAATTTCGAAATAACAATTACGATAACGATTACGAGTCTGCAAGGGTCGGGTACCAGCTTAAAGACCAAGGCGATATAGAAGACATCTAGCGGATGAAAATTAATGTCGATGTTGTCTGCTGATAAACAAATTTTTATCAAATGACTTAAAATTCACTTTAATTAGGGATTTTTGGTTAACTATCTGTTAGTGATCAAACGCTGTTTCAAACTGTATTATTGGTGCGTGTTTTTTGAATTGTTAAATTCTGTCTTATATCCTTCGAGGCATGAAGTCGTCTGTTTTTTTGCGTTTGTTTACCTCCGCGTTGTGCAATAATTCGGCCATTTGTATAGCGCTGATATTAGTTAGACCTTTCCGTTCACGAATTGTACTTTTAAATTTGCAGTTAGTTCTTCTGATGTCACCTGCTTAACGATCTTTTGTTGAATCCTACATCCGAAAACCAACTGAAAAATCTGTAGTATTTTTAAACTTCATAACTGGGACGAATCATTCTAGCGTATTTTAGGAAGAAAGTTTCCTATTCTGTTAACCACAGTCAGTCGGGGTTTACAAGTTAATTTTGTAAGTATGTCATGTTAAATTTAGACGGGAAAATGAATTCTTGTTAGTAAATGAATCATTTCAGCAACGCCCTGCTGCATCATGCATAAGTTAATTTTTGGAAGTCTTTCGAACTTTATATAAATTCTGATATATGCACATGCGATTTGGGTTAGGGCGTTATGTAAATGTTGACAGATACATATACGATTTGTTTTACTAGATTTTTGAGCATCATGTACTGGCCTACAATGTCGGAATCACCGATACCACGCCCTTCGAGCGTTGGTAGCACGCAGAGTGGCAGCAACGTTTCGACGAAGGCAACCTCGTCACGTGGCAAGAATGACTTCTGCGTTGGCGAGGAGTTGAAGATTGCCGTCAACATTGCCCTTGAGAGATTCAGACTGAGTGAGGATCAGAAAGGTGAAGAAAATGCATTCCAGGCCAAAGCCAAACTATTTTGACTGATTTCCTTCTCTCATGGTCTTTCCGCACCCCCAAGACTAAAGAAACCTAGAAAATAACACATAACTGTATGCTGAATACGCACCAGATTACACATTACATATGAGTTTGCATACATGATATGGTAGCAATGATTGTAATTGTGATGACAATTTATACAGCATTGTAAGCCCTACTTATAGGATGCTTTACAATGTCAATCATCAGCACAAATACTGAGAGTTGCATAACAGATGGATTTTTCAATTGTTTTTTGAACGACTGCACACTTTCAGCCTTATGGATAGATGCTGAAAGCTGTTCCACTTGCATGAGCTAGCAACATGAAAGGCTGAATCACCCATTTCAGTTTTAGTTGCTGGCATGAAAACGTCGGTAGAACTATGAAATTATGATCACAGCCGCAGTCGATTAGGGTCATCACTCTGATGCAATGGAGTTTGAACTATGGATCCTTCATGATGCAACCTTATTACAACACTATGATCGAAACTTGTTGTAACACATTCTATCTTAACACAACTTGTGATATGACAAGTTTGAGGCATGGCTCAAAAAATAAATTGACCTATAAAAATAAACTCTTTAAAACACAACCTTGTTAGAAGGCAGATATTTATATCATGAATGCTTGAACAAAAGAACTGACAATCGTACTGTATGCACAGCCATCTAAAGAAATTCAATTCTAATCTAATGACTTCTATTGCGCTGTTCAGTAAGTGGTCACTTCCAGTGAAATCTGTCATCATTAGAGCCCTTTACCCCAGGATTTTTGCAAACATTTGTTGGCAATTAAACTTGTATGCTGTCTGTTTTTTTATCCTACTTTGTATATTGCTTGTATTTTTTTCAGAGCTGGAGTTTCCATCATCACTGACATCTAGTGAACGAGCTTACATTCACAAACTCAGTCAGTCGTATGGACTAAAATCCAGGAGCAAAGGGTTTGTGTTTACTCTTGCAGCCACTTCTATGAGAATTTGTTTTGTACACACATTCTGCATAACACTTCTAATCTAATTTTTCATAATAAGAAAAAGACTGACGACGATAAAGGTAACATTTTCAGCATATCTTAAGTCGCAGCTTTAAAGATCTGTTAGATAGCCACGATTCAGCACCTTTGTGAGTTTGCTAAAAGTGCTGTATAAATGATCAGATACATACATGCATACTGTACATATATACATAACTTACTTGCTTCTGTGCATACAGCTGGATACCTAACTACATTATCATCCGACATTGGCAGCTGACTAACATGACTTCACATTTGTATTTCTGTGTAGCTTTGTGTGTATTAAAAATGTTTGGAACAAGAATAATAATAATAGTAATAGTGATAATAATAATAATAATAATTAATAATAATAATGCCGTTGCTTTCAAGGGCATGTGGAAACCTCAAGGGAGCCAAGGACTGATGACAATGTGTCCACTTTATAATTGTTGTTTTTGACAGTACATATTATTCTTCTGTATCAGATTTGGAAAAGTATTTTGAATAATAATGATAATAACGTTGCTGTACTACTAATGATAATGATACAAACAGCATGTTAAACATGGATGTGTTGTGTATGTGTTTAGAAAGGGAGCCAGTCGCTATCTGACGGTGACAAAGAAGGACGGGGTCCAGTCCCTTCAGCCAGCCGCTACTTTTCATCTTGTACGAAATTCACGTCAGCAGATCTACAGTCTCCTGCAGAGGTGTCCACTGACAGCCAAGGAGCGCCAGGAACTGCAACAGCGACTTGAGCGTAACCAGTACAACGAAGGTTGGTCCTCTGCCATTCTCGGCACGCTCTGTGTACGTTGTGCGGGAGCTGGCAGGTCAGCGTAATATTGAGCAACATCACGTGATGATGGCGTGATGATATGATTATATTTCTGGACTGTTTAATGCGTTTATTACATTTTTTATTATTATTATTTTTGCATTTATTATGCATTAAAGGTCAGTAAATCCTAATCTGAGGTGCAAAGCAATTGTGAGTGAAGGACTTGCTCAGTAACCATCTGTTTATTTGTATATGCAATATTGATGCTAACGTTTTCAGAATGCTACATGTGCTGTGGAAACTCTGCTTTTATGTGCTAAAATTTTCAGAGCACTATACATTTGTTTTGTGAAATTTTTTATGTTCTAATGTTTTCTGATGGCTACATATTTGTTATGTTAATCTGTTAACATGCTAACATTTTGACTGCTACATGTTTACTGCGTGAAGCAGTATTGCAACTGTTACACTGGGCAACAGTTTCCGACTGCATGCTTAATGTGTTTTGTCGCATCTCAAATCAGCCTCCGGCAATTTCTGTTGTTCCATTGGTACAGGTCTGATGAAGGAAATGGGTAAGACAACAACGGGACGCTTGAACAACGGCGTTTCACAGGTGCCACCCCCAAAGCAACCCTCTGACCTGACCTCGTTTCAGCAGACGCTACCCATTTACATGATGAGGGAATCAATCACTAAGGCAATCAACGACAACCGAGTTCTACTTGTGGCCGGGGAAACAGGATCCGGAAAAACAACGCAGGTATGAGATACGCTGGTTATATTACATTACATCATACATTGCATTCTTGTACTGGTTGAAAGAGCCAAGTGATAAATGAGTGTGTACGTTAAATGAAGTTATGTTGCTCCTTTGGTTGGGCTCTGCACACATAGTAATCTAAGTAGTTCCAGTGTTTAACGATGTCTTATGGCATCAAAGGCCGTTGACATTGCCCTCCTCTTTCATCCAGGCTGGGGACTGGCACTGCCCAGGTACGGCAGTGGTGGAGTTAGTAATCGAACATCTAAACAATTGTTTTAAGGCATTTTGAAACAGCTCAACAGAGTCAAATGCAACAGTTTTAGGAAAAATGCCCAATGTTGGAAGAGTCTTGATAAGCTTCAGTTGATGTGTGGAAATTTCTCCCGTGGGCTGCAGATTGTTGACGTTATGTTTGCAATTCAGCCTATGGTCCCGACCTAAGAACCTTTGATGAATAGTGCTGATGCATTTATAAGCATTCAGTTGTTAATGTTGCTTTGCTAAGGTGATTCTTGACGTGTTTATCCTATGCAAATCTGATGAAAGCATCATAATCGTTGTCATCTCTGGCTTACTGTACATTTAAGTTAAAGAGGTGCATGATAATCTAGTGGTTAGCATACTGGACTGTCAGCCTCGAGGTTGAGGGTTCAAATCCCCACCAAGGTAGAAAGCTGTTTTAGGGTTTCTGCTCCGCTTGTCCCCCTTAGTGAACTCGGCTATGAGATGAGTACACTGACTGTACACTGTAGGGGGGAGAGGAATTTGGTGAGGGAGAGGAAAAGCCATCCCCTCATATTGGTGTGAAGTTTTAGCCATCCCCTCATAAGCCAAGGCTTATGAGGGGATGGCTAAAACTTCACACCAATGGCTGCCTCTCGTGGTTAGTTTGAGGGACTGCTGTTCTTCTATTTGTGTGATTCTTAACGGGTTAATGCAAGACTTTGAGCAGGCAGTATACGCTGTCATCTTTCTGGATCACTTTGCCTCACTCCTTTACCTTAGACTTGTCTTGCATTTGTCTGAACCTAGGTTCCTCAGATGATTCTTGATGACTGTCACGCTCACAGTCGGCCGTGCCGCATCTTCTGCACGCAGCCGCGGAGGCTGTCCGCCCTGAGCGTGGCCGAGCGCGTGGCAGCTGAACGAGGCGAGAAGATTGGTCAGACGGTTGGCTATCAGATTAGACTAGAGAGCAGGTGGGTCACATTTGTATTCTGGCACTGTTCTCAGCTAAAGGATTTATGAATTTATTGCTCTGTATGATGAATCCTTCTTATTATGTTTTTCTGTAGCGCTTGAGCAGTGCCTTTAAAAGGCGCTGTATAAATGTTTAGTTACGTTACAGTGTATGTAATTAGCAACTTCTGTAGCGCCGTTGTCTGATGCACAAGGCATCAGCTGACAGTGCATTTGTGTACAATGGACCTTCCTGATGATCCCACCCACCACCCACCGTAGGTGCCATGCTGTCTTTCTGCCTGACTTTTGGATCTTGAACCTGGAACCTTTTTCCCATCGATTTTGTTTTAGCTGGTCCCCGTGACGTGGCTTTCGTTGGGTGCTGTAGAAATCTCAGGATTACTATTACGATTATGACTAATAATGCATTTCCCAAGTTCATGTGGACATGGAACCTTCCTTACTGTGTGGTGTATCAATGTATTTGGGTAGTGCACTGTGATCCAACAGTTGCTGGTTCGTGCCTGTAGAGAGGACTCCATATAATGACCATGGACAAATTGTTCAATGCACAGTTGTCTTGCACCTCAGATTTACTGACCTTGCATGTGTACCAAGTGCAGAAAAACAAGAAGCAAATAATTTCTTCATTATCATAATCGTAATTCCAAGATTTCTACAGTGCCCAAAGAAAGCCACGTCATGAGGACCAACTTATTCACAGATTTATTCACATGTGTAGAGTGGCCTTTCACCATGACACACTTCTGAGAGCCGTATCAGTTGACCGCTTTGTGATGGAGTTGCCCTATAGCAAAACGATGTTCTCAAGCTGAATTGAATTTGTTGAATTTGTGTCTTCAACTGTCTTACGTCAGATGATGTGTTATGAAAATGCGTGCAATACAGACAGTGAGAGGCTTATGCACTTTTTCTATGAAGTGTGCACTTTTACGAATGAAAATTTGCTTTGTTGTTGAACTCTTGTGCACACACTTACAGGTTCAGAAAGCCATGAACCCATTTAGAAATATTTTCCATCAACAAATTTGTAAAAATTTTGTTTACAAACACACATTCAGTTAGACGGTTCTGATTTCCAACCTTCTGATAAATAACATATTTCAGTGTTGTGTTTGTTTTTGCGCCTGCAATCGCTTTTTGAAGAATCTTATTGTTGATTTTCGAACAGAGTATCACCGAAGACACTCCTGACGTTCTGCACTAACGGAGTCCTTCTTAGAACGTTAATGGCTGGTGAACAGGCACTTGCCACCGTGACTCATGTCATCGTTGTTAGTACTGATGCTGCTCCTAGTTGATTTTGGCACGTTTAAATCTTCCGAACTACTTTTAGATACATGCATACCTCTGTGGGACCGTGCATGAAAACCTGGCGTAAGTCGGAAAAATCGTTATGCAAAGAGCGCGCTCTGACCCAGCGAGGCCTGTGTAGGTCCAGATAATAGAACTTTCTGTGCAGAATTCTCACGGATGCCAACTTCATCAGGCTGTATAGCTAAGTTTGCATATAAAAATCTGTTTAATTTACACCAGAGGGCTAAATTATGTTAAAATTTAATGTGTTTTTCGGAAGTATTCATGTAGAGACAAACATTAATTTGCGCTAAGAATGTGATTTTTACTAGATTATTGAGCACTTCTAGCCTTATCCAGTGCCATATTAAACCCATTTTTGAATTTTTCTTGTTCATGTTAATATACATATATATATATATACACATGTATAAGGTGTATATTATATATATACACATATATAAATTAGTTTTACCCTGCTACATTACACTAGTTGATGATTTCAAGTGAATTAGCTGTGATTTCTGGCCTCCAGGACGAGATACACGAGAGAGACAGATTCAGCGACTTTCTTCTCATCGTCCTGCGCAATATTCTGCCGAAGATGAAGAACCTGAAACTGGTTCTGATGAGCGCAGCGCTCAACATTCAGATGTTCTCAACATACTTTGGCGGCTGCGCCATCGTCAGCGGTAGGCAACTCGTTCGCTATTTGATGTATTTGTTACAGGACGGATGTGCTTTCTGAGTGCGGCACGGTTATCTGTTTGGTAGTGTGCTGGTTCTGTAATCCAACAATTGTGGATTTGAGCCTGCTGAGGAGACTCTGTGTAATGACTCTGCACTCTTGTCTCATGTCTCCTTTTCTAAATGCTGAGAAAAGAAATGCTTTGAACTGTAGGAATTGTGATTTTGCAATTACAGTGGGCCTTAAGATCAATGTATGATACATTTATTCAAACAAATAATGTAGTATTACACAGCACAGCCGCGTGGCAACCAGACATGATTCGTGCTTCCTGTGGCGCACGTCGTGACCAGTTAAATATGATCACTGTAGTTTTACACAGGTTTAACGCTGTTATGTTTTTTATCTAACAGCTCTCTGTCTTTTTTCCCTCTTATTGACTTGTTGCATGCCTGCTGCAAATGTTTTATGGGATGTTTGAGGTTTAATAACAGTTATTTATAAATAGCAAGAGGAATTTGTTGTAACATCACCGAGTTAAATATGATTACTGAGGATGTACTGAACTTAAATGACTGCTAGGTTTTTGTTAGATAACATACTAAATGGAGAAATTACTGTGAAGAAGCAATAACGATTGCGCTGTTGACTAGGTAACCGCCAAATACAACAGACTTCTTGGTGCACAAATATTTTGAACTCTTCCTCCTCTAACGGCTCAAGAATCATTCTTGGCCCATCATAAGACGCACATTTTTGGAACTGCTAGGTAGTCGTGCCGCAGCACCTTTTGACACCTTTTGAGGTTCTTAAAATGCACTATAAGTTTTTGTATTATTGCATACATACATACATACATTTTGGAGTCTGTGATGTCTGGTGATTACCTGCCTACTCTGTTTTGTTTGCTCTTCAGTGCCTGGACAACTTTATGATGTGAAAGAACAGTTTCTTGAGGATGTTCTCAAATGGTTAGTCTTACTTTCTTCATCAAATTAAAGACTGTTCTGTTCATTGAAGCTGATAGCAGTTCTGAGTAGAGATCCTAAAGAGGTGCTATATGAATTTTGTGTTACAGTACATTACAATCTAACTTTAAGCCTCAGTAAAACTGCGAATGTGGTACAAACCACATTAAAATGCTTGGGAAAACCTAATTAGATGTGATATATTCTGAGAATTGCTGTTGTAAGTGGATCATTCAAAGGAAAAGGCTCATATTTTTAGAACAGATTTTTTTGTTAGCAGTTGAATTTTTCTTCTGTAGGACAGGATATACGAACAAGGAAATGGAAAAATGCAAACAGGAATTGGCTAGAGGTATGATATGTCAGAAACTCCTTATAACATTGTCTTTTATAGTCGTAACAATGACCATCATGTAATAAAGCTGTGTTGGAACCTATCACATTTTGTCTGGGCTTCTCTGGTGGAGTCTGATTGTTTACTATGGGCTTAACTGAAGCGACTGTCTGTTATGCCTTGTGCGTTATGATAGTGGCGCTATACAAGGCATTATTATGATGAGGTTATTCTCAAAAGCTGAACCAGATTTTGTATTCACATCAGATATAATCAGAAATATGCTGCCTCAACAAATTTTTTGAGCTCAAATTATAGCTTCATACGTCAAACAAAATAGATAAATTGGTTGTTTTCTAAATTTGTTTAAAAATTTAATTGTTATTAATCTTGAATGCAAGTTTTTATGAAATTTTTCAGGGGAGCACTTTTTTCCACTCACAGTGCATATGCTTGTATGTACATGTATGTGCAAAGTATAGTACCTTTAAAATACCTATTAAAAAATATGGCACACATGGCTGTTGAACTAATGTAAAATGTGTGTAGGAATATGTATTAATCCATGGCATGATCTGTGCTTTTCCTTGTTCAGCTGCCAATCTCCAGAAGAACCTGGATAATTGGTTTAGCAGGCAGCTGTCCAACATCACCCTCAATGACGACGATGCAACTGGACCAGTCTCTGCCACAGGCCGGCAGCCCTTGGACCGAAACCAGTTGAATCAGGAATGTCTGGTGCTGACTGAAGGAGGAACAACAGAGGTTTGTATGACACCTGAGGCAGCAGCAGGAGTGCAGTGTCTCATTTCAAGTGCTAGCTGTTGCTTAACTTGCTGTGCATAGCAGAGCCATCAGTACTACTAAGCATCAGGTGTCTACAACACCCAGAGAAAGCTACATCATGAGAACCAGCTTATTTACAAGCACTTAGGCTAAACAAAATCAGTGGGCAGGTAAGGTTGGGTTCAGTTCAAGGTCATGATCCGAGGGTCAGGCAGGCAGATGGTCAGACGCCTACAGTGGGTGGTGTACAGACTTTGTGTTGAGGAGCAGGGAGAAATGCCAAGGGCTAGCTATTTGGTCTTTGAGTATTTTGAATGTCCGTTTGTATGCTTGGATTGAAGAACTGCAGGCGGATGTTCAAGGAAGTTAGTTGGCTTATGTGTCGGCCTTTAGCCTCTGTGATGGGTTCGAGTAGGTGCAGGTCGCATAGTTGAACCCATGCATAAATAAAGAGGCAGTCATCTTTTATATGAGTGCCTCCTTAATCAAACACTCATTAATGTGAGATAATAATAATAATTACTAAATTCTAAAGTGTCGGTGTCTAATGCACAAGGTGTCAACAGATTTTGCACAAAAGCCAAGCCGTAATCAGGTCAATATGCAGAAGTTCAGTCCATACAGACAGGCAGGATACGGTGGAGAAGTAAAAAAGGGTAAAAGAGATAATAGTAACAATGTTATTCTAAACTGAGAGACAGTTTTTTTAAATGTCTGAACAGGTGGTGCCTGAGAAGGAAGAGCTGGAGCCACATTTGGTGCAGGAGATGGATCAGCTGCTGACAGCCGCCTGGCTGACAGGAAAGGAAGACATCTTCTCCCAGATCTTTCTTCTCATGCTAAACGAAAATGTCTCTGGTTAGTGAGGAGTTACAGGCAGCAAGATACATTGCGTCTACAAGTACTTTATTAAGTAATTAATTAATTTATTCCATTTGTTATATGCAAAATATCAGGGACTTGGAACTGGAGGCACCAGACAGGTGTGAATGAACAAATTGTGTCGGTCATTAAATGGAAAGGGAGGGATGTAGAAAAAAGGGGAGGGAACAAGAGGGATTGAAAGAAACGGGGAACAGAGGAGGAAAGAGAGAAGAGAGACATACTGAGTAAGTGAGAGATTAAGAGAGAGTGTGAGAGAGAGAGACAGAGATGCAGCAAGAGAGAGAGAGAGAGTATGAAGGAGGGAAACACTAGAAACCAGACAGAAGAGAGACCGACATTGTAAGTGAAAGTTTAAGAGAAACAGACAGACAGAAAGACAGAGAGAGACAGCGTGAAAGAGAGGAAAGTATATCTGGATGAATTATTCCTTTATTTTTTTAGTCAATTACGTCCATTCGGAGACGAGTGTAACTCCACTGATGGTTGCTGCTGGTCGTGGTTTCGTTGGCATTGTTGAGCAGCTGCTGAACATGGGTGCCAACATCGCAATACGCTCGAGCAACGATTGGCAGGCGATTGACTGGGCCCAGAAATATGAACAACATGACGTTGTGGAACTCCTAGAGGCTCACTTGTTAGTTTGTAACTTCATAAGCCTGTCCTATCTATCCATCGATCCATCCATTCATTCATCCATCGGTCCTTCCTTTCTTCCACTGATCCATTGATTCATTCTACCTTCCTACTACCCTTATGTCCATATGTCCATCCATCCATTGGTCGATCTATCCACGTAATCGTGCATTGACCCAGCCATCCTTGTATGCATGCTTTTATCCATCCATCCATCCATCCTTCCTTCTACCCACCCAACAGCCCATCCATCAATCTGTTGGTCGATCTATCCTCATAATCATGCATTGACCAAACCATCCATCTTAGTGTGGATGAATTTATCCATCCAACCATCCATCCACCCCTCCAATCATACATCAGATATATTGATAGTCATCTTCCTTGACTATTTAATTTGGTGTATCATAGGTGTAGTGGCTGAATCGTTTGTCCGATTTTGTTTTCAGGGCCGCAACGGAACAGGACGGACAGGATGAGATGGTCCTTGTGAAGCAGTCAGCCGTGCTTTCCACGGAAGACAAGGAACTACTGAACATCTACCATCACAGCTTCGACGATGAGAAAGTTGACATTGACCTGATTGTCTGTCTCCTGTACAAAATCCACTCATGTCCTCAGAACGGTCGGTTCATCTTCTGATGCCAGTACTAACTACTAACTGATACCAATGCCTTCCAACTATCCGATGTATGTATGTGTGCATGTATGTATGTATGTATGTATGTATGTCTGTGAACATTCATATAGCGCCTTTTAAGTACCTTTAAAAAGTGCTAGAACCTGGCCATCTAACAGTTTTGAAATTGGTGCACCTAGTCTAATCGTAAGCTCAAGATTTCTGTAACCCCCATCGAAAGCTAACTTATGGGAGCCAGCTTATTCACTGGCACTCAGAACAAAATCGGTAGGCAGGAAGAGTTTGGTTCCAGGTCAAGATCCAAGAATCAGGCAGGGAGACAGTCTAGCTGAAAATATTTCTTATACACTAGCTGGAATAGTTCGGATTTCCAGAGGAAGACAATTCTAGAAAGATGGTCCAGTGGACAAGAAAGTGTGTCTTGCACGAGTAGCCATACAGGAGTGTGGGACAAGAAGATTGGCTTGGGCTGCAGGACCTTGGGATTCGTCTATTGCCGGGTCAAGGGCCTAAGAAAAGAAAACGACCACCTTACTTATGTTTCTCGTGGGACGTGGGAGCTTTACTTAATCAGGCCTGGAGTGTTGCTGAGTAGTTTGTTCTGTGATTCTGTGAGAGGTGCTCTATAAATTGACAATACAATGCAATGCTTCAGCTTTGTCCATATGTTGTACTGTTATTGTTGTGGGCTGTTGAAGGCGCCGTGCTCGTGTTTTTACCTGGTTATGACGAGATCGTGACAATCAGAGACAGAATTCAGGACGACAAACGATTCTCCGACAGCAGTCGGTAAGGAGTCTCTATTTTAAATTCTATTAAATTCATCTAGCTTAATTGTCTAATGTTAAGAATCACATGATGTTGCTGTAAGCAGTTATGTGCTAGTTGTTTGCTCCGGGACCCAGCACAGTTACCATCCTTGGAGGGGCTGAAACCTGTACACTACGTACTCTCTCCCAGTAGCCCTGGGCTAAACAGCGGACGCTAGTGTGTTCAGGCATGGGTTTAAGATGCACTTGTGCAGATTGGCTTACCAAAAAGATAAGTAATTCGCTGTTGGTTACTGTCGATGTAAGTGGGTACTGGAGATTCAGTGTTAGTTAGTTAGTTCTGTAGACATTTGATATAGCACCTTTTAAGTACCTCAGAAAATGCTACCTACACTAACCTAAATGGTGTTAAACATCATTAAACATCATTAAGATCAGAAAGTAAGTCAGCAAGCTAAACAAAGCAGAGATAACAAAAAATTGTCACCATTGGTTGGCTCAAGTACACACGTGGAGCCAAACCAGTGAATGGATTAAGAGTTGACAGAGGAAATGATGTTCAGAGTTCCTGGACCAAGTTGTGTAGATGGCGTGGAGCTAGGGTCCTCAGTACACAATGACACCACCGCCCAGCAGTCCTTCACTGGTGGCAGATGTCGCAGCATCCGGATATCCCTCGATCTACCAGATCTGAAATTAGGTGTTGTATCTAGTCTTGTAAGGCAACCAGTTGACCACTGAGTGAAAGTAGTCTCTCTCATCCTTGCTTATCCACAGTCTCGCTTTTTACTCAGCCGCATACTCATTTACTCGGTTTGCTGATGTAGATTTTTATACAGAGTAAATTGGTTATGAATTAAATTAGTTATTGTACAAATAAGTTATGGGAAATTTTATTTGCAATCTCCTTGTTTAGATATATCCTGTACTTGCTGCACTCACAAATGCAGTCTTCTGATCAGAAACGCGCTTTCAAGAATCCTGGACCCGGCGTACGGAAGATAGTAAGTGTGCCTGATTCCTTGCTGACCAATAAGGGCAGAGAAACAGGGTTGTTGATTTTTAATTGTAATTTGAAACTTCAATGGCGTCAGTATCTAATACACAAGGTGTCGGCCGTAGCGCACCAAAAATCAAGCCACTGTCAGGTCAATTTCCAGAAAGTCTGAAATGGAGCAGCACCCAATAGGGATAATCCAACTGAAAGGGTTGGTTGCAATCGAAATGACGTTAGACTGAGCAAATTGAAGAGATGCAGGAAAACAGTTCTAAAATTTAGGGTCAGCAACCAGAACAGCATTTAAAGTATTTTTGATATGTTTTCTGGCAACTGAAGAATCAGTTGTCTTGTATAGGTTTAAGCAGTTTGTAAACTTCAGTAGAAACCTTTGTCGCATGACTGACTCTGTGGGTCATTCAAGACGGCTTGAAACTTGATGTATTTCGTTGACTGATTCAGCTCTTTTTCAGATTCTTTCTACGAATATTGCTGAGACAAGTGTGACCATCAATGATGTTGTGTTTGTCGTGGATTCGGGAAAAGTCAAAGAGGTCAGATAGTCTCAGTGTTCAACGTGCGGTTGAATTCATGCTGTCATTTCAATCTGAAATTATGTCATAGTGCAATGCATAATTTACAATATTTTCTATATAAGACTTGCTAAAATTATTCATGTGCGTGGATAGTTTGATGTTTACCATATTGGTACACTTACTATTTATATTTACCTTCACTAAATTTAAAATTACCATTTGCAGAAAATAAGGGACAGAAGCAGATGGCACAAAATTGTCTATGGGGCAGTCGGTCCTCGGTTTGAGGACGGTTGAAGACGAGACAAGACTGTAACAAATCTGAACTTTATTTGCCAAGGAAACTGTTTATGTTTTCATATTAATCAGAGAGGCTTTATTTATGTGCTAGAATAATATTTTGTGTTAAATGTTTTCTAACACATGAATGTATAGTTTTCTGTACTTGACTTTTGTGCAACATTTGTATATGGTTTGTTTGTATATGGTGTGTTTTAGTTAACTTTCTGAATGGTTGTGTTCTTGTCATGTATCCACATGTATTAATGGTGAGAATGGTGTCGCATTTATACTTAACACTGCCAGTCCGGGTTGATTGCCGATCATAATAGGTGACTCTGTGGAAATGACGTAAATGGTACGATCTGTATGGTTTGGACATCTTCATATGGTGGTGACATCTAGTATCCGTGTTTGAAGCTGCCGAAGAGGGACATCAATAAGTGATACACCAACCAACCCCCTCATGATGAAGTTCATTATAGACAAGTGCATTTAGTACTGTTGTAGTAATGGGAGAATTGGTGAGCAGTTGCAAAAACTGACGCTAGGCGTCGCCAGCTTGTAAATGATTGACATCATACAATTTTTACCCCTTATGTTACCAATTTACTAGAGTTCCCCTTTAGGTGGGCTTCTGTATAAGACTTGTTGTTTTATTGGTTGTAGAAGTCGTATGACGCCCTGACGTCTGTGTCGATGTTGAAGTCGCACTGGATATCGAAAGCAAGCGCCATGCAGCGGAAGGGCAGGTAGGCAGGCGGGGGCTGGTTGATTCAGACTGTTGACTTCTTTGAAATAGGATGTCTTCTTTATGTTCTCTGCCCCTCGGCAGGTTCGTATGTCCAATGACGCCATCTTTCTCTGTTCTGTGCCTCTCTCTTCAGTCCACTGTATCCCTCCTCTGTCATCATCCAGTCCAGTAGCATTGCTCTTGGTCTTCCACGTGTTCTTTTTCCCTCCATTCTTCCTTCGATGATGTCTTTTAATAGGGTGTCCCCTCTCAGGATGTGGCCGATCCATTTTATAGGATGTAAATAATGCATTTAAGTAATGCAGTTGTTAATATGACATAATTCAGTGGCTGACTTAGCTAAAGGCATGGGAGAGCGGTCGCACCCTGCCTCTTTTGGTTATGTGCCAGTGCCCTTCAGACTAGGCCCATGCATGGTGGACTGCCAGAATGTGGCACTCCTCTGGAAATGCCTTTGCCCGATGCAAGCAATCATGGATCCGCCATTGTGCCATATGTCCATTGGCTAAGCAAGGAATCATAGGCAATGAAGTGCAGTTTGTTGCTCATTAATTGCTAATCAGTAGGTAGAGTAGTTCTTGCGGTCCTTCGAACAAACAAGTCGGGCAACTCAGTGGTCTATTTGGTCAGTGCACTTGGTCTGTTATCGAGAAGTGGGTGGTTCAAGTCAGCTGAGCCGATTCTATGTAACCGTCCTGGGCAAGTGGTTCTCGCACATGTGCCTTTTTGCCAAGCAATAGAATTTGGTACTGGCAGACCCTGGGAAGCCAACATCAATTCCTGCTATGTACTGGCCCCATGTCAGGTCTTTGGGATTCGTCCATTGCCGACTCAAGGGCCAGAGAGCTGAAAATGAGGAATATAGGAGCTTTACTCAGTTTGAATAAAGTTAAGGTCCCATGTCACATTGATGGAACTTAAGAGAAGTGCTTATTTCCTGCTCTTGGCCTTTGAGCCAGCAGTGGACAGATCACACGGTACTGAACACAGGGCCAGCGCATCACAGTTCTTGCCAGATACTTCCCAGCTTGTGCCTCTACCAGATTCTGTTCAGTGACAGGCGTGTGTGCACAAACAATTGCTGAGCATCATGAAGTGGGATCTGCTTAGTGAGCTGAACCCACAGTTTCTGGTTAAACAGGACAAGACTGTTTACTGTCCTTTATTTTATTGCTTTGCAGAATGTTAATTAAAGGCTTTAGACAATCATAAAAGGAAAATTGTGTTTAAGTGGTAAATAGAACCAGACTATTTGCTGTCCATTGTTAACGTCATTTGAGCTAACATAGAGACTGCCTCTGATTAGGTTCTCATTGAATGGCGCTGTATAGGTTTCTAATTACAGCTGTGATTACAGTCATCGAAGTCCTAAATACCCAATGTTTTTTTCTGGTTGATCTTTTGATCAGAGCTGGCAGATGTCGCCCTGGAATCGTTTATCGGTTGTTCAGCCGAGTTCGTTACGAGAACATGCCAGAGTATCAGGATCCAGAAATCTTGCGATATCCGCTCCAGGTCGGCTTTCCAATTCTTTAACGGGATAATTGGATCATTTCAGAAAATGATTTAATTATTGTTTGGTGATCTGTCTATTTTGGTGCTTCCTCGTTTTTCTCTTTCTCTCTTTGTTGCTGCAATTTATGGTTAGGGTATTAAACATAAGAAGTGGATGAACCTTAAAGTGTGATGTTGTGTCGTTCCATCTTTTGTATTTTTTTGCCTTCACACAGACTGCTCACCCACTTTTATGTGTCGAACTGGTTACCCGCTTTTTTGTGTTGAACGGTTCACCCTCTGTCAAACTGGACACCTGATTTTATTTGTCGAACTGGTCACCCTTTCTTAATTTTTGAACTAGTCACCTCCTTTTACATGTCAAACTGGTCACCTGCTTTTATATGTCGAACTGGTCACCCTTTCTTAGTTTTTGAACTGGTCACCTCTTTTTACATGTCAAACTGGTCACCTGCTTTTATATGTTGAACTGGTCACCCTTTCTTAGTTTTTGAACTAGTCACCTCCTTTTACATGTCAAACTGCTTTTATATGTCAAACAGGTCACTTTTTCTGTGTGTCAAAGTGGTCACCTCCATCTACAGTGCTGGCCATAAGTTTGGAATCACTTAGATATGTATGAAATTTTCTTATAAAAAGCCTCAGAAGAAATTGTAACTGTAATTTTTCTCAATGAAACTGTAACAGTTTATTCAAAACTCACATACTAAGTAAATGGATAGTCAAATGTCAACTTCAGATGCTGACTTCAGTACTTTGAGTGCTGTCCTTTGTTAGCCAGGACAGCCTTGAGTCTTGCTGGCATGGAATTCACAAGACTTTCACAATAAGCTGGGCTGATGTGGTTGACCCAGACTCGCTTTATGGCGTCAACCAACGATACCTTTGATGTTGGATGCTCCTCAGACACCTTTTGCTTCATAAACATCCACAGGTTTTCGATGGGATTGAGGTCGGGACTGGATCCAGGCCAAGGACCCAAGATATGAATTCCCCGTCTATTGATCCATCTTGTCACAGTCCTTGCCCGGTGGCAAGGAGCTCCATCATGTTGGAAAGTGGTGCAATTGAGGATCCCCATGTTTGTTTCTAGTTTATCCTCAAGGATTGATTGGTATACCTGACCATTTATGGTCGTGTTCGGAGGTATGAACCAAATTCCTCCTCGGCCGCTACCGCTGAAGCTGCCCCAGACCATCGTCGTCGGCGCCTGCCTGACAGTCGGCACGACGTAGCGGATGTTGTAACGCTGGTTAGCAGGTCGACGGACATAGCGGCAGGCCGAGTAAAACTGTGTGAACGTCGATTCGTCAGAGAACATCACCTTCATCCAGTCTGCCTTCGTCCAGTTCTTGTATTTCGCGCAGAAAGCCAAACGATCCTTTATGTTCTTCTTGCTCAGTTTGGCTTTCTTTGCAGGTTTCCTGGATGGCAGTTCGAAATCCACAAGCAGCCGTCTTCTGACAGTCCTTGCACTCACAGGTGGCCTCCCCCGAGTCCTTGCACTCACAGGTGACCTCACCGCTGCTCTGATTTGGGACGAGGACCAGGTTGGGTGAGCCATAGCTATAGCGATCAAATATGGTTTTCAACAGATTGCGCCTGGGTGATTCCAAACTTATGGCCAGCACTGTATATGCCAAACTGGTGGTCATGTTTACATTTCAAACAGTCATCTGCTTTTATGTATAACCAACCAACTTTTTTATATCCTGTGTAATCCGTGTATTTGTCTGGAACAACAGTCCAGTTAGGATTTAACTATGTGTAATATTGCTTATCCAACATAGGCTGCCCCTCTGCCTTAGTGGACAGGTCTTCTGGATATTGAGCTGAGGGCGGCTTGGTTTTGGTATGCCATCGGTTGATGCCTTGTGACCTAGAAATCAGCATAATAGAAGTTACCAACACTGTAATAAAAATAGATTGGATATCTTGAAGAAGTGCTGTATAAGGTAACTGCTATTTTTTTAACACAAGGATAATGTGTAGATAATTTTTGTAACACCTAAGGATCTTTGTTAAGAGTTAATCAAATTGTTAAGAGTGCCTTGGCACTAGAAGCTGCTGTTAGACATAAAGAACTGGAACAGATTAATATTGTGTTGATTAATGTAATTTCTGTAGGAATTATGTCTGCATACGAAGCTGTTGGCTCCGAGCAACTGTCTGATCGCAGATTTCCTGGCCAAAGCGCCAGAACCACCGGCGTTTCTCATCACACGCAATGCTGTGCACCTTCTCAAGGTAGGCCCCGTGTTTGAACTTTAACCTGATGTTCCTTTGTCCTCGGAACTAGAGGTCAAAGGTCATCATCTCTAAAGGTAAGCAGAGAAGTTTGCTAACCTTGAACTTGAGATAAGTTTGGAGGTTAAAAAAGTGGTTTTAAGTCACATTGCTGCTCTTGCTGTAACTTATGACTCATCTTTTTCAGCTTGCTTACCGTTATGTAACTTGTGGTCTCTGTGACCTGTTGGAATTCAACCTGGATTCCCTAATGGATTACGATTTTGATTGTGATTTTACTTGAAGCGAATTTCAATCGATGCCTTGGGAATTAGAATAACAGCACCATGAAAGTCATTCAGTTAGATTGCATTTGTTACATGTGAACCTTCGTTAGTGAGATCCTTGAACTGTCTGCCTTTGTTAATTTCCATGATGCCCTTTTGAAGAATATGTGATTTTCAAGGTACTGTTGTTATTTGTGAAAATTCTTTAATCTGCACTTCCCTTGTTAATTACTGCTTTGTAGAAATTGAGGTTTGACGATGTTTATTTGGAAAATTGCAAAATCTTAGAGAATATTATAAGAAAATAATGCTGGATACTGACTGCAGCCTAATTTGTGATGCAGTGCACTCGTATAAGTTGGTCTCTTAATGAAAGGAAGAAGTTCACTTGTTCTCCATATGGCCAAATCAAGTACCCATAATAGTCTTAATGTTGGCATAGATAACATTACCTTGGCATCAGTTGGTAATGTTGTCTTTGCAAACATAAACACAATTGTCATGACCCACATGGAGATGTTATGACCCATGCTGTGACTAACCCACGCCTACCATTCCTCGCTGAGTCGATGGACATACAGGATGTCAACAGGGTGTTAGCGTTTGTGGGAAGCTGATTAAACTTTTTCACAGCTGATATTCTTCAGAAGTTTTAAAAGAGGTGATTATTTTTTAGTCTTTTAACACATGTTATGTTTTAAGATTTTCCGTTATTTTATTGCATTATATTATTATGTTTAAATTTGCCGATGCATTGTTTGCATTGTTGCTGAATTAGCAGTTTGCAGAATGACTCTTTATTCATTCTTATCGGGAACACTTCTGATGAGTTGTCTAAAAGGTGCGCTTTTTAAACGTGCATTTACATATTACTTTTACTATTACACATAAGAGGTGCAGTCGGTTGAGAGATGACGGTGGTTCTCTGTTGCAGCAAATTGATGCACTGGATCCCTTTGAAGACCTGACTGAACTTGGTCATCATCTAGCTGATCTGCCTGTGGAACCACGCTATGGAAAGATGATCCTGTACTCGGTGGTTCTCAAGTGTCTTGATCCGATCCTCACGATCGCATGTGCGCTCGCTTACAAAGATCCATGTGAGTATTGATCTTAAAGACGCTCGTGATCCTCCAAATCCTGTTTTCCATGGGAGATTTCGGCTGGAGTTGGCATGCAGATCAGTTTTACTCAGTTCTAGCAACTGTGCCATCCATTTGCGTGGATGTAGTGATAGATGGATTAGATAAGGGTGACGGTGACATGCTTGGGTACTTTGCAGTCTATCTAAGTCATACCTTTAAGGTCTGTTAGGTAGCCATGTTTTAGTGCCTTGTGATATCAAAGTGCCCAGATGTCTGCTTTTTGGTCTCACTGATACAGTGTTTGCAGGTAGTGTCCGGTTAATACTGAAATGGGTAACAATCTGTGAAATACCACACCTTCTGGTCCCCTTTCAGTGCTCCATTCTTTCGGGTTTTGTAAAAAAAATAGCAATTTGTACATTGAGAAATTAAAGAAGGCATTCGTTGTTGGATTGCTGTGGTCTTGTTTGCACCTCAGCCAAACAATCCTTTGACATTGAGACCATTCTTCTGAGAAGCTTCTATAGGTGTGTAAAAATGTGTTTGCCATTATCGTTTTGCCTTTATGTACATGTAGTTGTAAAATCTTACATTATCTCAACACATTACGAACGTATATCTTAATTTCGTCTGATTTTGTGACTAGTCCTGCTGCCCGCCCACCCGTACCAGAAAAGAGCGGCTGCCATGTCTCGACGGAAGTTTGCAGCGGGAACATTCAGCGACCACATGGCTCTGCTCAGAGCTTTCCAGGTGCGAGGATCTGTCTTGTTTGGTATCTTAGAAAGAGGTCTGGCTATGAAATTCGGTGCCTTAGAATTAGTTCTTTCTCTTGAAACTCCTTGGAAAGGTATATACATTACGATTACAAAGGTAACCATGGTTGCATGGTAGACCTAGAACACATTTGCTTCCACCTCAGTCAAAGAGCCTATGGCCCAGGACCACTATACTTAAAATCGTCTGATCCAACTCGCTTAGCTGGACTTGCAGTTTCCTTACCATAGTGAATTTTGTCTAGACTTCTCCTCGGGATTACGGTGTTGACTACAGTTCTACTTGAAGCAACTTTTCTAATATAATCTAATGACTACTGAAGCGCCATAATCGTAATGCCTAAGCATCAGTCATTCATCGATGGTCGCTTCAAGTCAAAATCGCTGTCAAATTCATAATCCGTGGAGAAGCCAGGTCAAATTCTAATAGGTTAGAGAAACCAGAAGTTAGGTTACGGTGGGTATGCAAGTTGAAACAATCAACCATGGGTTGTTGCCATGTGCATTATGATGGCAATGCTATAGAAATCAGTCGATTATCGTAGATTAATTTCTAGCTCTAGAATTCCAAGGCTGATCTGTTTGCGTCTAGGGATTGCGCACAGATAGGCTGACGAACACCATGTTATTCCCCATTAGTCGTGGGAAATTGGGCCGGGAGCGCCTCTGATGAATTTTATCTTGAAGTAGCGCTTTATAAGTTTTTGATTATGATTACGAACTGAAATGTTTGTGTGTAGGGTTGGCAGAAAGCTCGAGCTGAGGGGTGGGAGAGGTCTTTCTGTGAACGCAGTCTGTTGTCATTTTCTACGATGGAGATGATTGTTGGAATGCGGTGAGTATGTTATGAATATTGTTTTTTACAATCAGGTGTTAAACATCAAAGTGATTTAAATTCAATCGTAATCATAAACTCAAATTTCTAAAACACTACTTAAAGCTAAGCACAGGGCATTATTGACAAGCACTGCGTCAAATCAGTGGGGTTGTTCAAAGATGCCACGTCAAGAACCAAGTCCAGTTGCCAGAAGGCCAGAGAGAGAAAGGGGAGAGAGGAAATTGTATCTACTACACCCCACTTTTTATTTTCAGTAACACTGGTGTCGTTGTAAATGTTGTTCAGTTGGGCTCTAGCAACTGTGTATGAAAATGAAATCTTTCTTAACTTAGTCACCGTGAGCTGGCCCCGCCCATTACAGACTGGGCGGGGCCAGCTGTGGGTCCTTGAGCACATTTTACAGTAGAAGTTATTGCTGCAGAAGTGTTTAGAAGGAACTGCAAAAGTAAATAAAACTAATGTTTTTATTTTGTAAGCACGCAACTGTTGGGTCAGCTGAGAGCGTCTGGATTTGTCCGAGCTAGAGGAGGGGGTGACATCAGAGATCTCAATTCCAATTCGGAGAACTGGGCTGTCGTAAAAGCTGCCCTCTGTGCAGGAATGTATCCGAACATCATACGTGTCGACCGCGAGCGTTGCCAGCTCACAACTGTGTGAGTATTTTTGTATTTTAAACACACTTTTACTGACGAATTCTTTTAGACTTGTAAGGGCAACAGTTCTGTTTACTATGTTTTTAAATGTTATAGAATTAGATAAGTTTACCCATTTATTATTGTGATTAGTTTTGTACAGGTGGGTGTTCATTTTATAAGTGCAGCGTGGTTGTCTCTTCAGCAGCACACTAGTCTGTACTTGAATGATTGCCGGTTTCGAGCCTGCTGTACAGAGCCTGTGATAATAATCTGTGTAACAATGCTGGACAGATCGTTTGTGCACACTTTTCTCTGTCACCAAGCTGTATTAATTTGGCACCTGCATAAGCTGAGAATCGTAATCGTAATTCCAAGATTTCTACAGCGCCCAACGAAAGCCGCGCTGCAGGGACCAGCTTATTCACAGGGGCTCAGTCAAAACAAAATCGATAGGCAAAAAGGGTTCGGTTCCAGGTCAAGAGAAATGCCTTCAAGAGAAGTAAACGATGAGGCCTGCAGAGCACTGGACCCATGTCCATGGCCTTGAGATTTTCGTTTACTGGTGGTTGAAGGACCAAAGAGCAGGAAATGAGCGAATCCCGTGTTCCACAAGGGACGTGGGAGATTTGTTTCTTACTTTTCAAACCACTTTATGCTTCAAATTCTCTTTCTTTCTTCAAGAAATGCCTGAAAACTCACTATTTCTCGTTGGCTTTCAAACATCTGAATATATCTAACTGTTTTTCACCTGGCAACTGACTAACCGTTCCTCGGATTCACACTTATGTGGACCTTGTGCATGTTAAAAATCTTTGTGATAATAATATTACTACCTTCTTTGAGGTTAACATTGGAAATCTTTTTTTCTGTTGAGGCTGGGTGTTGAGTAGATACTTCAGTGAAAGCCATTTTAAATTCTGTGGTGCATTATATTATGAGTGACAACATATTGTCTTCTGTTTGTTCTGAAGCAAAGAGAGTAAAGTCCGATTCCACATTACATCAATTCTTGGCCCGGCGCCAAACGAGGTCGGGCCAAACAATCACAACATGGCAATCAACCGCTTGCCAACGGATTGGATTGCCTTCGAGGAGATGACGCGGATGCATCGAACCATACAGGTCCGTTCTTGCACGGTCGTATCACCAGTTACGGTGGCACTGTTTGCTGGTCCAGCCAAGCTGCCATCGGACGCAGTCAGGGATGCTGAGAGCGCTTACCATCATGGTATGTAGCATCTTTCACTGTTTGAGCATTTCTTTTAATGTTGTGTGATAATTAGCATGGTTAGCATGCTGGATTTCGACCCAGAAGTTGGGATTCATATCTCCTCAGGGACAAAGATTTTGCAAAATTTCTACTCCACTTGTACTGTATATCGATCTTAGCTATAAAACGAGTCTGCTGACCAATTAATGCCTTGTGCACTGTGATGATGGTACTTCAGATTTAAGTAGGTTTCGCATTGTAGTTTTGTTTTCCTTCAAGGCTTCTCAAGTGCCATGGGTGACAGTTCCAGTAAAAACTGTGATTATGATAACTGCACCATAGAAGTCATTAGATGAGATTAGACGCTTTCTGGTTCCTCACCGAGCTGTTTGAGTGGAATGGACAACACTTCCTGTAAAAACTGACTATGATAATGGCAACGTAAGAATGCGGCTCAGTGGTCTGTTGGTAATGCGTTTGGTGAGTGATCATGCGGTTGCAGGTTTGACTTCGTGTAACGACCCTGGGCAAGTTCTTGGCCCATACAGTGCCTAGGTCACCAAGCAGTGTAATTTGGTACCGGAATAAGCAGGGAAGTAAATGGCGAGCCCTGTGATGCACTTGCCTCGTTTCCAGGACCTAGGGATTCGTCCATTGCCATTTAGGCTCAAGGACCTAAAGAAAAGGAGATGAGTGCCTCCTCTATGTCTCAATTGTGTGATTAGGAATGCTTTACTTTAACAGTCATTAGAGTATTTTAGATTAGATGGCTTTTAAAAAATTTTCTTGTCAGGTTCTTCAAGTGGGATGGGCGACAGTTCTATCAACAACAGCAGCGACAGCGATGGCGAAGACAAGGACGACATGAGTCGTGCTATGCTCCGACTCGATGACTGGATCTCATTCCGTCTCGATCCGGACGCATCAGCCCTGATCATCCAGCTACGCCAGAAGTGGCACTCCCTCTTCCTGCGTCGTATGCGCTCGCCAACGAAGCTCTGGTCGCAGTTTGACGAAAGCACAATTCGCACCATCGTTTCCGTTCTCACGAACGAGGAACAGGCGCTCGGCCTCCAGCAGCCACCTGGGATCGGTCAGCGTCCTCGTCCCATGTCGACGGAGACTGTCGTCTCTTGTGGCGGGTCGCGACGCGGGTCGTGCGACGATCCAACGGTTTCAAGTACGGACGAAGCGGGACAGAGTTGGAGTGGGCAGGATTTCGAGGGCAAGTTGAGGGGAAGTCTGTCGCATCAGCCGCCTCATAAGGAATCTGGTGAGTGGCCAATATATCGTAGAATGTAGATCTGCCTATCATAAGTGCCTTGTCTGAATGTATGTTTATGTATTTGTATTTGTACAATATATATGTATGTATGTATATATAATGTATGTATGCATGTATGCATGGGTGTATGTCTGTATGTATATATATATAATGTATGTATGTATGTATATATGCATGTATGTTGCTTACCCACCATAGCCTAACTTATGGTGTCTCTGACCCATAGAATTTATACCTGGCTTCTCCAATGGATTATGATTTTGGTTATGATTTCACTTGAAGAAACCATCGATTGATGCCTTGGGCATTAAGATAACGGCACCGTAGAAGTCGTTAGATTAGACTAGATTAGTACATGTATGTATATATGCTTTATATATGTATGTATGTAATTTTTGTATGTATGTATGCATGTATATATATATATACATATATATACATATATATATATATATATTTCTTTGTGTCTCCATTTGTTGATTGTGTCTTCTTCTTTGTGTGTATATGTATATATGCATGCATATGGATATTTTTATAGCACTTTTTAAGTGCATTAAATGCACTTCTTGCTATACTAACTAATGTTGGAGTTCAAAAAGATTGACAGTTCCATCTATATATGAATGATCCTCGCATTTTAAGAACTACTTGATAACCAGGTTGCATATAATAAGGACTTTATCTGGAGCTGAACAACGCTTGGCATCCTTGCCTGGGATCGCAGTCATTTCCTAATGAAGCATGTTAAAATTCGACTCTGATGTACTTACTTGTGTTCAAATAGGTGGAAAAAATGGCGAAGACAAATCAGAGACTTCATCAGCGCCATCTAGTAACAGCGCTCCTGGTTCCGACAACAACAGCCGCAAGGGCAGTGCAGCAAGCTCACCCCGTGAGAGCCCCCAGCCCTCCTCCGGGCAGAGGCCCCCGTTGGAAGGTGAAGCTGCATTGGCTGCACACAGCCCTTGTCGGTACTTCGTCATGAAGGCCTTAAACAACAAAATGTTGGTCACTTCGGAAGAGAAGGGTCTTTGGGCAACAGCCCCCTCCAACGAAAAGAAAATCAGCAAGGCTTTTAAGGTTTGCAGGCGGTGACATCAAATTGTTTTCTGGTATCTGTTTTGTCGACAGTTTTTGTATACAATGCAATAGTGTTTTTTTTTACAATACGGTACAGCAGAGCATTGAATAGTCAGGCAGCAAGCCTATCGGAACAAGCATGCTTTAAGCTCATGCTTGAACACTGCAGTTTACAGGTTATCTACAGGGTTACAGAAAAGGTGTTCCAGGTGGCCAGGCTTACATTGGTGCAGCCATGTTTGCATTCATTTATGTATGTGAACATTTATACAGTACATTTCTAAAACATCTGTTATATATGAAGTGACAGATGCCAGCAGAATTTCAGCCTACAGAAGTTGCACCTATCTAGATTTGTTAGTGATTTCTTAATCACATTGTTTATCAACAACCATTGATAAACAATGTGATTAAGAAAAGAAGAATGAAGTGGGCAGGACATATCCTGAGGATGGAGGAGAACCGTAATCCAAAGAAAATCTTTAAATACAAACCGGACGGAAAGAGGGCAGTGGGAAGACCGAAAAGAAGATGGATAGACTGCCTTGAAGAGGATCTGAAAGGTGCCGGAGTTACTATCTATGGGAAAACGGAGGGCAGACGGAGAATGACCCTTGAGGAGATGGCCGGGAAACGAGATTTGTGGAGGGATGTCATAGAGAAATCAACGACTGGATCCAGTCCAGAGATGATTACATGACATGATTTGTTAGATAGCCTTCTTTCTGAGAGAGGTTCTTGGGAGCACTTTTCTATAATCTTAAGGGAACGAGCTATGATGGTTTTAGGTAATTTGTGTGCTTCTATTCCAATTTTTTAAGTACCGAGTGATCATCTCTACGTCAGTTTGTAAAAAATAATTTGTAAAAATTATGATAATAGTAATCATATACTTCTGAAAATCCAGTTTCTGTTCTTCTGCACAGGAGGACAAGACAATCTATTTGGTCTTTTCTGTCCACGGCAGCAACTATTTCCAGGGAATAGCACGAGTTACTGGACCTGTTAGTTTGGAGAGAGTCAAGGAATTTCACTCGCCTGGTCTTGGCGGAACAATTCCGGTGCAATGGATTAAGAGGTAACAGTTCGTTTCGTCTTTCTTACTTTGGGGAAATGGTTATGTGCATATGGTATGTGTGTATCTAAACATTTATATAGTGCCTTTGAGGTACCTCTGAAAAGCACTGCTAGCTGAAATTGTTCCTTGTGCTGCCAGTGAATTACAGATCTTCAGCTGAACATCTACCCCTGCAAATTCAAACTTTCACCAAAGAAAGCTCAAGAAACATTTTTAGCTTATTATTACCATTTGCATTCCATTTGCTTTTTGTTCTAGATGAACTTTAACACTGGCATAGGCAGTGCTTTAGTGAGGTACTTAACAAGGCACTATATTAAGTGTCTATAACAAGCTAATGCCTATTCTTGATTTCACCTTTTTCAAGTCTGTCAGACAGCCTTGTTTTAGGCATTTGCGAAATCCCAAAAGGGTTTATCCAGATGCATTGATGCCTATGGGCAGTTTTATTCTCAAGTCATTGTTAAAGATTCCATTGCCAAATTGTTACTGGTAAAACTGTAAGCAACAGTTACCCAAGTTTTCCAGTTTTTTATCTAGTCTAATTTAGAAACTCTCTTTGGACCAAACCAGTTGAGATCAGATTTTTCATTTTTTAATTATGTTTAAATTTTAAATTTGTGTCTTAAATATTAATGCAATATGCCAAAATTTCTGTAGTGTCCAGCTGAACTCATATACTTCCAAAATCGTGATAGATTCTGTCTTGTTTGCGCAAATGGTTTTTGTGAGTTCTTGCTCTGGTGTTGATACACCATCTGTAAGAATTTAGCATTTTGAATTCTTTCTCAGGAGTAACATCTCGTTCCAGCAATGTCAGCATCTTGTCAATGCATGGAACGATAACAAAAAAGTTACTGCTTCAAAAGATGGACAGGTAGAGATGTAACCATCATTCTTGTGTAAAAGTAAAGTATCTCATATCCCACGAGTCAGATGTAGTAGGGGAGGCGCTCATTTCTTTTCTTGGCCCTTGAGCCGGCATTCTTGTGTAACGAAGCACATTGTCCTGTGATGTAGCGCCATCTATGCAGATTGGGCAGCTGAAACAAATGTTGTGTTTGGCTGCAATTGTAATTATTGACGGTATTTCTAAATGTAGTCGCTCTGCTGCTTAGATGCATGACGTGCTTCACTGGCTGCCTGTCCCATAGGACATGTAGGATTTCATTGTGGTTCTGGTTGACCAGCTAGATAATGTGCCTACTTGGATACAGGAGTTTTGTTGCCCTGTCTCAGGTCTATATGGCTCCCTCTACCCTGCCATGTGTAAAATAGCGGTATATAGCATAAAGTATTTTGTCTAACGTTTTATCAGACAGATGTCAATGACTGAACTCTGCAACAAATAGTTGTAATGTGTCGACTTTATTAGCTTCACTCTTTCACTGATGACTTACAGTATTGTGATCCAGGATAGCTTGCGTGGGAACAAGGGCATTTTCAGAGGGAGGCCGCATTCTGGCAGTCCACCATGCACGGGTCTGGTCTGAGGGGCACCGGCATGTAACAAAGCAGGGTGAGTGCAGGAACGAACCGCCAACCCCACTCCTATAGTTAAATCTGCCACTGTTTGCAACATAACAGAAAACGTTAATAACAATTTATATATATATAATACTGAAATTTGTCTGATTATGCAGGAAATTGAACCTTCAGTGGGCGAACAATTGCTACGCCTGTGGGATAAGCCACCTTCGAGCCAGCACTCCCAGTCCAGCCGTTATTCCGGTCACCCTCAACTCGGCGCCAGCTCGTCGCACGGCCAGGTCGATTATGCCAATCCAAACCGCAGCCAGTCATCCGGTCACCATGGCAACCAGTATTCCGCGTGGTCCCCAAACCAGAAATCATACGGTCAGTGGGCCACCCCCGGGTCACGCGGGGGCCAGTCCGGCCAGGGCTATCCGGGTAACACGTACCCTGTCATGGCACGAATGGAGGAACTGAACACGTCCCACATGGGTACGGGTGGAATCCCGATGGGCCACCAGTATGGACAGGGCTATGGTTCGCAGAGGGGTCAGGGGCAGTTCCAGAAGGGTTACATGACGCCTTCATCAATACAGGGAAATGGTTCATCGTCTGTTACGATCATGCAGAGATCAACGACGGATCCCAACGCAAAGAGCTCGGGATCCATGTGATCACAGAACTCATTCGCACTGATTGACAGACGACTTTGACAAGTTTCAGAGAGACGATTCGAAATACCCGCAGGATTGAATATGTCCAGTAGATTGAAACTGTTTGCTGGAAGATGTCCAGATGGTTCAAAAAAGTTTGATTGAAGATGTGTAGTTGGTAAAGAAATACTGGTTGAAGTTGTCTGCTAGATCGAAGATGTCTGGTCTGTTGAAAAAGCCTGTTCAGTTGTTTTAGTAATGGTGGAGAATGAAATCATTTTTGGACCAGGTCATCTTTGAAATTAAGCATTTGCTCTTTGTTGGAACTTTGTTTGCTCTGTTTTTGCGTTAGATTCAAGTTCTCGTTGATTTTTTGTCGTTTGTGTTGCATTTTGGGTGTTCTTCGTTTCTAACGGTGTGTTAAAATTCAAATCTGTTCTCTTATGACTGTGATTCGCATTATCAGCAATTGTTTGAGGTACTTTTTTCACTCGTTTTTGCAGCTTCATTTGGAGTGCCATCAGATTTGTGCTTGGTGGCTGTGTGGTATTGTTGATGTGATGTGGCAGGTGCGGTTAAGCAAAATTGAGCTGAATTGTACATTTTGACCACTTTTGAAATATCACGCTGTCTGGCACCCACCTGGGCCTTTGTCCTTCATTGGTCAAAAAATTAGTACTAGCCCCAGCTGAATGATCCATAAGACCACATTTCTGAGGAGTTTCTGTAGAGGCTTTTAAACAAACATGTTGCTGTTACCTTTTACCTTTTGGGTGTTTAAACAAACATGTTACCTGTTACCCTTTGGGATGTTGTGACTGGTGGCCAAGGCTTTGCATCTCCTCTGCGTCCTGAGTTTGAACTCAGGTGTGCATAACGTGTAATTGACAATTCATTTTTGAGCCTTGCAACTCGTCCAGGATGGGAAGGCATTATAAGTTTTCTGTTTCACTACTGCCTTCTTCAAACTCTGGTATAAAATGAGTACATCAACTGGCAGTGGAGATCACACAGCAAGGTAGAAGACTAGCCACACATCTTTATGTTCGTACCTGAGAATGAGATTTACTGTGTCCATAATAGGTGCAGTAAATAAATAACCAAAATATGCGGTGGATAAGAAACTGAAGTTGCGAACACTTGGTAGCATGGAAGCCTCCTCGAGCTGGCATTATGAGATGGGACTAATCCTTTCCATGCATTCTCTACCAAAAGTATGTTCTGCTTTTGGATTGTTATTATTATTAGTAGTAGTGGTAGTAATCAGGTACATATGTTGTGCTAATTTATGAATTCATCTCAACAGCATGGGTAGCTGGAAAAAGATTAGTCTTCAATTGTTTGCAAAATGAACTAAAGAAAGAGAAAGGTCCCTCTAAGTTGTGTGTAATGCAGTTGCAAATCCAAGATTCGTTCTCGTTCTTTTGGGGCCAATTTCGCCAAATAGTCATCCGATCACTTGTGAAAATGACGGATACACAATAAATAATAAAGAAATTTTAACTTTAAAACCGAATTTAAAGCAGCAGGTATAACCTACAGTTACTGAGACGATGCATGGATTTGGGTACGGGTCAAGATTTGTTCTACCTCACCGAATCGCATGAAATTTTACCAGTTGGTGGCTATCAAAAACGATCTGGCGATTTTATGTGAATTTTTAAAGTGCCATCTTTTCCTATGTAAAACGGTGCGACGCCATTGATGTTTATCCGGATTCCGGAAGCGGTCAAATAATACAATGCAATACAACTTATATTTATAACGCGCCTTAATAAAACAATGTCTTACTCAAAGGACGCGTTACAACATAATAATTAGCTATAGTAATGAGAGAATAAATGAATCTTAAGTTTTAATTTAAAAGTATCTATTGCAGAGCATCTTCGGATAAATTCAGGTAGAGAGTTCCATTCAGCTGGACCAGCTACTTCAAACATTCTTTTACCAAACTGTAGGTTAACTCTTCTGACTTCGAAGTCCCTTTTCACGACAAGTTGAGACTGGCACCACGCGAGTACGGCAGTGGCGGCGTTCTAACGAGGGAAGTCAGAAAAATAAAAGACAGATTTTAATCCAAGGCAGATCTATAGATGGCGCATTGACCCTAAAGAGATCGTTGCACTGTAAGCCGTTTAATCAAGTTTTCGGTGCCAGTGCCAAGTATCTCGTCAATAACACTGGATTGTCCTAACGGAAAGTTGCTAAGTGAACCTCGGATTCATTTCGTATCGGGTTAATCCGACGGAACCTGGCACACGCTCACCTTGACCAGGTGTAAAATAATAACTAATAGCAACTTCGGAATCTTCCATTCGTTAAGCCCTGGTTATGTATCCTCTTAATGGAATTCACCAAAGACATGCCAGTCCCACATACACGTCAAACTACAAAATCCACTAAGCGTACGTATACCTAGGTTTTGACTTTACACCTGCATATTTCACGTGTCATAACTTATGGCGGTCGTGCAATCAAAGAATCACAGTTTGTGACCTGTTCAGTGTAGGCCTACACTTCGGCTGATCGAGATCCCGTGTTGTTTTCCGGGACAACTGATTTGTTTTTGTTCTTGAAAATATCCCTTAGACGCTCTGTCCGTGACGTAGCTCATTAGCGGAGGAACTAGGCCTACCTTCATTCAGGTTTCGAACACTGAGGTGACAGACTTTAATTTCGATCGCTAGACCACACACTGAAATCTTATTATGCCTAAGTACTTCCGTAGGGATAATAGTTGCTGTGTTTAATTGGTGGAAAGCAGCGGTGTGTGCAGCTACCATGGGTGCGTCTGCTTTTATTTCCTAGAGAGTTGCTTTGTTACAGTTCTTCGCTGGGTACTTCACATGAACATAAATATTTTGGGTAATTCTCACCTGCATAGGCCTTATACGCTATCAAAAGCAGCGATATTTTCTGGATTGTGTTGTCATAGTAGAGCTAACTGTTTGGGGGCCAATCCAAAGCGAGAACTTGCCGAAGACATATTGTAGGGCCTACTATACTCGTCGATAGCCACGTTGGTAGCTGGTCGCGCCCAGGGCCGTTTTAAGGTCGTCGTAGGCCCTAGGCACTCTCGCATTCCTAGGCCCCAACTGCCAACTCTGCATTAGAGCTAAACATATTGAAAACGACTTAATGTGGGAAATGACATTTGAAGACATTATATGTGATTTTGCTAATGCAAAGAGCCGCAAAGTTAACATAATGTTGCACAGCTTAACTTAAACTGTTTCAGTACAAACTTGAAGGTTATTAAATTTGTATTTTCTTTTTCTATTTTCGGGCCAATCAATAAATTTATTTTTTCAATATCTCATTGTTTACTTTCGTAGGATCCTATAAAGTTTGTAGGCCCTAAGCACAGTGCCTACTGTGCCTAATGGATAAGACGGCCCTGGTCACGCCTATAGTACGGGACATGGGAACCTAAAGTGAAGGGTCGCCCATTCAAACACGTAGCGGTAATGATGGGTCCCTTCAAGCTAAAATCACTTGAAATGACAAGAACCCAGTCTGCTCGTAATAGCGTAGAAGTGAAGGAAGTCATCACCGAGTTAAACCCTATTCATTCTCCTTACACAAATCAGATCATGATTTCTCCTCTTCCTCTTATCTATCTTGCCACTGCAGTTCCAAACACCATCCACCGTAACCGTCTGACTGTCTGCCTCCCTAACTCGTAGTGTGTCTGCCTCCCTAACTTGAACCGAATCTGACTATTGCTGCCTATGGAATTTGTTTTGACTGAGCGCATGTGAATAAGCTGGTTTCCGCGACTCTAGCTGTCATTTGGGCACTGTATAAATCTTGGCTTTGCCATTTTACGATACGATTTTTTATTCATTTTTCTTAAAAGAACTTTCCTAACTTGTTTCTAGTTGGTTCTGCGTCTTTTAATTCTTATTGTGGGTCTCATAAGTTACAAGAGACAACTGACTTACATAGCTTACTTTTGATTGCAAAACAGTTTCTCATGCGCGTTGTTCCAGCAATTACTCTCAGTACGTGTTATCCTTTGGCAGGTCGCATTGCTGGAACAACGCAAATCTGAGAAACAATTTCTCATGCGCGTTGTTCCAGCAATTACTCTCAGTAGCCTACGTGTTATCCTTTGGCAGGTCGCGTTGCTGGAACAACGCATATCTGAGAAACTGTTTTGCAGTCGAAAGTAAGCTACATAAGTCAGATATCTGCAAACCAACGCGAAGATCTTGCTTAGTCAAAGTCTGTACTTCACAGAACAGCATTTGCCTAGTCGTGAGTCTTTGATTTCACGAGCGCTTTAGGTTCTTAAAATTTGAACAAAGAAATTCATCAGATAAGAAGGTCTAAAGTCAAGACTGAGGTAAGTAGGCCTAGAGAATTTCTATTTTAAGTGTATTTGGAACTGCCATGTCTCTGGTAAACTCCAATTAGAAGATTATTCTCATTCTTTTGGCTAATGACGTAGCGCCAACTTCGCGAAGTAGTCTTTCGAACGGCTAATGAAAATAACGGATATACAATAAATATTAAAGAAATTTTACTTGAAAACCGAATTTAAAGGCAGCAGGCATAGCCTGCTGTTACTGGGACGAAGCATGGATTGGCTAAATGTTTCAAACCGAAAGCCAAAATTAAATTAAATAGGCCTGACCAGAATAGGCAGAAAAACACATTAACATAAGACTGAAGCGAAACACAAAGAAATAAGGCACGAACGAAAGGAAGTCAGTAAATAAGAGGCAGACTTAAATCTAGGATAGTTCTAAAAATGGCGCAGTATCCCTAAAAAGCTCTTGCTGTTTTAGCCGTTGAATCAAATTTATCTTTGCCGACGAGAAAAAAACGCTTCACTATTGCAACAAGGATGTTAAGTCGATACTGGTTTCACTTGGTAGGTTATTAACTAATCCCTCGTGTTTTTAATTAACCTGGATTTTTCTTAGGCGACAACCCCCTACAATTTCTGGCCTTGATAAAATACTTGCAAAGCTCAAACAGACATTGACTTCGCTTCCAAGTCTACCTGACAAACTGGAACATGCGAATACCAGCCGAGCGAGAATGTTGAATTGATTTTCACTTGGAAAAAGTATACATTTCAAGCATCACTTAAAGTTCAACTCTTTCTCGCAGTAACAACACATCCAGTTATCATCTCAAAACTAAGTTATCATAAAAAGTTAGTCTCGTGACCATAAGCTATAACCTGACCTGGAACTGACCTATAATTAGCCTCATATGTTATACATAGACGATGATGATGATGAGTTCTCTGCCCAAAGGCAGGTCCATTAGCTTGATGACACCAGAGGATGAAATGAGTAGGATGGTTTCCCATTGTCTTCCTCACAGCCAATTGTGGGTGAGCAACTTGTCCAAGGTAGCTACGCAGTGGCTTGCGGCAGATTCGAACCCATGACCCTCCGGTTACGAGGCACCGACCATACCACTAGACCACCACGTCCCACATTATACATGTACACGTTATACATTGCTAATTCAGCAACAGGACCGCAGCGTACAATTACGCCGCCTTATGCGTAATCTAGATGGGTCACTTTTTAACTAATATTATCCGGCACTATTAGAAATCTATTATCGTTCATTAACTACTTTCATGAGTAATGTATAACTTCCTGGTCATGCATGATTGACTGCATAGCATCACAGGTAAAAGGCACAATTTAAAAATAAAGCATGCATTTTTTAATGAATCGCTAATTTCACCTTCAAAATAAGCATCATTATAATGATTAGTAGCCTACGCGAATGACGTAAGGCATCATACTTAGGCCACATCTTCCGTATGTATGTCATAAACTCAAAGTTTTTTAATTACAGTAAAGTTTTGATAGCATGTACTTAGTGCACAGCTGGATAATGATTAACTGTTAACTCTGTTTACTTCCACATCAGCGTCTAACTCGCCTGGAGCCGTGAAACATTGTGCATACGTTACTTTTGAAGAAGATCTCTCCATCGTAATAATCCCAAGGAACCAGGCATTATGTTGACAACAGACTTCAACCCCGAAGTAATACCTGAAACTGTAAATCTATCTTCCTCTCAAGACCCAACTGAACTCTCTACATACTCCCCTTCTCTTTCCAATTTCTCCAATTTTTCTGGCGCTATACCATTCCCCAATCAATCATCTAGTCTGTCTCTTTCCGTCCGCATTGCTTTCCTGGTCGTCGGTGTTGTGGGCGTCATTGGCAACTTGCAGGTGACCGTCGTCATGTTGAGCTATGAACCTCTGCGTCGGCGCCTGGCGAACTACTACCTGATCAATCAGTGCGTCCTCGATCTCATTGTGAGCATCTGCGTCACCCTATTGTTCAAGGATGAATCAAATCTTGTGTACGGAATCATAGGCGAGCTCAAATGTCGTATCTGGTTGAACCGGTCCCTCTTCTTTGGCTTATTCACCTCGTCGCTCTTCAGTATCGTTGCTCTGACCGTCGAGAGGTACGCCGAAATCGTTTATCCCATCCAGCACAAGCTCCGCCTGAACCGCCGAATGGTCTTATGCTCCCTGGTCGTCATCAACTTAGCCGGGTTCAGCTTCAGGCTGTCGTTTACCACACCTGGCTCTGGGGTAGTCAACGGCGTCTGTAAATATGGATTGCTTCCGAGCATCACTATCCAGAAACTGGTTGGGACGGTGACCTTCTTGGTCGAGTTCTTCGTACCTTTAGTTGTCATCGGATTCTGCTACTTGGGAATGGCTCGGACGCTGAATCGGAAGGTCCAGCCGATGACCAGCAAGAGCTTTAACAAAGCAAGGAAGAATATTCTCAAGACACTTTTCTTCATTGTACTTGTCTTCATCGTCTGCACGACATTCAAGCAGATCCTGACACTCCTGTATATGCTCCGAGCATTCCATACGAACGAAGACTTCAACTGGGTGTTAGGAAACGTTGCAATATTGTTGTCCTACTCCAACTGTTGCTTTAATCCTCTCGTCTACTTCTTCAAGTACAACGAATTCAAAAAAGGCATCAGGTGGCTGTACTGCCGTCGCCTCCTGCGCATCGAAAACAGGAACAGCAGTGTTCCGCCTCGTTCGAATGACGACCAAGGAACCAAGAAACCTTCAGAAAGATACTAGGAGGCTTGTAGTTGTTCAAACCGTTTCCCCTTAGAACTTTAGAATGACACTAAAACGTCTGCAGGTATTCAAACTACTTGTGGTTTTCGGTAGATCTTGTGACAGATACTAAAACTTTCGAAGTTATTGAACTAGTACTCCGTAGAAAGTCTTTGATTTCAGTCTGTCAACGAACCATGGTGGTGACTGTGGTGAAGATAACTAAGAGAACGATGACGACGACGGATGATGGGTTTCTGGGTCATTTGGAAGCAGGATATTCGAAACGGTGGATAAGGTGTGGAGGTGAATTCGCAGCTTTAATGCAATATGTGACCGTGCCTGAGAAACCACTACAAAGGTGAAACAATCAAAACTTGGTTTGATAATGCATTGAGTTGTGCTGGACTTGCTGAATAATTAGGTGAAAACCATATATTTCTATAACAAATAATAAAAAAGTCAAAATTGTTGAAACATGTAGGGTCTCCCCTCCTCGGTTAGGCATGCTTTTGAGAAATTACAGGGTGAAGTTCATTATAACTATGACTCAACCTGGGTCGCTGTGTGTCGAGATCGTGAATGCTTCAGAGTAGACCTTAAAGTAAGTAGAAGTGCTTTGACGGGCCTCTGAGATTGCCCTCAGTGAAATCTCCGTTGAAAGGTGGTTAAGATGAGCCTTCACAGGACTTGATCATTTGCATATTAATCGATGCATATGTCTTCACATTGGGACACAAAGAGGATATGGCAAATTAAGTGTTTGTGGGAGCTCATATTAAATTCAAATAATAATAATTAGCAACTTCTAATGCGCCGGTGACTATTATACAAGCTATCAACCGATGGCGCACCAAAACCAAGCCCCACTCGGGTCAATGTCTAAAAGATCAGTCCCCAAGACAGAGGCAGCAGCCTATGGTGGATAAGCAATTTGAAAAGGTTGTTTGAGTTGAGAATGAAATGGCAGAAGCGACTGAGCAGAACGAACAGACACAGGGAGGGAGTTCTAAAATTTAGTCCAGCAACCGAAAAAGCCCGTTCATCAAGTCAGTTCTAGTTCAAGGTATGACCAGAGAAAGACAATCAGATGACCTTGAAGAATCATGGTAAGTCTGGGAATATGGACTGATTTTAGGTACTGTGGTTGGCCAGAGTTCAATGTTTTACAAAAAGTACCTTCCAATTTGAAAGAAATCCTTCAATGCAAAATAGAATCGTAATAAATCGTAATCGTAAATTCGCGATTTCTACAGCGTCAAATGATAGCCAAGTCGAGAAACGCAGCTTATTCACCGACTCTCAGTCAAAACAAAATCCATAGGCAAGAGGGTCAGAATGTGTTCCAGACCAAGATCAAAGAAATACTTAACGAAACTCTACACAGTGACTTAGAATTTGTTTAGCAAAACCACAAAGATGCAAATAATTCATGTTGGCCCATTATACTCCATTCCGCTTTCTGACGGGGTTTCCGGCAAAGTTAACTTTCCAGACCTCGTTAGGGTTTTCTCAGACACGGTCACATACATTACATCTGATTAAGCTTATAATGTTAATTTGTTAACGTTGTATATTACACATATAGTAATGGCTTACTGGCTTGAGCGCTGCATACAACATAATGTGAGAAGACTGAAATTGCTCTTTAATGTAGATTGACTGGCAAGGGTTTTAGAATCCATATTGACTGCCACGTAATTAAATATGTTCAATGATTTAATATCTTAATTAGTTGTTCCTGAAGGCCTCTCTTCTAATTTACTCTTGACTGTATATTATTTTTCGTGTTTTAAAATCAGAAATGCTAGGCTAAGAAATTCCTGCTTTGACTTTCACATGTCGGCTCTGAATTCTCGGCGCCGAATTCGCTGCTCCCAACTATCAGGTTCGGAGCTTTCATTCAGCATAGTTGTTGTAGGTGTTGTTGTTAACGACGATGCTGTCGTTCATGACGTTGTTGCTCCCGTTGATGCTGATGTTGTTGTTATTGGTTGTCGTGGTATATTGGGCATGATGCACTTAGAGACCTGGTTCTGCAAGTCGCATGCGGCGAGTGTTTTGCATACATCTCTAGATGCCGAGTGTGCTTCGACAGCAGACTATTGATTTCTGTTCATTATTTCGGTTTGACTTTCCCTCCTGCTGATAGGACCATAGGGGGCCTATAGGTCTACATATCGGTGTTGACAATGAGGCTACAGGCGCATAAGGGGATCTTGGTGAACGTCTCTGCATGCCACTAGACATTAGAATAGATATGCAATTATCTACTAAATGTTAGTTATTGAAGAGTTTGGAGAATTAAACATGTTATCGTTACATGTCTTTATTATCAAATAATGATGAATGCAATTATAATTAGAAACAATATTCACAAAATATTGAGGTCATTAGATCAGACTTTTACCACGAACGCCACAAAACTATTAAGCTCCTGTCCGTTAAACTGTCCTTTTGAAAGTCCTGTTGTCATGATCCATCACTATTCATCAGTGTTCGCTTTATATGCTTCGAAACGATTAATATTTTGAGATATTAGTCTTATTTGTAGAAGTTTTTTCGTGAAGAAGATCCTTTCATATTTAATCAGTAAAGTGGGATAATGATGCTTACACTAAGTTTCCGCGTTTAGATCCGGAGATTAGACGGATTTAAGGGCAGTGAGAAGAAAAGGTCATGGATGCGTTTAAGCGCGCTCAAGGCGTCGCCGGAGTGATTTGAAGGCCTGGAAAAAGGAATTGTCCCATGGATTGTTAGAGTGAGAGCAGCATTTGGTAGTAATGGGAGTATTTTTGTCAAGAATCGAAGAAAAAGTGGTTAAAAGAGAATGTCGTCAAGGAAGGAGGGTGGATTTAAAACTAGCTCTGAGCTGGAGATATCTCGTATGAACGTTTCCATGTTAATTGAACTAGGGTGGCGAAAAGAATGACAAACAGGATCAAGACGTGGAGTAGGTTGAACGTGCGAAAACGGAGTGATGATCAGGTGGTATGCCAAAAGAAAAAGAAATATCAGCTGATAGACTGAAGAGTAATGATGTGGTAATGAAGCCTAGTGTGTGACTGTGAAGGTGAGTGGCGAATTTCACATGTTGGACCAGGTTAGTTGACGATAAGAGGGTGAGGAATTCTGAAGCAAATATCTCGGAGGGATTATCAACATGTATATTAAAGTCGCATAAATTTAATCAAGAATTCATGAGGTGTAGTGGACGCAGTGAAAAGGAGGGTGGCAAATTCTTTCAAAAAGACCAAAGGAGGACTGATGTATGAGGAGGAGGAGGCTGGAGGGCGATATACATTTAAAATAATACATGAAAATCGAGTGAGGAATCTTAAGTTACCGATGAGCATTCGAATGAGTGAAAACAAAAAAGAGCAAAAAGCCTCATTGGACTAACCCAGTTTTCGTTACACGCTCTGTAAGCTGACTTATATTTAACAACTAACACGTATCATATTAACTTGTAATTTTCATCTTGATGTTTCGTAACTCCATTCAGAACTGAATAACGATGACAAGAAGTAGCAGCAGCATAATAGTATCAATGTTGCTGGTGGTAGCGGTGGTGGTGGTAGTAGTAATAGGGTGCGAACTATAGACGATGGCAGTTGTGAGGAAATACCAGGCGAACGAGGGGCGAGGAGAGTCATTGGAGTGGAGTCGACTGTTAACCACGCAGAGTTTCTACGTCCCTCGGAAAACTGGCGACGATTGCCTGTCCGGAAAAGACCTTTTGGCTCGAAAGATATCCCGACGCCGGGTCTTCTGTCATCAACGAGCAGCTGCTGGAGGTGTGGTCATCATGTGCTGAAGACTTCACCCACCGCCATCGCTCTTCATTCTCGACGCAAAGCGCTATTTGCACACTGCTGACGAACTTTTGGCTGTTATTGATTCAATAATAATTATCATATATATTTAGACTTAGGTAGGCAGCACCTTTGTGAAGAACTAAAAGGTGATATATAAAGTGTCTAGATAATTACCTAACTAACTAATTAACTAACCATCCAACCAATTAACTAACCAACCAACCAACTAACTAAATAACCAACAACTAACTAACCAACCTAACTAACCAACCTAACTAACTGACCAACCAACAACCAACTAACTAACTAACCAACTAACCAACCAACTAACTAACTAATTAAACTAACATATCTTGTAGCGTTAGGCCTACTCTTAAATAAGAATTACATCGAAGAAGTAAAGCATTAATTATAATTAGATTCAGATTCATATCAATATACTTTATTGATCAACGAAATCAATAATGTGCGTTACAGTCAGTCATATTAATACATGAGTGTCAACAGTTAGCATAAACCCACACGGCTCAATATTGTTCCGCTAGCAAATGCCGCTTTTCACTTATATTCGCGCACGCACGCTGTGATATTAGCGATCTGCGGTATGAATCAAAGCCAATGAAGCATTGTGCAGAAACTTACAAGATGTGCTTGTGCAATGGTACACAGTAAGTAAAAAGTATCCAATATCCCACAAGTGAGACGTAAAGGAGACGTTCATCTACTTTTCTTTAGACCCTTGGGAAGGCATTGGACAAATCCCAATGTCCTGGAAAATGCATCGCAGGACTTACCGTATACTTCCCAGCTTATGCCGGTACCAAACTATACTGCTTGGTGACAGAGGCAACTTGCCCAGGTTCGTTACACGGAGTCCAACCCGCAACCCCATGATCGTTGTCCAATTGTACATACCTATAAATTATGCGCACAATTCACATTTTACACACAACCCAATAACGTTTTAGCTGTGTTCTGAAATAAGGATAGTGAGTAAAGAAATTAGCTCTGTGGGGAAGGAATTCCAGAGATATGGTCTACATATCAAAATATTTTATATTTGTGGAAACAAAATATTTTTTGTATATACTCCCAGATCTGGTATAATGTAATTCCAATAAGCAAAAAAACCATTATAATCGTAATCGGAATCTCGAGATTACTAAAGCGCCCAGCGAAAGCTAAGCCTGGAGAACCAGCTTACACACAGGCGCGCAGTCAAAAAAAATATCGACAGGCAGGAATAACATCATCAACAACACCAATAATATCATCATCAACAACAGCAACATCAATAACAGCGCCAACAACAGTAGCAACAACAGAAAAATAGTTATTGGAAACTCCACGCCGAATAGATGAGAGCAGTGAATTCGGTGCATGGGGTTTATAGCCACCTTTTAGAGCCAGAATCTCAATTTCTGAGTTGGGCAATTCTTATTTTAAAATACGGAAGATTGCATATAATGGAGTATAATTTAGGCAAGAAAGTTCTCAAAAACTATTGATTTCAGAGTCAATTCATTTAACCTATTTAGTTATGCTATAGCCAGCATGGACTGTGAAGCATAGGCCTATGCCGGCGAATCCAACTCTCTTCATCAGAAAGCAAATCCCTTCTCTTCGTATTATGTTGTATGTAGTGCATCATTCAGAAAGCCAATACTATACGTACATCCAACGTTAAGAAATTAACATTATAAGTTTAATCAGAAGTAATGTATATATGAAAAGTTAATTCGCGAGAAACCGGCTTAGAAGCAAATAGTTTTCAATGGGCCAAAGTGAGATAATTGCATCTCTATATTCCTTAGTGTGTTAGCCAACTAACTGTAAGTCATTGTGAAGAGTTTGGCTATTTCTATTTTTAATTTTATTATACCGCCAAACAAAAACTTAACTTACAACAACCCAACATTGGATTCCCAAACGTGATGTCGTATGCATCGCTTTTATGCATATGACCATTGCATAAGTCACGTGAATGCTCAAAAAAACAGTATTTTATGAAAATCTCATTGATGCCAACCTCAGAGGCGCACAAATGCGCTCCAATTAACTACTCATAGACCATCGGTTCTCAACCAGTGCCACGCGTACCCATAGGGGTACGCCAGCTGTTGCCAAGGGGTACGCAAGAAAAAATATTACAAAAAATAACATTGTAGTTATGACATAGTAATGTCGTAGTAGTTAGTATGCCGTAGACGTTGTAACGTCGTAGTTGACTAGTTACACGATTACCAATAGTAGTCACTCTTGCTTTCAACAGATTAGCGTCAGTTATCATACCACACACGATTGGTGAGAGTCTTATATTGCCTGCAGCTAAAGATATTGTGTCATCCATTCTAGGCCAAATGCTGCCAAAAAATTGATGTTGTTCCTTTGTCAGATAGCACGGTTTCTCGAAGAATTCACGATTTAGCATCAAAAGTAAAGACAATTCTTATTCAAAGAATCCTGCTAAGCAAATACTTTGCAATTCAGTTAGATGAGAGTACAGATGTTACAAACTTTGCACAGCTGATGATATATATATATTAGGTATGAATTTGAACAGTCAGTGGAAGAAGAATTTTTGTTCTATGAGTCGTTATCTGGTCGGACAACTGCTACAGAAATATTTTTAAAAAGTTGATGATTTCATGATATCAAATGAAATAAATTGGCAGAATTGTGTTGGAGTTTGCTCCGATGGTGCAGCTGCAATGACTGGCAAACATGGGTTTTTTACGCAAGTTAAACAAGTTGCACCAGAAGCAAAGTTCACACATTACAGTATCCATCGTGAGTGAAGCTCTTGCTACCAAAGCCATGCCTACCAGTTTAAAAACTGTTTTGGACCATTCTGTAAAAGTTGTTAATTTTATAAGAGCTCGGACTCTCAACTCTCGCATATTTTCAATACTGTGTAATGAAATGGGGAGTGGCCATAAGAAGCTTCTTTTGCACACAGAGGTGAGATGGTTGTCACGTGGAAAAGTGTTATCTCGACTTTTTGAACTTCTCTCAGTAGTTCAAATATTTCTCATGGACAGTAATTTTGAAGCAGCTGATTTATTTCTGAATGAGTTGTTGCTAATGAGGTTGGCGTATTTAGCAGATATTTTTGGTAAACTGAGCGAGTTAAATTCTAGTTTGCCCTTGCAAACTAGAAATATAACTCCTTTTGTAGTTACCGACAAAATAAATGCAATTGTAAAGAAGCTTCAGTTCGTGGTGTCAGATGTTGAAGAGTTTCAAGTAAATGCATTTCAATCATTGCAAACTTTCTTGACAGAGAACGAACTTCGACTGCATCCGGACTTATTTGATGATATCTAGGAACACTGTTCTCAATTAATTTTAAAATTTCGATTCTACTTTCCTGAACAGTTTGATGACAAATTTGGATAAGAAATCCATTTTCCGAAGTTGCATTGCCAGCTGATTTTTCTATCCAGGAAAGAGATCAATTCATTGAACTTTCATGTGATGGTGGGTTGAAGAAGGAATTCAACAATGACTTGTTGAGTGATTGCTGGCTTAAAAGAAGAGCAGAATATGGATTAATTTCCGACAGAGCTATGAAATTTTGTATTCCTTTCAGGACTTCACATCTCTGTGAAACTGGATTTTCGACAATGCTTGCGATTAAAAATAAATACAGATCGAAACTTGAACTTGAGCCAGACTTAGGCCTACGTCTAAAACTAACAAAATTAAAGCCCGATATTGCAAAATTATGCAAATCTAAACAAGCTCGCATTAAAATTAAACTTGTAAGTTGACTCTGAATAATCATTGATAACCATCAGCCCTACTCTTCATGTCTATTATTGTTATTAGAAAAGAATGAACATAAAATAAAATAAATTTATTGGTGTGAAACAGTAATAATTTTAATATAATAAAATTTAATAAAATTCATATCGGTACACAAAAATGTTTACAAAAATGTTTTATTATTAGGTTAGGATTTATTAAACTAAATCACTACTATAATAAACTGACTAAAGAACGTTTCTGACAAGTTTTTCTGGTGGGAGTACGCCAGGAAATAACTTTTATACCTGGTGATACAACAACAAAAAGATTGAGCACCGCTGTCATAGACAATCACCACACAGGTACAGCGATTTAGGCTGAGTAATAGTAACGATGAACTTCACCTCGCGATTTCTCAGAAGTATGCCTACCCGAGAAGATACACTAAATTATTTTTTACAAAAACTGTAAATTTTTAATATTTGTGATAGAAACATGTGGGTTTACCTCCTTCTCGGCAAATTCAGCTCAATCCAATGTAGTATCAAAAACCAAACTTCAATATTTTCAGACGTTGTCATGGTTTTTCAGGCACGATCACATACAGTAGACCTATTAAACCTACGAATTCACCTCCGCACCAAATACGTCGATTCGAATTCCCGTTACCAACTGCCATAGGACCTAATCATCCGTCGTCGTCGTCGTGCTGGATGGGATAAACGATTTCGGTGTACCTCTCGACGGCCAGAGCAACGACACTGAAGAGCGACGCGGTGAATAAGCCAAGGAAGATGAACCGGTTCAACCAGAAAAGACAGTTGAGCTCCCCTGCTATCCCCTCCGCGACGACGGATAGGTCACCCGAGTACAACAGAATGACCAAGATGCTCAGAATGAAGTCAAGGATGCACTGATTGATCAGGAAGTAGTTAGCCAGGCGCTGACGCAGAGACTCATAGCTCAACATGACGACTGTCACCTGGAGGTTGCCAATGACGCCTACAACGCCGACGATCAGGTTGGCAATGCGAATGGAAAGATGCAGACTTGTTGACCGATTAGTTGATGGTAAAACGCCAGAGGAGTTAGGTAAGTTTGAAAGAGAAGTAGGAAGGAAAGAGGGCCAGAGAAAACTTGAGACGAAGATGAACTTAGCGTTTGAGGTAGCGCTTCGAGACTGAAGTCCATTGTCGACATCATGTCTGGTTTCTTGGGATGAATACGATCGAGAAATCTTTTTGAAAAGTAGCCTATACACGATGTTTCACGAAGTTCACAGAGAATCAGCGGCCAGCTCTTTCTTAAGTTACAGTTCTTGGAACTTTACTCTAACAACAAATATACTTAAATATACTTTGAGTTATAAACATACTGACGATTAAGCCAAAATATGATGCCCGAAGTCAGTCATGTTATTATTGTAACATTTTTATAACGCTTTCAGAGACGTAGGCTATTAAGATCGATATACTCATGACTATATCGATGGCAGAGTTAATTATAGTGATATTCTGCAGAGTTTAAATATAAATGACGCCTTTCACTTGAGATGATCTGCAGTCAATCATGCATGACTCAAGGAAGTATTTACTGAACGACGATAGGAATGCTATAGTTCCTGACAAAGTAGTACATTTAGATAAAGTCTAAACGTGCGCTATAGTCCTAATGCTGGATTATCTATGCACATCATATGAGCCTAATCACTGATCAGTTCCAGGTCAGCTCATATGTCATGATCCTGTAACGGATTTTGTAGGTTAAATTAGATATGATATAGTAACTGTGTGCGTCATTGCTTCAAGTAAGTTCTGAAAATCGTCATGCCTTAAATGAATTTTTCTATATGATAATTAATTCAATTAATTAATTAATTAATTCGCTAGACTCAAATTCGTATGTACCACTTGGTCGAGTAGGCTTAAGGCGAATTCAACACATGTAGGAGTTTTGCAATTGTTTTATCAACGCTGAACTTTTTGATTGGTTGTTGTTCAAGGAAAATCAAGGCAATATTACTTAAGAAGAAAAAGAATTAATAAACTGCAAAATCAAATCAGCGATAAGTTCAGCATCTATGCTACGACAGTTCAGCGTTATTGATCAGATCAGTCCCACTGGCACAGTCAAATCTGACTGAACGGGTAAAAGTGAAGCGACCTCTTTACGGTGATTGTTCCATCTATAAATCCGCCTTGGATTTAACTCTGCCTCTTGTTTTCCTGTCTTCCTTTCGTTCGCGTCTTATTTCTTTGTCTTTCACTCCAGTCTTATGCGCTTACTGCCTATTCCGTTTATTTCATTTGAATTTGGATTTCGGGTTTTTATAAGCCGATCGAATGACTATTTGGCGAAATTGGCGCCACGTCAATTACCAAAACAATGAGAATGAATCATCTTGCAGAAGTTCGCCGAAGGCATGCCAGTTCAATATAAACTTTAAAAATCAACTAAGACTACTTACCTCAGTCTTGACTATAGAACTGTGTATTTCATAAATTTCTTCTTAAAGCATTCCATAAACTAAACCGTCGATGCAATAAAGGACTCACAGTTTGACCGGTCAACATGAACTGTGCAATGCACGCATTTGCTGAGCAAGATACTGGCGTTGTTTTGACAGACAACCGACTTATATGGCTTACTTTTGACTATAAAAGGGCTTATTATATGCGTTGCTCCAGCAATGCTACACGCCAACGGAAAGACTCATACTGACAGTTATAACTTGTAATGTATATCACTTGTCTCTTATGACTTATTAGGGAACCATACTGAGAGTTATAAGATAGGAATTGTAAAAGAGGAAAAATAGGGCTTAATGTGATGTTGACTTCCTTCTCGTATGTACTCTACTACGAACTATGGCGTTCTGGTGATGACGCAGCTCATTAGCAGAGGAACTACCTTCATGTCATACCGGTTTTGTTTAATCTTGTGACAGATGTTTATTTCGTTCGTTATAACACACTGAAATCTTATTATGCCTATTCACTTCCGGAGGTATATTAGTTGTTTATGTTTAATTAGTGCCAGCAGCGGTGTAGCGACCATGAGTGTGCCTGTTTTTAATTATGACAGAATTGCATCTTGGAACTTCTCCGCTGGATCCTTCAACTGAACAAAAATATTTTGGAATAATTCTCAGCTGCATTCCACATGAAAAGCCTAGATCGTTTACGCATACGCATTCTGTATGGGTCATCGAGTGAAAATCAGATAAACTTATAAATCCAAAACGTATGGGGTCCCATCTCAAGCTTTGCTACTGGAGGAATTAATTTTGTGTACCTCCAGTATTTGAAGTTAATATAAGGCGTAGATAGAGTGGAATCTAGAAAGGCGTAATGATAAAAGAATTGGGCCAAACATCAGTTTGCCAAGTGCTAGGGCATAAGTTCGTTGAGCCTAGTGTGAATTCGCTCTATCCAGTATGCTACCGTACCCCATAAAGGCAAGGTTTGAAAAAGCTAAATCTTGCCAGTGTTGTATTCAATCTGTATAATTCTAGCTGCTGCTAACGATAAATATTCTCACATCGAGAGAACAGTAATTCTTTGGAAAGAGTCCTAACAGATTTATAATAAGAGAGGAAGGGGAAGAAAAGGATCAGATAGCGCGCTGTGAAAAACTTTACCATCATCATAATGCTGTACATCCAATTGTGAGTTCATTGAAGCGTTTAATTTATCTCACTGATATGTAGCGCTGAGCCTTGTTTTGCTGTGACCATGGCCTCGGTGTTACTGTTTTGTCTTGGCTTTGAAGGTTCAGTTTCTCAAAATTTCATTTCCCATTTAAATTGCCGTCAAATTAAAAAAACTGTTAGAATTCGTTCCTGGCATAAACTTTCTTTAAATAAACCAAAACAAGACATTCTGAAATCTCCTTTATGCCCATATTCAGCACAACCAGCGAATAAACTGTATGTGCCGTTTTCTTTCTACTTTAACTGCACTCCTAAGTTGCGTAGAAATGAATAGATCATGGTTTGACCTGTACGGAGGCAGGAGGCAGCCGAAGATTTGTGACTGAATTCACCGGGAATGACTCTTTCGTAAATCATTATTTTCCGATATGATGTGGTACATTTAATTAAGATGTGAATTTCGGATAATTTTGAATTGTAATGCAACACGTATATGCCATGTTTGAAGTCTTTTAGAGTCTTATACAGTAGGCTGATGATTGATATAAAGTATTGTATGGTTTTCAGCTATAGTTCGAGCGACACTTGAATTGCTTGGCGACAACGAGTTCATTCCTAAAAATACATCTGGAGGTTAAGCAAGGTCTTGGGTGGGATGACGCTATCGAAGTGACGAGACGTCTGCACAACACGGCGTAGGCTACATGCATCTACATGAAAATGTGATGATGAGTTTCTTCTCTACTCTATGACGAACAGACTGGGTTCTTTTCTTTCTAATTGATTGTAGCTTAAAGAATGTCATCAGCACCGCTACGTATTTAAAAGGTCGACACGGCATTTTACGTTTCCATTTTTCCATAACATAAGCGCGACGCGTTACCGACGTGGCTATCGATGGCTTTGGCAAGTTGTCGCTTTGAATTGAGCCCAAGCAAGTTGCGCTACTACGATAACGCAATCCAGATAACGTTTTTGATTTCGATAACGTGTGCAGTTGGGAATTACTTCAAAATATTACTGTACAGGTGAAGTATCCAGCAAAGAATTGCACTGGCGCTATTCTGTAAGAATTAAAATAGATGCACTGCCCATAAAGGCTATACCGCTGCTTTGCACTACTTAACCATACACAAGTATTATTCTTAAGGAAGCAATAGGCATAATAAGATTTCATTGTTTAGCTAGCGAACAAAATAAATGTTTATCTAATGAATAAACAATACCAGCATGAAATGAAGGCATTCCTTTGCTACTGAGCTGCGCCATGGACAGAGCCTGTAAAAGCGGATGAGCTAGAAACATCGGCGGTCGCGGTTTGTGCAAAACTTCACCGGGCGGTCGGAGATCCAATTAAGTTATACGCCTACGACCACTCACATCACCGACCCTTGTACTATAGATGTAATATAGGCGTTTCGCACTGTCTCTGCATGTAGTGCCCGTTCGCTGAAAGAACGGATCAGGGTTGGCCGCTTCCTTCAGGGGAGCAACACTGTCAATACTGCACAGGATCGCGGTCTGTGTAGGCCTACAACTTCACAGACCTCGATCACGACATTCAAACGTTAATAAAATGTACTTGGATGCTCCATCCATGCGGCATTAGCAGAGAGAGAGAGAGAGAGAGAGAGAGAGAGAGAGAGAGAGAGAGAGAGAGAGAGAGAGAGAGAGAGAGAGAGAGAGAGAGAGAGAGAGAGAGAGAGAAAGAGAGAGAGAGAGAGAGAGAGAGAGAGAGAGAGAGAGAGAGAGAGAGAGAGAGAGAGAGAGTAAGCTTTATAAGTCAGTTGTCTGGCGAAACAACGAGAGGATCTTGCTGAGCCAGGGCGTTCACCGCACAGTTCACGTTGACTGGTAAAATTGTGATTCTTTGTTTTTGCGAGCACTTTAGATTTAGAAAAGGTTTGGGAAGCATTATTTTTATTAAATTTGGAAGTGTGAAGTCCAGACGAAGGTAAGTAGGTCTAGTGGAGTTTTTATTTTTAAAATGCACGTGGCACTGGCACGTGTTTGGCGAAATGCAATAGATAGATTTGTTCTCTTTCTTTTGGCCATTAACATGGCGTCAATTTCGCTCTGCTTATAAAGAAAAGAGATACAATAAGGAATTTTAAAACACATTTCCTGAAAATCCGAATTTCAAGGCTAATGTTACCGAGTCGAAGCGCGGATTTACTGAATGTTTCAAATCTGAAGCCAAAATCAAACGAAATGAGCATCATAATCGCAATCCCTAGATTTCTACAGCGCTCAACGAAAGCCACGTCACGGGGAACAGCTTATTCAAAGGCGCTCAGTCAAACACAAAATCGACAGCAAAAAAGTTTCGGTTCCAGATCAAGCTCCAAACGTCAGGCAGAGAGACACGTGCAGCTACCGTGGGTGATGTTTGGGGTGTGAGCGGAAAGTTAGATAAGAGGAAGGAGGGAAGCAGAAGCATAAATAAACAGAACAGCGGTTACGTGCACTAAAATACTGAAGACAAAGACAGAGAAAGAAGATATGAGCCAAACTAAGTCAGTAAAGTAAGATGCTCAGGTTTCTCTGAAGCGAATCTATAGATGGGACAATGACCCGAAACAGGTCGTTGCACCTTCTGTAGCCACTGAATCAAGTGTTTTCGGTGCCACTGAGACGGAACTCATAAATAACGCTAAACTGTCGTGACAGAGATGTTAATTCGATCGCTGATTTCCATTTTCGTCTTATTAATCCTTTTGGCATCTTATCGATCTTTCGTATTGTAAATTAATATAACTTAGATTTTCCTTGAATAACAACGCCCTATAATTTCCATCCTTTATAAAATACTTTCAAATAACATATAGTAGTTGAAATCGTCGCAAAATTTACGTGACCAAGCGATGTATACTGTATGAACATGTGAGTCAAACGAAAACGCTGAATTAATCAAATTAATATAGAAAAATATACATTTCAAACATGACTTGAAATTCAATTCTACCCCTAGACAATGACATGAACAGTTTCTATCTCAAAACATCTAATCGTGCTAACTCTGTCACGTGGCAGTAATCCATGAGTTGACATGTAACTTATCTGTAACTAGGCTTGAATATTGTACCTCGATAATTCACTGGACAACAAATTTTTACAAAAGTCATGTTACTGAAATGAAATTAGTCAGTTCTTATCAATTTGTATGTGCTGAACACGAATATGACAGTGAAAATGCCGAATTGGCTCTAGTTTTTTTGTAATCTGAAATGAAGTAATTTTATATCGCACAATGCATGCCAATAGTGATACACTTACAGTTAATATTTGTAAAAACCAGGTCATAGACTAGTTCTTAGATTTTTTGCCTGTCTCTTGTACAGCTGTTCGGGAGCATCTCTGCGGAGTGTCCAGCAGTAGTCAGCCAACATTGTAGTGGACCATTTTCCCTGGTACCTTTGCTCCATTGTTGCGATATCTTGATGAAAACGTTCGCCATGTTCGTCACTAACCATACCACAGTTGTCAGGGAAGAAATCCAGATGGGAATGAAGGAAATGCATCTTCAGAGACATATTGCAGCGAAATTTCTGGTACTGCTTGAGCATGTCTTCTACTAGTTCCTTGTAGTTTTCTGCCCTAACATTCCCCAGAAAGTCTGTAGACACTAGACGAAAAGCATTCCATGCTTGTTTCGCATCACCCTCCAGCAAGTTGTTGAAGTGGTCATCTTTGAAGAGTTCTCTAATCTGAGGACCCACAAAAACTCCCTCTTTAATCTTTGCTTCGCTGAGTCGAGGGAATTTTTCATGCAGGTATCGGAAAGCTGGCGAAGTGCGGTCCATGGCTTTCACGAAGTTCTTCACCAAACCTAGTTTGATGTGAAGGGGTGGTAGTAGGATTTTGTGAGCCTCGACCAGAGCTGGGTGCTGGATATTCTTCTGTCCAACTGCCATGTTTTGTCTGGGAGTCCATTCCTTCCGCACGTAGTGCAACTCTCTTGCTCGGCTATCCCACTCACACAAGAAACACATATATTTTGTATATCCTTGCTGCAGTCCCATTAAAATGGCAACTACCTTCAAATCACCACACAGGTGCCATTTGTACCTGTTATAGTCAATGGAATGCAGTAGCTGTTTTAGGTTATCGTATGTCTCTTTCATGTGGACAGCATGCGCTAATGGAATAGATGGAAGACGGTTTCCATTGTGCAAAAGCACAGCCTTAAGACTCAGTGTTGAAGAGTCTACAAAGAGTCTCCATTCTTGTGGGTCATGAGTGATCTGTAAGGCATTCATGAGGTCGTCAATATTTGAACAGAATACCAGATTACCTTCCTTCATAAAGAAAGGTTCCAACTGCTGATGGCGCTTTCTATATGAAGTAATTGTGACATCTTCTTCTAGAAGATTCCATTGTTGGAGTCTTGATCCTAGCAATTCTGCCTTGTTTTTGGATAAGTCCAAATCACGAACAAGGTCATTTAGTTCTTCCTGTGTTATTCTGTGTGGGGTTGATGATGCACCACAGTGAAAATCGGGATCATTGCACGCTGACGGACCAGGAGAAGAACATGTCGGCTCACCCTTGTCCTCATCAGATGAATCAAGGAAAATATATTCTGCTGGAGGTTCTGGAATAGGAAGTCCATCACCATGTGGAACTGGTCTCAATGCTGACGGAATGTTTGGGTAGACTATTGTCGACTTCTTTTGCTTCGTTATTCCACCGGAAAGAGGAGGAACCAAGCAGAAGTAACAGTCATCTACGTGGTTGCTTTGCTCTCTCCACACCATGGGAACTGCAAACGGCATTGATGGTCTTTTGCCATTCAACCACTGTGAAAGCTGTGTTGTACTTGTAGCCCAGCATATATGCGGGGCCCATGGCTTGGTTTGTTCAGCAACCTTGCATTCGAAGTAAGCATGATATGCCTTCTTGACTTGATAAGTGATACTTTTCTTCTGGTTGGCAAATGTCACTTCCCCACAAATGTAACAAAAGTTGTCCACAGTATTTACGCACTTCCGAGGCATTACTGTTCTGTATTGTATCTAAATGGATAAAGTAATAATAGTTTTATAAAACAGTAACTTAAACTGTCTCGCACAAAGTCTGTAATATTGTAAATGCTCAACCGTTCCGACTCGCTTTATATAGTACACTGCTGACGTCATCTTACGTCAGCAGCCGACTGGCTGTAGTTTTACATTGCATCAGAAAATGACGTAATCAACTGTGCATGATGTGTCCATAATGGGATTATGCAATGAGGTGGAATATTACATCATTCTAGACTTATTGAGGATATTGTCGCAGTCATACTGCATAAATTTACATGGTGAAACATAAAAAATGAACTATATGAAATATTTTCAAAACGAGAGCCAATAAAAAATTTTTATGGTTATATTCGTGTTCAGCACACCAAGATGCTACACATTAGGGCCTTTTCCAGTCAGTAACGATTTCTATGTTGACCAGTGTAATTAATCCAACATTAGTGCTGCAGCTTACGTTTAGGCCGATATACGCGTCGTCCTTTTATATGGGATTTTAACTATAGGCAGGGATTATTAGATTTAACTATCGTCAGGTAGGCCTACTATTACATTTCTCCTTTCTGTTAGGTTAATCCTTCATTAATTACTTCCTTGATTCGTATATGATTTGTATCGTCTTCAGACATCTACTGTGGTAGAGTTCATTTCTACCGATTATAAAAGAGACTTCTCGTCCAGTTCGCATTGTACAGTTTTCATCATTTGTCATTCAGCACTTGAATGTTCTTCGAATAATTGTTTGACATAACGCGAGCGAGATTCTAGTTCAGTTGTGGAGCGAGGCAGAAGCCTAAGCTTAAGACAAGCTTTAGTCTAGTCTACCCATAATGATTGCTGTAGCGCCAGAAGACGTTCGACTATCTTCTCTACATTTTGGTGTGTCTATCTCCCAATCTCTCTCAGAGCTATTCGACTGATCTGTATGGTATCTCAAGCCAGACTAACTTAGTTTAGATTCTGTCTGAGGCTTTCTCGTCCAGCGATATGTGTCGAACCCCCATTGATCAATAGTTATGGAGTTACTCCGGATAGTCTATTTGATTGGACGCTAGGATTCTCTTTGTCTGAAATCTACAGCGTGGTTTGTCTGTGTACTTCTCTCAGACTGGTTCCGTCTTGCTCCATTGATATTGGCGTGTCTACTGGCTTGATGCCGTTTCGATCTGCCTCTGTATCTGTACATGTTTGCTCTTATGTATTCTTGCCTGTCTCTGCACAGCTCTCTGATTGGGCTGGTGAGTCAGTTGTATGAAATCTAAGATTTCCTCTACCTGTCTGGACAAGGTAATAAATCAGACGCCCTATTGACTACTCGCTGACCGGGGCCGTTGATGTAAACCAGGGTTGATTTCAGTTCTCTGCGATTAGCTGTCCCTTCACCCTAACCTCCAATAACTTCTATAGTGGCTAGACTTACTGTGCAGTGTAATATACTACAATAGTCTACTCAAATTAACTTGGTTAATGACTGAATGTAAAAGCATCCCAGGCTAAAGGCGCCATTTAAATTACAATTAGACGCTGCAGGTAGTCATGCATCAGTAATTCTACCTTCGATAGAGTAATGATCATAATGAATAAAAGCTTACGTATCTGAGGGCTCTATAACAAATTTGGAACCTTGACTGAATTTGGCCATCATATTTACGCTTTATCTTCAGTACGCAAGTCTATATCTCAAAGTATATTCAAATTCATTTGTTGTTAGGTTGAAGTTACAAGAACATCTACTCACAGATAGGGTACTTTTGCAAAAGATTTCTCCATCGTAATTATCCCAAGAAACCAGGCATGATGTTGACAACAGACAACAGCCTCGAAACCACACCTGAAATGTCAAGTTCATCTTCGTTTCAATTTCCAACTGGACTCTCTTCCTTCCCCACTTCTCTTTCCAACTTCTCCAATTCTTCTGGTGCTATTCTATCACGCAATCAGTCAACTAGCATAAGTCTTTCTGTTCGCATCGCTTACCTGGTCATCGGCGCTTTGGGCGTCATTGGCAATCTCCAGGTGACCGTCGTCATGTTGAGCTATGAGCCTCTGCGTCGGCGCCTGCCTAACTACTACCTGATCAATCAGTGCATCCTCGACCTCATTGTGAGCATCTGCGTCATCCTTTTGTACTCGGATGACTTGAACGGGATTTTGGATGGAATCCTAGGGAAATTGAAGTGTCGTCTCTGGTTGAACCGGTCCATCTTCCTTGGCTTATATACCTCGTCGCTCTTCAGTCTCGTCGCTCTTGCCGTCGAGAGGTATGCCGAAATCGTTTATCCCATCCAGCATAAGCTCCGCCTGAACCGTCGACTGGTCGCATATTCGTTGGTCGTCATCAACTTGGCCGGGATCAGCTTCAAGATGTCGTACTTAGTACCTTTGTCTGAGGTTGTCAATGGCATCTGCTATTATGGAATCTTTACGAACTCCTCCATCAAGAAAATGGCCGGGTTGCTGAACTTCTTGTTCGAATTCTTTGTTCCTATGTCTATAATCCGGTTCTGCTACGTTGGAATGGCTCGGTCGCTGAATCGTAAAGTCCAGCCGATGTCCAGCAAGAGCTGGAATAATGCGAAGAAGAATATCCTAAAGACACTCATCTTCATTGTACTTGTCTTCGTCGTATGCACCATGTTAAAAAATATACTGGGACTCTTGTATTATTTCGACGTATACTCTTTTGCTGGCTTAAACGAAACTCTCGCAAACATTGCAGCGCTGTCGAGCTACTCCAACTGTTGCTTCAATCCTCTGGTCTACTTCTTCAAATACAACGAATTCAAAAAGGGCCTGAGATGGCTGTACTGCCGTCGTCGCCGCATCAAAAACAGCAACAGCAATGTTCTGCCTCGTGCGAATGATGGAAAAGAAACCCAACCAACTTCAGAAAGATACTAAGACGCTAGCAGTTATCCAAACTGCTGTTCCTTTGAACTTCTGAATAATACCAAGAAGTTAGCAGTTATTCAAACCTTTAGTCAACTGATCTTCAGAACGATACTGATATACTTGCAGTTTTTAAAACTACATATTTTATTCAGTATTCTAAAGATACACTGTAGTTGTGAAATTATTACTCCTTATAAAGTTCTTGATTTTAATTTGTCAACGAACTTGTGATGGTGACGGCTGATGGTGATGATTAGGACGACGAAGACGACAGATGATTTGGTACCTGGGCAGTTAAGAGCTGGAGAATTCGAAAAAGGCGGACCTGATGCGATGGTAAAACGCAGCTTTGAAACTGACAAAAATCTCAAAAACTCGGAAAATTAAAGTGTTTTATTGCACTAGTTTGGGCTGAAATTGATTCATATTTAGGTGAAAATTATGTGCTTCTATCACAAATATTAAAAAACTACGTGAGGTGAAAATTACCATACATTAGCAATACTTGGCGCCTAGTGTAAATTGTAGTAAACTGGAGCACATTGATGGCCCTCTGTGGTTGCAATCAATAAAATATCTATAAAAACTGAATATCTATAAAAATGAAATGACTTGGTCAATTGCAAAATAACTGTCGCACAAGACTTCTCATTAGAGTACCATGTGGACATGGTAAATTTAGTTTCTTTTGGAGCACAGAGTAAACTTGAAAACACTTAGACAACGAGGAAGGAATTGCAGTTTGTCAGGTACAAACCTCAAGAAATATAAGTGTGCAAAGAACTAATTTTGGCCAATTTCAATCCTGTTTGCCTTCTGAGCGGGTTTCTCTCAAATAAAGTTTCTTGATTTTCTGAGGGTGTTTTTCAGGCACGTTCGAATATAATACATTCGATGAAACATACTTTGTTAATCTATTAATGTGAGATGTTTCGGGGATAGTAGCCTATTGCTTACTACCTTTTTTACTGTACATAGAACAATGCACAACATAGCATGGTAAGGCGGGACCTGTTCTTTGATGAAAAGGGAACGATTGATTTACATGGTCTTTATAGAGTCCATATTGTCGACCAAATAATTGATTATATTCAATGAATTAACATCTAAATTAGTAGTTTCTCAGTGTGTTCTCGTCTTTCACTGTGTATAATTTTGAATTTCACTGTGTATAATTTTCCTTGATTTAAAACAAGAAACGCCCAGCTCAGCACTTCCGACGTTGGTACAAAAACGGCTCTACATTCCCGGCACCAAATTCATTGCGCCCAGCTATCCGGCTCGAAGTTTCCATTCATCAATGTTGTTGTTGCTCTTGTGGCTGCTGTTGTCTGTTGTCTGCTTTTATAAAGATTTCATTGTGTATTGATGATGTTGTTGTCATTGATGTTATTGTTGCTTATGATGATTATGATGGTGATGATGATTATAATGAGGACGACAATTTACAACTTTGGTGATGATCACTGTCATGGTATTTAGGCCATGTCATACTTAAAGTGCTGGTTACTCAAGTTGCATGCCGCTAGTGTTCTGCAAATTATAAGACGTGCGCCGAATGTGTTTCGACAGCAGACTATTAACTTCTGCAGATCATTAGGAGCTTTGACATCGTTCCTGCTTATATGACTCTATAATTACATATCTGACAATGAGTCT
>OZ029915.1:49407041-49439541 GCA_964023275.1 Norana najaformis
CACTCCTTTCCAAAAATTATATCTCTTCTTGCTTCTGTCGCTGCTGCAGTTCTAAACACCAGAGACACCATAGCCATTTGCCTACTTGCCCGACCCTTAGATCTAGACCTGGACAGAATTTCACCAAACCTGTCTTCCAATTTTGCTTTGACTAAGCACCTGTAAATAACCTGGTTAACGCGGTTCAGCTTCTCTGGGCGCTGTAGAAATCTCGAGATTACATTTACCTGTGGACTGACAATGCCTTGCACTAACCTGAAAAAGGCTTGGTTTTAGTGCGCCATCAGGTCAATCGATTCACTGTTCATTAGATAAAGGCGCTACAAAGTATACAATAAAGCTCCCGCGTCCATAGTGCAACGTAAGAGAGCCGCTGATTTCCTGCCCTTCGGCACTTGAACTGGTATTAGACGAAACCCAAGGTCCTGGACACGAGGCCAGTGCATTGCAGGACTTGCCGTTTACTTCCTGTCTAATGCTGGTACCGTAATCATCTACTTGGCGACAGAGACAAGCGTGCTGTTAAGACTTCTACCCGGTGGTTTTACTTAGTGCGCTCAGCAGGCGGTTACCTGCCATCTTTCGATTACATACCCAGCGCGATGTTCGAATAGGAGTTTCCGAAGTTGCTATTTGTTAGTTATAATTATTACCTGGCCAAGGTGAGCGTGTGCCAGGTTCCGTCGGATACATCAACCTCTGACCTGGCGGTGGGCAGTCGAACAGGACCGTCCTTTCCAAGGTTGAAGCTCGTCTCCACACGCCCTGCACTGATTGCAATTGCCAGAAAATCACCTCTTGTCGAACCAGACTTGTGTTGCAGCAACAGCAAGCCCTGCTGGAAGCGAGTACGGAACTCAAGCTCGTACCTATTCGTGCTCAGGTGTGTCGCTCTGTCAACAGGTAAGGGAACCCAGAGCTCAGGCGTAATGCAATAACAGCAGGCAGAAAAGGTGAAAGGTAATACACCTGTTTAAATGCCTGTGTAGAAACTTCTGTGTAAGCGGGATCCTGAGTTCGTAGAATCATCCGGCTGAGGCTTAAATACGACCATATCAATTCAGCGAGAGGACAGGCTTTGAATTCTTCCAACTTGCATTGGCATGTATAACCGGCCCCAAAAGAACGGACGGCTGAGTGAGCGCCGGATAGTTTCGCATTCGATCCAAGTCTTAGCAGGCAGATTCTCATTTAAGAAGTCTGCCATAATGTGTCCGCGTGTTCGAAATTTAGTAATTAAACAGAATATTGTAAAGTGCTTCGAAAGTTAGTCATTGATAATTGTAAACTGCAGACTGCAGACGTTAGAATTCATTGCATGACACTGGGGCGGTTAGTTGAACATTGCCCTTGCAACGCAGATTATTGGAAGGGGTTCGAATCCCTTAGGACGACAGCCTATTTTTTATTAATAAAGAACAAGCCATTCACGCAGAGACTAGTGCTGATGATGACTATGTATCAAACAATAACAGTATATAAACAACAGACTAACAAAACTAAGTGCGGAATGCGACTGCAGGCAACTTTTTACTGTAAGTTAAAAGAATTGCTACAAATCTGTTTGCAAGTGATGGGTGTATGCATGTAAATGTACATGTCTGCATGCATGCATGTGTGCATGACACGTGTACGTGTGTATGTTTGCACGTGTGTCCATATATGCATGTATGTATGTATGTATGTATGTATGTATGTATGTATGTATGCATGCATGCATGTATGTATGTATGTATGTATGTATGTATGTATGTATGTATGTATGTATGTATGTATGTATGTATGTATGTATGTATGTATGTATGTATGTATGTATGTATGTATGTATGTATGTATGTATGTATGTATGTATGTATGTATGTATGTATGTATGCAAGTATGGTTGTATTAGGGCAGTAAGATTATATGTGACTTACACGGCGTTTTCGTGCTTTGAGAAAACGTTGCCATTGAAGGCAAGAAATGAGTCCTTGGTGTCTTCATTATTTCTTGGGCTTCCTAAAGAAAAAACTCTCAATCTAACCCGAGAACTTCTCTAGCGCCATTGAGGTAAAGCGCGAAGCATTCAAACCAAGGAAAGCTGTTGAGTAACAAAAGTACGTGGACAATCTGTTCGGGACCCAACAGGAGCCAATGCAATTGTAAGGCAATGCAATAGCGAGGCAATGCAATAGCGAGGCAATGCGATGGTGAGGCAATGCAATGGTGAGGTAATGTAATGGCGATGGGATGCAATGGTGAGACAAGGCAATGATGAGGCATTGCAAGGTCAAAGTTAAAGTTGATATTGGTGTTCCCCAGGGCTCAGTCCTTGGTCCTCTTTTATACATTTTGTATACTGCTGATATCCCTTCCCTCTTTACTAAACACTTGGCTGTTGGTCACTTGTACGCTGATGATGTCCAGGCTTTTGTTCAGGGACCTCCATCTGCGCAACTTGCTCTTGGTGGTGATTGATGCCCTGACTCACGATATTCAACATTGGATGTCCTGCAATCGTCTTCGCCTTAATCCTGCTAAGACTTAGTTGATCTGGTTTGGTTCTAAATATCATCTCGCTCAGATTGACTACTCTTGTTTATCTGAAGCTTTCCTCTATTTTATGTTTTCGTCTAGTGTTCGTAACCTGGGCGTTATACTTGACTGTAACCTTACCTTCGCAAACCATGTCTCTAGTTTGACTCGGTCTTGTTACTACCAATTAAGGCGCTTAAGAGTTGTTCGTCGTTCTGTTTCTTCCTCTGTCATTACTACTATGATTCATGTCATGATATGTTGTCGCATTAATTACTGCAACTCTGTACTTGCTGGTTTGCCTAAGTATCGGCTGTCTTCCCTTCAATCAGTATTAAATTCTGCCGCCAGGTTAATATCACGTCTTCCTCGTTTCTCTCATATCTCTAATTACATCATTCAGCAACTTCATTGACTCCCTATCCATTTTCGTATTCAGTTTAAACTATTATCACTGGTAATTAGAGCTCGTATGGGCCAGGCTCCAAAATATCTTTGTGATCTTATCCGGCCTCCACACTCTAGTACCTCATCCCGCCCTTTACGTTCTTTAGATCGTATGGATCTATTTGTTCCTTGTGTTAAGTCCTCCCTTGCTCAGCAGAGGGGTTTTGCTGTTGTTGGCCCATCTCTCTGGAATGAACTTCCGCTATCGCTTCGTGCTAGGGTCACTGTTGTTAGTAGAGCTCAGTCAGCTCGTTGTTTAAAGACGTTCTTATTTCTCAGGGGCTTTCACACTGGAAGCGCCTCTGAGTAGTTTGTTCTGTAAGAAGCGCTATATAAGTTGTCAAATACAATACAATACAACACAAAGTGAGATAGAGTAAGATGAAACAAGACAGAGCAAGATTAGGTAAGATAAGGAAATGTGCTGCTCACATATATTTTGCAGAAATAAATAAGTAAATACCATTTGCGGTAACTCGACGATCTTGCTGCTCTGAATAGAAGACGGAATTTTCTTTGGAATGGCTTTTGACGAATTCATGCCTTGAGAATCTTCGTAGTAATTCCGACTCTGCACACAAAAAAAACAAATGACGAGAAAGAATGCATTTGCACTCATTGCTGTTGCTCTCTGGCATCTACAGGACTGCTGAAGAAAAATCCATGATCGCATATCTTTGCAACGATAAAGATTGACAACAACGAACAACGTTAAAAAGATAACAGTACTACTATTGCTGCTGCTACTACTGTTATTACAACTTCTCTCAGCCTCGTCTATCTTGATGATCTCACTCTGTGAGGGAAAGAATGAACGGTGGCTGCAGATGTGGGCAGGATCGAGCTGGAATGTAAGAAACAGGGCTTGCATCTGCATTGTGCTAAATCTGAGAGAGAGCAGGGACGCTGTCTCTCTTGAGTAACCGTTGACACCACAGAAACTTGTTATCTACTCCAGAGCATCGCTATTACAATTCAACGCTCGAACGCATTCCCTTCCACGGTACTTTTGCTCCACCAGATCTCGACGATTTCTAGCCGTCCCAGAATTTTTCATTGTCCCGAGAATTTTTCTATTCTTGAGCGACTATATATACTGTACCACGAGTGCTAAATAAATAAATATTACCAGTCGTCAGCATATATACCGCGAGTCAAAATAATAATAATGTAATTCCTCATCTTCAGAACGATCATGCATCTACCGTTGGTTTAAAATAAATAGAGCCTAAGCGACTAAGTAAGTAAGTAAGTAAGTAAGTGATTAAATGATTAAGTAAAGAAGTAAGTCAGTCAGTCGGATAGTCAATCAATAAATCAATCAATGGAATTTACTTTTGCATGGTCCATGGTGGACGACCGAGATGTTCTTTTGGTGGCGGCAGGCGTGTTGATTGATGCGGCACTCGGACAGATAGGTCTGCCCATCGGAGGCACAGACGACGGTCAGTTGGGCGGGGTTCGTCGCTGGACAGCTGGCCGGACAGACACACTCCCAAAGGCTACTAAGACCCGTGCGGCTGCACATCCCGCCGAAACGACAGTTCTCCGAGTTGCAGGTCACCTCGTCCGACAAAGCGCCCTCTGGAAGACAGACACAAGCGACCGATCAACTGGAGCAGATAGGTACTCTGATTTAAATCTGCTTTCCATAAGTACCAACATCGCTTTCGTTCTCGTTGTCGTAATTATCATCATCATCATCATCATCGCTAGCATCATCATTATCATCATCATCATCACTACCACCACCACCACCACCATCATCATCATCGTCACCATCGCCGTCACCATGTTACGGAGCAGAGAGTGCACTAGAAGAAACTGACCTGGGAGGCATCCGTAGAATCCAGCCTCCCTTCCATCGGCGCATATGTTACACTTCTGTCCGTTAAAGCCAGTCTTACAGACACACTTGCCTGTCATCTGCTCGCAGTCTTGTCGAACGGAACCAACAGCGTTGCACCCACACGCTACAACGTTTAACACCAGTCACATGTTACACACAAATCACATCACATTTCTTTCCTTCCCATCACATTACATTACCACTCGGTTAGTATGATAATAGCAAATTGCAATTGCGATAACGATTACGTTCACCGCCCCGGCATCACATCAGACAGCTTTGCGTTCCAGTCTCTAGTCAACTGGGTCGGCGATCATTGTACCCTACTTCTCGTGACGATATGCAAGGGCTGCGCTTCCGCATTTCAAATCGAGTCCTTCATGCCTACTACTATGTTGGAACTTCCTCCTGGAGCAGCCTTCTGTTGTGTACTGTTGGATTTGACAGAAGCGGGCATTTTCAAACTACCTTAAAATCTCTTACCGTGATCATTTAGTAAGCCACAAGTGTAGAGATTTTGAGAGATGCAGAAAAGGCGCCATATTAAGCATTTTAGATACAGTCATATGCATACTGTGCGGCACGTTGTTAATCGATAAAGCATTTGGTCAATGATCATGCGGTTGCGGGTTCGACTCCGGGTATCGACCCTGGGGAAGTTGTTTGAGCACACCGTGCCTATGTCACCAAGCAGTAGAATTTGGTACTGGCTGTCCTGCGATGCACTGGTTCCGTGTCCAGGACCTTGAGATTCGTCCATTGCCGCCGGCTCAAGGGTCTAAATGAAAGGAAATGAGAGCATCCCTTACGTCTCCTTGTGATATATGAGATACTTTGTTTTATATGCATATGATTGCAATTACAACTGCAACTCACATTTACACTAAAATCACAATTACTGATTGTAAGTACATTGAAACGGTTTGAACAGTGTTATTTGCTGAATGCAAATTTTGTTAGTCCTACTACAGACCGATGCAACCGTTCTGTTCGTCGGAGATCTTCGCCAGTCCCCAGTATGTCGGCTCGCATCTGTCGCAACGGACGCCACCCACTCCCGGCTTACAGACGCACTGACGACTTACGGGTTCACAAGTCAGAAAGAGCGAACCGAGTGGATTGCATTGACAGACGCCTGAAAACAAACGTAGCTTTTCATGGGAAAATCTCATCATATCTGCAGAAACTAATTATGTAACGGGTGCTTCCGTCCAGGCCCTATCAGAGAGGAACAAAAGGGCCATCTGGCCTGAGCCTCACGTAGAGAAGGTGCCACAAATTAGGAAAATATTGTATGTTATGTTTACAGTAGTTATATTTATTTACTTATTAGACTGCTTTTCCCCACAGTTCAGTTTTGAAGCCTAATAGTTAAATTAAGAGGATTTCACACATTACTAATCGTGTTGGGAATTAATAGGCTTATGATGTGCATGCTTCAAGATTGTAACCTCGCAATCGCATTGCCCAGGGCTTCTATGAACCTCTTAAAAGCCCTGTTATAAACGCCCCATTCTATGTCATTCACCTACGAAGTACCCTATATTGTACCCTTTATTTCCAATGCTATGTTGATCCACGTATTCCAGGTTCTGGCATTCATTCTTAAACTATTGCCATCATAAACTATCGTTAGGTCTGTATCTGCTTTAACTACTTCCACAGAATTACTTAAGACACCCAAAAGCAAGCTGTTACAAATGGCTGTTCGATGAAAGCATTTGCTGCTGCAATTGTTATGTTCTTATATCAGATTTCGACCTAGGAACATCATAATCTCAATTATTATTATTATTATTGTTGTTGTTGTTGTTGTTGCTACTGGTAGGCTATTGTCGTTATAACTGTCAACTTTATTAATAGTACTGCTGCTGTTGCTGCTACTATTAGTACTACTATTACTATTAACTTGGGCAGCAGGTGCCAAAGAGGTAATGAGTATAAGTGACGCCTCTGAAGTTATGAGCAGTGAAATGTGCTCACTTGGACACCCGGCCCCCTCTGGACCAAGGGCAGCTGTTGTACTGTCATCTGGACAACAGCCGAACTTTGACTCCTGACAGGAACTCGACTTGGTAAGCTCTGAAATCATAGATAAGTCAAGTTAGTTAGTTAGTCAGTCAGCCAGCCAGCCATTTAATAAGTCAGTCAGTCAGTCAGTCAGTCAGTCAGCCAGTCAGTCAGTCAGTCAGTCGGTTAGTTAGCCAGTTACTTAGTTATCTGAACATTTTATATAGCATCTTTTAAGTACCTCACAAAAGCGCTGCCTACGTTGCCTTAAATGACGTTAAATGTTATTAAGAACAGAAAGTACGCCAGCAAGTGAAACACTACAGAGATAACTACAAACGTCACCAGTGGTTGGCTCAAGTACACCCTCGTGAGGCCCAGCCAAGGGATTCATATCAAAGTTGACGGATGACACGATGTTCAAGGTTCCTGAACAAGCTGCGTCAGTGATATAGAGCGACAACAGGCCGTAGGGTCCGCGGTACACGGTAATACCATCGCCTAGCAGTCGCTCATTCGTGATAATAGATGTCGCAACATCCCTCGAACTGTCGTGTCTGACTAGAACATGTATTCGTCGCCTGCCGGTCAGTAGGTCAAAGGGCCACCCGTGATTGATGGTCTAGGTTATTCCAAAGACCCTCATCGCTCCTCCTGCGCTGAGACCATTACCCGGCTGAAGACGTCATACGTAAATCCATAGATTTGAGGCTCGATTGTAAACCTCCTCATGCAGTCACATACGTCAAGATGATATTCGTGAAAAATAGGCCTACGGTCCAAAATGTTCGAAATCTGCGGAAACGTAGATTAATTCCGACACACAAACCTAGCCACAGAACACCTCCAAAGATGTCAGAAATCATCGAGGAAGTTCCGCATTAAGACGAAAATCCGCCAAAACGACATAGAAGGCGCGATCAGAGAGGTTAAAGGACAAGAGCATGGTCAACATCAAAAGTTAGACTCACGAATAGGCTTGAAGTTGCTAGAGGTAAAGTAACAAGATCGTGTAATGTTGGTAACTTAAGATTCCGATGTCAATCTGGAATCAAGATTAACAGCTAAGTCACGAACTGTATATCTTGTAGAAAAAAGTGCTGGGCAACTTAGATCTGGGAGGACTACATCAGAGATCCAGTTTTGTTCATCTTATTATATGGCTGGTTTTGAGACACACATTCTTTCACTGGGAATAATAATAATAATAATAAGACAATTTATATAGCGCCGTAACACGGCCGAGGCCGAAGAAAAGGGCGCTGTACATAAGTTCAGGCGACAATAGAAAATTAACTACAGTCATACGATAATTTAAATAGAAACGTTTTAAGCCCTTTCTTAAAGTTATCCAAGGATGAAGACACCTTAGACATATTTGAAGACCCTTCAGTGGGGAGTGAACTAGACAAGAAGAATCTATTTGGTAGTCGTCTGCATGTGTATGACTATAGTGATTAAATGATGATATCAGATAGACAAACTAGATTAGACTATACTGATTAGATTAGACCAGATTAGATTAGACTATGGTCATGCCTTCCTTGCAGCAGCCGGCCACCGTGGTCAGTCGGTGGCAGTAGCTTCCGGCTGGACATGTTTCTCGGCCTCGATCGCAATCGTAGTTGCGGTCAGTCAGAGGGTTGACCAGCGGAGAATTACCATCGCATAACTCCTCCACGATATCTGAACACACGCAGAACAATTTATCGTTCAGATTTGTTCTTTAATAAAATTTGCATTTCAATTAAACCGATTCGTGAAGTTATTTAGCAATAATTATTATTCATTAAAAATGTAATATGTTCTTCTTTGATGCGGTTGACAGTTATTATTAGAAGTAAGACTCTTTCAATGCAAACTAATTTGGCTTGGCTGTACACATCAGTCGACCTCTAACCTTAATTATCACGTTTTTAAACATTATTTACTGTAATAGACTGCCCCAGGACAATCGTAGTCCGCCTAATTTAAAGATATTTAAGAAATCATATGCGTGTTTATGTGAGCGCAATATCTATTGTTTATGATCATTTTTTGTTCTTTTGTTTTAATTTTTGTTATTGTTTTGGTAGTTCTCAGATTACTCATTCACAACTACTTCTTGTATCATATCATAGGTGTCTTCATTAAGCGTGATTTCATCCCTTCGAAGCTGCCTTTTTGCTTCCTGTATCTGAGATTTTGTGTTCTCTTATTAATAAGTTTGATGTTATTATTGAGGCAATAAAATGATGATGATGATGATGATGATGATGATGATGATGATGATGATGATGATGATGGTGAACATTATTCTGATTTTTTCACAAAAATCACATTTTAACGTTTTTTTGTGGGCTGAGCCTTATTTATATAGATGGTGTAGGTATTGAAGAACATTGTAATTGTAATTGTAATTGTAATATTTATCGAGATTTGTACAGCGCCCAAAGAAACTAAGTCGTAGAAATCAGCTTACCCAAGAACATTTCATATCATCCTGAAACTCCAAAAACCTGGTGGAGAATGACGATATTTTTGTGAATGAAAGAATTGATGAATTTCGGGGAATGGAGGAATGAAAAATCGCTTTGGAGACTCAGAATTGCAGCCCATATTTTTCATTTTTGTCGTATTGATACGAAAATTATATAATTTTCAAACAAAAATTGCCATGAGTGACTAAGACTTGATCATGAACTTCTTTAAAATAGCTGATCGGGAGCTCAGCAATTTTTAAAGAAAGAAGTCGTCAGAAGATTAAAACATGCTATTAGGAGGTTCTGCACCATTGACCTTGAAGGAGGGATAGACACCTCTGTCAGTTAAAATTAACACGCAGTAGTACTGCTCATTGTTTAACGATATCTTGCGGCTGCCTTGGCCGTTCGCGTCACCGCCACATTACAAGAGAAAAATAAAAAAATTTAACCAGGTATTAACGAAACCGAGCTTATATTACGTCAAAAAACACCGATTTAAAGGTGTCTAAAATCGAGCATCATATTAGTATTAACGTTATTGGTTAACGACATCTTGTGGGCCCCATAGCCGTTCACATCGACCCCACATTACAGGGACATAGAGAAACACGAAACAATTGGTCCGTTCCCACAGTTTAATGACATCTTATGTCATCAAAGGCCGTTGACGAAAATAAAAAAAAAAATTTGTAGAAGTTCTTACTTTTAGGCATAGCATGGTCATCAAGCAGTACGGAATCTAGCGCAACAGGGGATTATATAAAGTCGAAAAAACTGATTTCAAGGTGTCTAAACCGAGCTTAATATTAGTAAAGCTATTTATTGGTTAATAACATCTTTTGGCTTCCAGGGCCAATCACGTCGACCACATTTCCATTTAAATCATTATCGCATTACAGATTTTCATTATTATTTCCAAAGTTTATGGCTACAGTGGCCGTTGACGTCTTTAAAATTCTTATTTAGGTAAAATTTATTGTTCATAAGTTTCTGTTGTTTTTAGTTCGTTCGTCTTGCTATTTTCAGTTCGTATTTCGCTGGTTTTCTGATGGTCCTTGTGGCGTCTAGGTATTCTGTGAAGACCAGAGGCAGATGATGGAATCTTTCTGTCTTGCTGGTGGTCTCTGGCGTTGACTTCTTTATTGTACATTTTTTAACATATATATATATATATATATATATATATATATATATATATATATATATATATATATATATATATATATATATATATATATATATATATATATATATATATATATATATATATATATATATATATATATATATATATATATATATATATATATATATATATATATATATATATATATATATATATATATATATATATATATATATATATATATATATATATATATATATATATATATATATATATATATATATATATATATATATATATATATATATATATATACATATTTTCTTTTAAGACTGACATAATACATATTTTCAAATTGGCCAGGTGGCTCCTCTCAACATTTAGATTTTTTCCAAGGCCCATACTGGCTTCCCAGGTGGCCACATATAATCTTTTGATGGCCATATCAGCTCTTTTCTGTTTTTCGTCAAACTTTTGTTTAAATTTTTTGATGGCCGTAAAGGCTCTTTTCATGGCCATAAGGCTCTTTTTATTTTTTTGGCCATACAGGCTCTTTTTTGGCAAAATTGAGTCTTATATATTGTCCGAAAAGCCCATTTTAAAGGTGTCTAAGCCGCGCATAATATTAGTAATGCTATTCATTGGTAAACGGCATTTCATGTCTGCCAGGGCCGTTCACGTCGAGTTCCATAGTTCAATCGTTTATAGTCATCATATCATTACAAAGATCGTTGACGACAGTTCATAGAATTCATTTAACAAGTAAAGTTCTTATTCTAAAGTTCTATTAAAGACTGACTGTATTATTTTTAAAGAACGTTTTACAAGTTTTCTTATAAAAAAGATTAGAAATAACAAAAATAATAATACCACAAATTGGTATATGCAGAATTACAAACTTCTTTACCAACATGTAATACAACATTTGGGCGATTTTTGAATCTTTCACCTATATAGATAATAGTGCCTATAGCACCGATAGATTATAGATGCGAATACCGAGTAGCTTTAGTCTCCAAGGTTTTCTTAGCTAGCTTATCAACAATTTCATTGCCAGGTATATTGGCATGACTAGGCATTCAGACTGCCTCAACAATTCTCAAAGGCAACAGCAATTAGGTGTGTAGTTTCTGTTTAACGACACTGTGTCATAACGAAGATATTAGTGTCGCCCTCCTTCTATATCCAGGTTTTGCAATGGCACCCACCGACTAAAGGCAGTGGCAGCGTTGAATCTACGATTAGTAGTTACATCGTCTAAACACATCTTGTGGCTACTGGGGCCGGTGACGTAATCCTTAAAGGACTTTACATTTTAAAGAAATAAAATGCATCAGCGATCAGCTTTTATATATGCAATTGGCCGAAAGCATTTAAAAGGTGTCTAAGGAAGCGCAATCCAAGTATTTTACGACATCTTGTGGCTACTAGCACCGTTGACAAAACAAAACAGCGAAAGACTGAGTGTGGGGCTTCTGTTTAACGACTCTGTGTCGTAACGAAGTGATTAGCGTCGCCTTCCTGCTTTTTCCAGGCTTCGAACTGGCACCACCCAACTAAAAGCAGTGGCGGAGTTAACGATTGAAGTTACATAGTGTTTAACGACTCCTTGTGGCTGCCAGGGCCGTTGACGTCGGCCTTAAATTAGCTGAGATAAGGCGTAAAAATTATCAACAAAAATGAGAGATGCATATATAGCATCGGAAAATGTGATTTAAAGGTTTCTAACTCGAGCATAAGTAATAAAAGTATTATCCATTGTTTACGGACGACATCTTATAGCTGCCAGGGCCTTGGACTCTGAAGGTAGGTAACCTTACAGGAGGAAGAATACACAGGACTATAAAATTTCAATTAATCGTGTAATTTGAAAGGTGACAAAAGCAATAGTTGTTGCTTTTTTCTGTATTGTTACTTCAAAGACCAATGTGTATCTATGAACTTTGCAGCTGCATGATAATTTCTAATTTCAGAAGACACTATTTTGAGGCGTGAAAAAGATTTGACTTCTGTAGCGCCACTGTAAAACATTAAAATAAAGTCTTAAGACGTGAGATACCTTGGCAGTTTTCCATCGGTTGGATTTGGAGACTTTGTTGCAGGCGACACGACGCTTCCGACATCTCACACTCGTTCCCATACGTAGTTCCATCGGAGCCACAAACTGGCGACCTGCGCACGTACACACATAGTTGTCGTCAACTCAGTCTTCGTAATTCTGTATCGATTTGTAACTTGTTCGAAGTAGATGGCGCTTTTACCTGGCTACGAGGTATCAGTCAATGAACTAATGGGGAAGATTGGGAAGACTTTTGAGTAAGAGTGGGATGTCTGGGAAAGGGGCCGTCCATAAATGACGTCACGCAATTTAGGATGATTTTTGACCCCCTCCCCTCTCCCCTCGTCACACGTCGTCACAAAAGTCATACCTCCCCTCAAATATGACATCACAAAGCTTTGCAACCCCCCCCCGAAAAAACCATATGTCCAGAATGTTATATGCAAATTTTCTTGTATTACCCAGAAGAAAGCCAAAAAACCCAGATATATATATAGCTTTCAGAAGGTAATTCAGAGAAAACTGGGATTATTTGGTCACATATGCAGAATGAGCAACGATAGGAAGATCAAGACATTAGTGTTCGGAATGATGGATGGACCAAACAAGAGAGGACGACTCCATAAAGAAGGGGTAGACAACATAATCGAATGGTGCGGAACATCACTCCAGGAGCTGAGCCACGTCGCACTGGAAAGACAGCAGTGGAAGAACATAGTGAGAATGGCATCGGACACCTACGGGCTTTGTACTCATGGTTTATGATGATGATGATGATGATGATATATATATATATATATATATATATATATATATATATTGTATATATATGTATATATATATATATAAGAAAAAAACTTTAAATGTAACTAACGCCTAGGAAATAGGTGAATATCACGAGGCAGTTTATCCCATAAGATTGGACTAAATAAATTTCCTCGTGATATAACATTTAAAGTTATCGAGTAAGCTGTAGATACTAATTTATTACTTCTGCTCAATAACACACACAGCGTAGTGTTAAAACACCTTCGTAACTGTCTCGTCCGATGTTTACCGCAAAAACCTTCCTCGTTCTATTCTACTCTGGATTATGACAGCATAAAGGGAATTAAGCGTAATTAAGAATACTTCTTGAAAAAACTTAAGAGGGGTGAAAACATTAGCTTAACCGAGCTTCAATTATTCAAGTAAATGATAAGTTATATTTAACAAGTATACTTAATTAGCAAATACCAAGTATATATATATATATATATATATATATATATATATATATATATATATATATATATATATATATATATATATATATATATATATATATATATATATATATATATATATATATATATATATATATATATATATATATATATATATATATACAGTATAGCTTTCAGACACCTTCAAAACCATTTCTTGAGACCCTATATATAAAGGCAACCTCGATCAGTCGTTGATGCGCAACAGAAAATTCCACAAAAAATTTTGTCATTGACGCCAACGGCCTTTGATGCCATAAGATGTCGGTAAACTGTTGGAATCCAGTCGTTGATCAGTTTCAAACTACAAAGGTCCTACTCGTTCTGTCAGTTCTTCGATATCATTCAGGTATAAATTCAAGACTCAACTGTTTCAACTTGATTACGGATCGTAGCCTAGCTTCTGGTTTCTCTAACCTATCGGAATTCGACTTGGTTTCTTCAAAGGATTATGATGTTAACTACATTTCTTTTGAAGTATCATCGAATTCGGCCCTCATGTTATGATAACGACGCATTTAAAGTCATAATATTATATTATATTATATTATATTATGTTATGTTATGTTATGTTATGTTATGTTATGTTATGTTATGTCATGTTATAATATGTTATGTTATGTTATGTTATGTTATGTTATGTTATGTTATGTTATGTTATGTTATGTTATGCTATGTTATGTCATGTTATAATATGTTATGTTAAGTTATGTTATGCTATGTTATGTCATGTTATAATATGTTATGTTAAGTTAAGTTATGTTATGTTATGTTATGTTATGTTATGTTATGTTATGTCATGCCATGTCAGATCAGATCAGATCAGATTGATGGATGAAACTGACCGAATTGCGGGGCAGTTGAAGTTGCAGCTGCAGACGATGACTCCGTCTGGATCCGTCTGACAAGATCCTCCGAACTGACAAGACTTTTCGTTACAGTGTGACCGAGATGGAAACATTCCAACTTCACAAAACACAACGGTGTACATCCCAAGATAGGATCAACTAAGATGTTCAAGTAACGTTAGGTATAGTAACGAAAGGCGTATAGTATGTAAGACATCCATCTGTCTGTCTGTCTGTCTCTGTCTGTCTGTCTGTCTGTCTGTATGTATGTATGTATGTATGTAGGTGTACGTCATGTATATATGCATGTACGTATACGCATTTATAATTATATGTATTTATATATGCGTTTAGCCATGTATGAAGGTAGGTATGCATGTATGTATTATGAAACTGTGCTAATTTCCGAGGTGCTTAAGCCGGAAATACCTCCGGAGAATTCCTCGCACTTTCCGGTGTAGATGACCTCGATGTTAACCCTCTGAGTGCAGGCGGCCAACCTCATGGCGCAGTCGCTCGAGTAGGTGACCCCGTCCGATCCGCACAACAGTAAAGCGTCCTCCTGCTGGTGACCTTTGACCTCGGGACATTCCCTCTGACAAGTACACTTGCCCTCGACACAATACTCGCCAAACGAACACTTGATCCCGTCACACGAGTCTAAAGAGTCACGTGACTGATGTAACGTAGCGTCATATATATTGCAGTAGAAATTAGTGGCTGATTCACTAGATGGCGCAATGTATGCATGCCTTCTCCACTGTTGCTTCGCTCCCCGGTACGTCAAATCCCATGTCCGCCTCTACTAGCGAGTATTAATATTGCGCCATTAAGGAAACTCCATATAGCATTGATCTTTATGCTATTACTGCATGCAATGTGAAAAAGAGAGGAAGAACAGTGCCTTGACCTCAGACACCTTTAAAATGCATTCCTTGCATGTTATATATAGTCTCAGTTACGTTGTGAGATTAATCAGGATTTGACAGATTTCAGGAACTGGAGTTGGAGAAGACCGATGTTTGAGACGAGATGTCTTCCACAGAAAGAGTGGAAGAATTAGTAGCGATAACAGCTCGGTTGCGTCATAGTTAGAAATTATCCAATTTACAGCCTGACCATAGCAGGAAAAAAGTTTTCCTATTGTAGTTTCGGAATGTAATAGACCGATTGCACTTGACCATTCATTATCCGCTGTAAGATTCTGAATATATTAAAAACTCAGCCTTAAAGCTGCATGGTGATCTTTGCATGGATGCCAAGCCACGTGGATATATCTAGAAAAGAGAAGGATGATTCACTGTGTAAAGAAGCGACAGCACACCCCATACGTCTACATATAGGCCCACATATACCTACCTACATACATATATACATACATACATAATACCAGACAATTATGTGGTCTATTCTCGTACGTTATAGCGTCTGCAGCTACACCTCATCATGGGACATATTTGGACCGACCGACCGACTTGATGCTTCGATCGCTCACTCATTCCTTTGATTCTTTCGTTCGCTCGTTCGTTCGCTCATTTATCCACCAATCCATCCATCCGTCCGTCCGTCCGTCCGTCCGTCCGTCCGTCCGTCCGTCCGTCCGTCCGTCCGTCCGTCCGTCCGTCCGTCCGTCCATCCATCCATCCATCCATCGAACCATTCATTCGTTCACAGTTGGTATGAAACAATAGAGATGGATATTTACTACAAAGTCCTTTGTAGCTGATGGTAGTGGTCGTATTCTTGAGGCAGTTCTCGGCTCTCAGTCGGCAATCGTTAGTGTAAGATTTTCCATCACTTCCGCATATCTACCGAAAACAAAAGGATCTCTGAGGTAATATGTGCTTCTGCAAAGCTACTCAACAAAGATGATTATTACTAGAATGAGATTAGCAGACTTCACTTTCTTAGCCTCGGCATATGATGGCAGGTGGACAGCCTCCTCCTCACCTTCTGATATTCCCACCGACAATATACAGCCAGTGTCCTCATTTTGCAGTGAGTCTGATATATGGGGCGCAAATGGAGCATTAATGGAGCAGAAAGCTTTGAAGCAATTTTCCGCCAAAGAGGTGGCTTAAACTCATGACCTTTGGGTTGAGAGTCAGACACGCTAACCACTGGAATATGGCGCATCGCTACTTAAAGGCAGCTTAAGATACACAGGAACAGAGCGATGTCTTAAGGACTGGTCAACAGCAGGCCATTTCAACATTGTCCTCTAAACAGGGGTATCATATCATTACTACTACTCCTACTACCACTACTACTACTACTACCACTACCGCTTCTACCACTACTACTACAAATACTACTACTACTATTACGATTGTTATTGTTAACGATATTCTGATACAGTTGCATTTATATGAAGTGACGAGTATGAAAGACACTGACAACGTACAGGTTCGAATGATTCGTCGCATGTCGAGCACTCGCATACTGCCTGTCCCTTTTTGACAGTACACACGGCACCATACTGACATGTGTGGTAAGTACACGGACTTTGTTGACCTAACATTCAACGAAAGAAGACTGATCAGATTTAGCGAATACCAGACAATACAATAAAAAACAGCACCACATTTTTTACACCACTTACACCTTGAGTGACCAACACCGCATTACGCCTACACAAAGCGCCCTAAAAGTAGCTCGCCATGTAAATTGTCGTTATTACGATTACAATTACAATTACAATTGCTTCATAAATACAAGAAAAAATTAAAACTTTGCCCTAATTTCTGTGTTAAGTCATTTTCTTGTTTGCTTCACTTGCTTTTGAGAGGGTCATATTGAAAGATTTTGCATTTCATTGTAAGATGCATTGCATCGTTTCATAATATTATCAATTCATATAAGGCTACATTAGAAGCCGCTATGATAGAAGTAGAATTAGAGGCGATGAAAAGTAAGACTGAGAGAAGAGTTGGAGTTGAAATAGAAGATGCAATGGAGGAGAGACGGACAGTTGGACGGATGTAGAGAGCAGGACAGAGGGGCAAACAGAAATAGACAAAGAGCTGAAACAGTTGAGTGATGGATAGAATGAGATAGACTGACATACAGATCTTGGATCACGTGACCTTGGCTTGCCTGTCACTGGACAAATTGCCCGGAAATAATGTTGGGACAAAAATAGCTGGAACTATTCCGAGTCAAGACCAATGCATGTGGCTTTTAAGGCACACAGAATGGCCGTCCAAATGCGGCGTGTAATCGTGAGTGTAATCACATATTTATATGAGCGCTTCTTCCAGGCACACTAAATAGAAGCCCTGTGGTTATAGTTGGAGGCGTGTGGTGTTATGTGGAACGATCTTCCTTCTGAAATTTCGCAAATTCTATGTTTCTTTACCCATTTCATCGTTCACCCACCATCATCTGACTCAAGCCCCTCTATGCCCCTCTATCTATTACTACAAAAGTATTCCATTCAAAACTGAAGTCTCACCTTTGCAAGAAATCCCACCCCGATCTGTCGAATTCGCTGGTTTCCCATTTCTTTTAGCTTAAATACAACCCACCCTAACACAGCTCCTCTCCTATTCTCTCTGTCTCTGTCTGTCTCTCTCTGTCTGTCTCTCTGTCTGTCTGTCTGTCTCTCTCTCTTTCTCTCTCTTTCTCTCTCTCGTCTTCTGGCAACTGGGCTTTGTTCTCACTCGTGAATAAGCTGGTGCCCTGCGCTTAGCTTTTAAGTAGGGCTTCATAAATTTGGAGTTTACGATTACGATTACGATTAATGTCTTTCTTACAGAGAGCTACAGATGTATAATCCGGTAGCTACTCTACCATGCCTTGAGAGGGACCCTTACTGTTAGGGGCCTAGCATAGTGCCACTGGTTGCCAGCAAGTGCATCCAATGTACGTGGCTGCGTGGGCTAAAACCTGGCATCAGTTGAGTTATAGGAAAGGGATTTGTTAATTATCATTTCTGCATTTATTAAGAGCCACTATCTAATGAGTAAACGCTGGGCAATTGTCAGTGAAGAATTTGCTCAAGGTCCCAACACAGGCGGCTCGTATCCGTACTTTCCGCTTTACAAACCGAGCGGCTGAGGTAAAGTAAGAAAGTTTAGGAAAGGGAAGATGATGGTATCGTAATCGTAATCGTATCGTAATCGTAATCCCAAGATTTCTACAGCGCCCAACGAAAGCCGCGCCGCGGGGACCAGCTTATTCACAGGCGCTCAGTCAAAACAAAATGGTATGGTAATGTAATGTAAGATAAAATAGAATAGAGCAAGGTAGGAAAAGATGAGGGTATGATAAGGAATTAAGGGAAGGTGAGGTTACGGGAAGGTAATGTAAGGTAAGATAGAGAGGGTAGGAGAGGGTAAAGTAGGATAATAAAGATTTGGGAAGTGATGGTTAGAATATGGAAGGTTAAGGTAAGGGAGACATACGAAGAGGAGGGTAAGGTGAGGTAAAGTATGATAGGCTAAGGTATGGCAAGGTAAAGTAAGACAGGTAGGATAGGGTAGCAAAGAAAAGGGCCGAGTAAATTACGTATGTATCTGTACATTCATATAGCACCATTTTGTTTAATTATACCTAATGCAAGCATCCACCTCAAAATCTTGCTATGATATAAGCCATGATCTTCAACATCATCATCTTCTTCTTCTTCTTCTTCATCATCATCATCTTCTTCTTCTTCTTCATCATCTTCATCATCAACATCATTATCATCATCATCATTATCATCTTCTTCTTCTTATTCTTCTTCTTCATCATCATCTTCTTCGTCATCTTCTTCATTATCATCATCTTCATCATCATCTTCTTCTTCTTCATCTTATTCATCTTCTTCATCATCTTCATCATCTTCTTCATCATCATCTTCATCATCTTCTTCATCATCATCTTCATCATCATCATCATCATCATCATCAACAACGAATGCGCTTTGTTTTCAGACAATTGTATCACTGCGTGTACTATCAACGCGAGTGTCTGCCGCTTTCCAGACATCAGTGTCTGCCGCAATCTAGCCATTGCATCAAGGAGTGTAGTTGTCGACAGTCGGAGCAGATAGATATGTTATTAGACGTTCCTTCATGGTGTCAAGACTCATTGCTTACGGAGCGGAGATTTGCTATGCACCGGTCAGGAGCGTGTGCATGATTTGAATAGTATTATCAGACAGCGCATATTAGGAGCAAGAGACGAATGCTTATAAGGGAACATTGATTTCTGATATATCACACGGTGGCGCTGGACGGCCTTGGGGACTGCACAGTCGCGGGTAATGGGAAGAATCCTTAGGCGCAGGACAGGTCACGTACGAGCGCACGAAATAGACATTTGGCGGGTGTCTTTTAAAGGTCACAGGTCACACACATGCGCACCAGAGAAAAGGTAAGGTAATACAGTTGTTTACACGCCTGTACTACACAGAGGTCTATCGGTAGCGCGTTTGGTCAGTGATGATGCGGTTGAGGATTCGACTCCGTGTAACTACCCTAGGCATGTTGCTTGCGCACACCGTGCCTCTGTCACCAAGCAGTGTAATTGGTACCGGCGTAAGCTGGGAAATAAACGGCAAATCCTGCCCCGTGTCCAGGACCTTGGAATTCGTCCATTGCCGGGTCAACGGCCTAAGTAAAATTAAATGAGGGCCTCTCCTACGTCGCATTTCTTAGATATGGGATGCTTTACTTTGCTGTTTAAAAACTAATCAGAAGCGCATATACTGAGGTCAAAAGATCATTCGGCTGAGGACATGACCTCTCAGCGTGTGTGTACATAGCTATCAAGCACTTAATGTAGCGCCTTTATGTTCCTCTCTAAAATGCTGCACTCGTGGCTGTGTAACTCATCTAAACAAATGTGTGATAAGGCAGCTTGAAAATGCATTCTGGAAGACTTCAAGAGGAAGATCCAACGCAAGAGAAGGCACGATGAATTCGAGTCAGTGTGCGGAAGCGGGGCTCTTGCATATCTCCAACGGCAGCAGAGTTCGCAGTTACATGCGAACTGGTTTATCAACTTTTGTTAGTACTCATTTGCCAACCAATGAAGGATGAAGTGCTTAGTGGGCGCCAGGTGGCGTTGTATTCTGCAGACGTTCACCCATCCAAGTACTAAGCCGGCTCGATTGTATTAAGTTCAATGCTTCACTGCGACCACCAGCGTCGAAAAGATCAAACAAGCGACCACCCAGTGTGTCGATATTATTCGTAGCCAGTTTTCCAAAAAGCGTATATGACTTCGACCAACGATAATAGAGGATAGAGAGATTCCTTACCCAATCGCAAAGCAGAAAACATGATCTGCGCAGTGGACGCGGGTTCCAAAGTAGGACTGGAAATCATAGGCAACAAATATTTAATTCCAAGTCAATCAAAGAAGGGTTGGTACCACTGTAGGTGTGCCAATAAGGGATTGTATCACTGTAAGTCAACTAATCAAGGGATGGTATCACTGAATCTCAGCCAATTACGGAATAGTACCAATGCAAGTCAACCAATCACCATCAACGCTGTCCAAGTGAATCAGATTCCTACAGCTCCAACCAGATTTATGTCAATGCCCTGTCTGCCAGCCAGCCTGCCTGCCTGTCTGTCTGTCTGTTTGTTTGTCTGTCTGTCTGATTGCCTTCCATCCGTCCGTCCGTCTGTCTGCCTGCCTGTCTGTCTGCCTGTCTGTCTGTCTGTCTGCCTGTCTGTCTGTCTGCCTGTCTGCCTGCCTGTCTGTCTGCCTGTCTGTCTGTCTGTCTGTCCGTCCGTCTGTCTGTCTGTCTGATTGCCTTCCGTCCATTAGTCCGTCCGTCCGTTTGTCTGTCTCTGTCTGTCTGTCCGTCCGTCTGTCTGTCTGTCTCTTTGTCTGTCTCCATAATCTCCTATTTCGACGTATCGTATGCAGTTCATGGTAGCGATACGATTTACGTTGGATCAGTGGCTTGAGGACTACGGTGTCGTCCGCGGTGATTCCGCTGGGTTTTGGAGGCGAAATCGCCAGTTCGCACATTGCTGTGACGATTACGTGTTGTGCCATATGTGTGTCCCACTACACATGGAAACCTCGGCGTCTGTACCAATAATACCAATACCAATCTGAGTCATCAATCAAAAAGTATCCGCAAATTGACAGACTCAGTCAACTGGTGACCAGCGGCAGAAAAAATCGACGTCAACGGTCTGGCAGCCACACGACGTCGTTAGCAATGAAAAGTAGTAAACTTCGAATGCAGCATCGCTTGGACACCTTCAAAACGTTTTGTGATCTGAAGCTAAATACAAATAGTTGCCTAAACTCCGCAACTGCTTTTTTGGGGTGGTGCCAGTCACAAGCCTGGATAAAGGAGGGCGACGTTAACGGCCTCTGATTCTATAAGACGTCGTTAAACTGAGGAACTACCTGAACGTTTTTGATCTGATGTTAAATATAATTATCATTTTCGTTTTATCGTTAAACTCCGCCTCTGCCGCGTTTGGGTGGTGCCAGCCCGAAACTTGGATTAAGGAGGTGGACGAAGCTATTACACGACGTTGTTAAACAGAAACTAAACACTTATCGTTTCATTTGGTCCCCATCTTGTGACAAAACTGGGTATGTAAAGGCGATGTGAACGGCCCTAGCTGTGATAAGATATCCTGAAAAAGCTTAATAATGCAATGTTCTATTTAGACACCTTTAAAACGCTTTCGACCGATGATATATATTCTTGAAACGCGTTAGATGATTTTAAATATAGTCTATACTGACTCGTTAAGTGCAGCCACCTATATAAAAGAAAATAAATCTGAGTCTAGACCAAATCTTGTGATGCAGTTGAATGAAAAAATTAATTTATCGAAGCACAGTAAAATAGTAATAGCATGGATTCCTAGCCACATTGGGCTGTCTGGTAATGAGGTGGCAGACTCACTGGCAAAGGAAGGCCTAGAACTTTCACAAATCAGTTCAACTCAATATATAGAATTGAGTGAAGTTTTTGCTATAATTAAAAATCATATTTTAATTAAGTGGCAAAATGAATATGATAAAGACACTAAAGGGAGTGTTTATAAAATCATCCAGCCTCTGGTTTCCACTGACATTAAGTATATGGACTGTCCTAGGAAACAGGAAGTTCAAATTACTAGACTGCGTTTAGGACATATCCTAACTAACACATGGCTTAAGAAAATTAAAAAGAGCCTGATAGACTTATGTATACAATGTCAGATGCGGTAAATACTCCGCCACAGCCTTGTTAGATGCGTTAAAAACTCCGCCACTGCCTTGTTTGGGGGTAGTGCCAGTCCCAAACCTGGATAAAGGAGGAGGGCGACGTCAACGACCTATGATGCCATAAAATGTCGTTAAACTGAGGAACTACTAGATGCGTTAAATTGATGGTCTTTAGTTCAAGGCCGTAGGTTGTCTAACAATGAGACCTGTTGCAAAAAATTTTCCAAATGACGTTAACGGCATTTGATGCCATAAGATGTCAGTAAACGGCGGGAAACAACTGAAATTCGCCTTTCCGCAACCAAAAAGTGAAAATTGTACAAATATTTTTCTACCCGACGTCAACGGACTTTGATGTTATAATGTTATAAGATGTTGTTAAACATCCGAACTACTACTACTAAACACCTTTAAAACGCTTTCGACCGATGCTATATATTCTTGAAATGCGTTACATGCGTCAAATTGATAGCTTTAGTTCAAGGCTAACAGTGAGACCTGTTGCAAAAAAAATCCAATTGACGTTAACCGACTTTGATATCATAAGGTGTCGTTAAACTGTGGAAACAAACCGAAGTCTGCCTTTCCGCAACCAAAAATTCGAAATTGTACAAATATTTTTTCTAAACGACGTTAACGGCCTTTGACGTTACAAGATGTTGCTGAAGATTGGAAACTACTACTAATAAAAATCCATGCGTTTAATCAACGTCCTACTGCGCCACAGCCTATAGTCGGGTAGTGCCAGTCTGAAGCCCGGATAAAGGAGGAGGTCGTCGCTAATCACCTTCGTTACAGCAAAGCGTCGTTAAACAGAAACTGCTACTAATCAAAGTCCAGTTTCAAGACTGACTTGTGAAAAGACAAGGTAAGGTCGACGTCAACATGAGTTTACGAAGGCAGTTCCTCTGCCTTCCCATTTCTCTCAGCTTAATTACAACCCACCCTAACAGCTCCTTTCCCATTCTCTCTCTGGTCTTCTGGCAATCGGACTTGGTTCTTGACATGGCAATTTTGGACAACCACACTGACTTGACGTAGCGCTCGTGAATAAGCTGGTGCCCTGCGCTTAGCTTTTAAGTAGCGCTCTAGAAATCTGGAATCTGATTTACGATTACGATTACGCAGGCCATAGTGCAAGTTTCCGAAGTGTTACAGTGTGCTGAAGCTAATCTAAAGTGAATATGCCAGTGCATCTAAGCTCAGCTATGCCAGAAGGTGTAAGTGTATAAGATGTTTGTGGGACACTCACAGGGCTTTGTATTTGAAGTTGACTCATCGTTCACTAAAATGAAACAGTTCAAATATTATGACGCAATCAGTCTTTAGGCCAACAGCCTAACTTTAGGGCGCCTTTAGTATATAACTCGGTGTTGTATCTCACGCTAGAGAGACGGAAGGAAGAGATGTTCACAACGATAAGCGTTAGATAGCATGCTAGTCAAATGCATCGGCCAAGCCATACCGATAAGTGCAGACCGTCAAATAAGGCTGTCGTGCGTTTCCCTTCTTTAGTCTTACAAAGGCGAAGCCGTGTTCTGGCTGATAAGAGCATAGGCAATTCGTTATCGTACCGTTACCGATATAAAGTAATTTTTGGTCTGGGCGAGTTACGTAGAAGGCGTACTGGAAATCTTAGCATAGAATGAGGAGAACTCTATCGACGCCTGCTTTAATAAAATGAAATAAATTCTTCAACTAAATTATTTAATTAGGAACTTTTATAGCGCCGGTGTCCAATGCGCAAGGCGTCAACCGATGGCGAACCAAAGCAAAACCGTGATAAAGGCATAAGTGTGTGGGCTAATTCACTGCTTCTTGTGCACTGTGATTCTGTATAAGCCTGACTTAAAGTCAATCAACTTGATCTGATATTATTTGCATTCTAATTACACATAATATATTCATACTCTTTTGTAATGTGATAGGTGGAATGTTAAACTCTTACGCAAGGAAGGCTATAGATCAGTTGAGTTCCTATTGGGCTATCCATCGAGTAATCAGATTTGTCAGAATTGCATATGGAAATGAGGTCAGTGACCAGTGGTTTATCTATGCATTCAGTCGACTACTTGGATGCAGCCCAATGTTTTAATGCTGAATCGACATGTTTCATCCTAGGGAGTTATTGGCCAGAGGGTTATTGACCGGGAACAATTACCCAGGGGTTATTGGCTTAATAACATTCGGAACCTTACATGGATAGAACAGAACAGGGCAAAGATGGTTTGAAACGGCCATGTTAAACCGAAAGTCGTAACGGCAATGATATGAGTGGATCGGAACGTAGAATTGGGTTGGAATCATCCCCAATAGATGAAATCATGTTTATACCTCAATCACCACAATTATTTGCATTAGAACATGGCGAGGATGACTAGATAAGCCAGAATAGCTTCAACTCCTTGTCAGAGTAAAAACCTTCGCTTTAACGACGTCTGATTGTGACTTTATAAAGAATGTTCCAATAAACGATTCAATATGAAAATTAAGTGGATGGAGTTAATTATGTGAGCATAGATCGATAAGTGAACAGAAATCAATAACTAAGCAGAGACCACTAAGCAAAAAGATTAATAACTGAATTAAATTAAAAATAAATTAATAAAGACCTGTAAGTGAATTCCGATTAATAAGTGAATTGAGATCTATAATTAATAGAAATCGACAAGTGAATTGAAATCAATAATTGGAAAGTTGAATAACTGAACAGAATGACCTGCTACAAATCAATACGTGAATTGAATCAATCAATTAATAAAACTGAACTGAATAAGTGAAAATAGGACAATCAATAGGTGAATTAAGATAAATGACTTAATATGGAGCAGTGAGTGTGTATTGATGTATAAATAGTGCGAGGTGCATTTAAGTCAGTTACTCATTCTATCTTCAAAGCGCGACATTCCATCCTCTGAAACACAAGACATCCCGAAAATACACTAGAGCAACAGGAATAACAACTATATCACCAACATCATCAGCAGCTACAAAAGCAACCTCTTCATCCTTTGCAGCGAATTTATGTTAAATTTGGAGTTGGATTCCCTGCAAGTCGTTAGATTGTAACAACTCGGTGTCGAATCATGTGACCTGTAGGAAAAGATATCAAGAAAAGATAAAAAGGCAAAGATATTGCTTTTGTCAGGTCTGCGCTTCAGTCAAAGGATCATTCTTCTTCTTTCTCCTTCTCTTTCTGCGCCTCCTCCTCCTGCTCTTCTACTTTTCTGTTTCCTCCTCCTCCTCCTTCACCTCTTCTTCATCATCATCATCTTCATCATCATCATCATCTTCTTCTTCATCTTCTTCTTCTTCTTTCTCTATCTCTTATTCTTTCTCCTCCTCCTCTTCTGTTTCTTCGTCTTCGTCTTCTTCCTCCTCCTTCTCTTCTGCTTTCTCTTCCTCTTTTCTGCTTCCTCTTCTTCCTCTTCCACTTCATCTTTTCCTTTCTCTCTTCCTTCTCCTCCTCCTCTTCTTCTGGTTCATCATTCTCTTCTTCATCCTCCTCCTCCTCTTTTGTTTCCTCTTCGTTTTCCTTCTCCTCTTCTTCCTCTTCCTCATCCTCTTCTACTTTATTCTCTTCCCCTCCTCCTCCCTTTCTTCTGCTATTTCTTTCTCATCTCCTTCCTCGTCATCATCCTCTTCTGCTTCCTCTTGCTTTTCTTCTTCCCTTCCAATTCTTCTATTTCCTCTTCCTTTCCTTTCTCTACTTTGTCTTCTTCTTTTCTCTTGTGTCCTTTACCTCTCCATCTCCTTCCTCTTCCTTCCTCTTCTTTCTCATCTTTTTCTTCCTCCTCCTCCTCCTGTTAATCTTTTATTTCATCTAAATCTGATTGAACCATGAATATATTATTGTCGTTGATAAAACGATATTCGAACACATTCGCGGAATAATAATATTGAGATCATGTGTATAGCACTCTCCGGTCGGCCTCCCTTGGACTCTTGACTGTCCCTCGTATGCGCACTGGTACAGCGCAGTCTAGAAGCTTTGCCTATGTTGGACCTAATAGCTGGAATCGCCTTTCCCGAGGGTTCCTGCTTGCATTCCTCAGTTTTTCTCTTCCGCAGTTTCGCAAGCGCCTGAAGTCTGTATTATTTGACAGTGGTCTCAATGGTTCGGGTCGGGAGCTCCTCTGATGAGTCTATTCTTGAAGTGGCGCTTTATAAATGTCAGATTACAATTACAATTACAATTTTACAATATTTTATGGTGTTGAATTGCATCATAATGCAGTGAAATTATACGTATACTTGGTGTTTTCGAAATACATATCGAAGGCGCTGCTCACCATCCTGTATGTTTAGATGATGTTTAGAGTTCGATAGTTAGATTTTGGAATCAAATAATAACTTTCTAACATGAGAACTACTATAGCGCCACTGTAATAATGATCAAGGAATCAAACGCTACTAAGAACACTGGAGTTGATGTGTTACAACATCAATTCACAGCATCTATGCTTTTGCTCAAGACAGTATAAATGTAGTCTACTGGAATTCCCGAAAACCAATTTCCTGGGCAGTCTCATTAATCGGTTATAAATGTAAATGTAAATCTACACGTTTGCTTATAGCTACCCTATGGAGTCATCTTAATTTTATGATAGGTTTACGACCGATTCAAAACATCAACAAGCGATCTCTAAGATTTACAGAAATTGTCGAAACACAAACAGTGCTTTAAAGAAATGCCACACAATACGCCAGGATTTCTCCAAAGCTAAAAACTCCGGGATATTTTCAGAGCTAAAATCTCCCGAACCTCTCTAAACCTATTAATCTCCCGGATTTCTCCAAAGCTAGGAATCTCTAGAGATTTTACCCATCATGTCCATCGACAACAGGTCATTCGTCATAGTGTAAATACTGATCGAAAGGAGTTACCTGAACCCGAAGGTCATGCAATGATCGCAGCTGCGTTGGCAGAGGCCGAATTCATACGGACCAAGAAAAACTCGGCCGGGTATCATATTCGAGTAAAAGCAAAACGCCCATAGTGAAACTTATAATTATTTCTGAATTTATTAAGCGCCATTACCTAATGACACAGCACCGAAGCATCAATTCCCATCGTGATTCTTCCCTTTCCTCTCTCGCTGCTCCAATTCCAAGCACCATCCGCCATAGCCGTCTAACTTCTTACGTATATGACTTTTGGATCTCGACATGGAACCCTACCAGCTTTGCCTAAGTTGGTCCAACCTCCTGGAACCGTCTCTCTCAAAAACTGTGACTTCAGCTCCTCTCCCTCCCCCTCGCCTGAAGAGTGTACTGTTTAATAGTTATTCTACTTGTTCGGGCCCGGGGCACTCTTGTTGAGTTTACTCTCTAAGAGGCGCTTTAGAAATTTGAAATTACAATTACAATTACCTGCCTATCGATTTGTTATGACTGAGTAAGTTGGTTGCGCGGCTGAAAATAGAGACACAGAGACACACCGAGACACACCGAAACACACCTAGACACACCGAGACACACAAAGACTAACACGAGATACACCTAGACCCACCGAGACACACCGAGACACAGACAACACTTAGGAAGAGGTCATGCTATCATTGAGATGAGGCAGACTTCATAAACTGACCAGTGGTCATTCTGGCGGGTACTTACTGCACTCGCCGTGATATCGAACGCCGACCACCGACTTCTCGAGACAAGATTGGCGCCGTAGTTCGCACGTGTTGTCGTAGGTTCGTCCGTTGGTGCCACAGACTGGCCTGACGACTCTCTCGCAGACCGCTGGGCAGCTACACCTGGCTTTACCTGTCCGATCCACCTGGCACTCCTCACCTGGACCACAGGTCAGGCTGGAACACGGATTCGTACCTGTAATCAAGATCACCACCTGTATTAAAGCTTTTAGAGGTTTTGTAAAAGGTGCTGTATAAAGGTCCAGAAGAAGTAAAGTTTGGAAACTTGTTTCAACCATTTTCAGAAGATTGATCCGAGGTCGACAGATTAAGCGGCTGAGGCACAAAACCTGCTTTAGCCTACTTACTTGCGTTGATACTGATTGCTCGACCACGGAGGAATGGCAGGTTGAGTTAGTCTGAAGCCACCAAATAGATGAATGGATGCATGTATGGATGTATGTATGGATGGATGGATGGATATGGATGGATGGATGAATGTATGTAGATATGTATGTATGTATGTATATATGTATGTACGTATGTATGGATGGATGGATGGATGGATGGATTGATGGATGGATCGATAGATCGATCGATCGATCGATCGATAGATAGATAGATAGATAGATAGATAGATAGATAGATAGATAGATAGATAGATAGATAGATAGATAGATAGATAGATAGATAGATAGATAGATAGATAGATAGATAGATAGATAGATAGATAGATAGATAGATAGATAATGTAGATGCATAGATTAAAAAATAAACTAGCCATTCATTTGTTCAACCCATGTAGTAACATCGTGTAAAACAAAATATACTACACTGCCACTTTATTCATGACAGCCTGGAAAAATTGTTAAGTACAGTGGTGGTAAATGATGACTTAATTTGCGGCTATTCGATATTAGCTTCACTGTTCTAGCCAATACATTAAATTTCCTATGCTAAACAGCATCGTAATTTATTCAAATCGAGTAACGATTAATTACTATAATAAAGTCAAATAAGGCACGATTAGCTCTGAAAGATTGTAAGCTAACTGTCCTTTAGGTTTATTAAAGGGATTACCGATTATTCGCAAATCGGTTAAAAAATAACGAGTTCAACGTCCAAAACTAACAGTGATTAATTGTCGTTGGTTCAAAATTCGCGCAAAAAAGTAACGATTATTCATGGCATGAATTTCTATGTGTTTGTGCACAGCGAGTGATTGCACGGTTACTCTGTGTGAGGACGTGAGTCTGTTCATATGGCGCAATTTTATTGTGGTGTTCATAGAATTACGTGCAAGTGTTCGTGTTTGTCTGTAGAGTTATGTGTAAGTGTTTGTGTTTGTCTGTATCCCGCTATCTGTGTTTGTTAGAGTGTTTGTCGGTGTATGTATTAGTCTGTATGTGAATGTGTCTGAAATCCCACATCTGCAGCCAATCTTTAACATAGTGATAAACAGCGGTGTATAACATCATAATAAATATGCTACAAAATCAAACTAAAAATTGTTGTAAGTGCTTTTCCAAGAAAGAAAAAATCATTAAAGATATTTTCAAAATCAAAATGAAGGCCAGTGAATCACCATATTTTTCATGCAAACTGTAAACGACAACAAAAGCCTGATTTTTTCATAAAACCGATCGCCGTACCCTTAAGAACGTATTCGTCACCAGCTGCGCCGTATGAGCCGCTTTTGTCTAAAAATTGACAAGTAAGTAAGTAGGTAACTAAGAAGAAAAGAACAGTAGTTCCTTAGACCGACCCAGAGAGACAGCCATAAGCAAGAAGTGTTGATAGGCTATACATTCTCAGCTATGCTCGATCGGGATCTGTTGGCTGGGTCCTTCGCTTAGCCTATGCGAAAACAGATAGCGGTTGTGCTCCTCGTCGAGGAATCAACAATACTGCGCATCCCGCGGTCATCTCTGTCGCCAGACCTTCTGCTTTGAGCAGTCTCCCGGACCATATGAAGGATGCCCCATTTCTGGGCATATTCAAGAATATTCTATTCTAAAATATTCTAAAATATCTTATGACTGGACATCGTTCAATTTTAAACTCATGTACAACACCTTTTTTGCTGAGAAATTGAGAGCTGCTAGGAAAGATGTTAAATACAGCCCACTCCTTGCAGCACAAGGAATTGTTCTTGTCTTTGAACCCTCGGTCCTATCACAGAACTGGTTTAGCTTTTATCCCGGATTTCGGACGCAGCCTTATTCATTATTTCCTGGGACGCGACAGAACTGGCCATCTGTTTCAACCCCTCTCACTAATAATTAATTTAGCGTTTCAATATCGTTGCTTCGCAGTATCTTCTCTGCCGGAAGTGGATGAGATGTAGCCGTTCCAGATGTTATTAACAGTCTCCGGACAAATTTTTTATCTCCTGTAGGAAAAATTACTTATCCAAAAAGTTATTGTTGTTTTTGTTGTTGTTGCTGCTGCTGTTGTTGCTATTGTTGCTGCTGCTGTTGTTGCTGCTGCTGCTGTTGCTGTTGCCGTTGCCGTTTTTGTTGCCGTTGCTGTTGCCGTTGCTGTTGTTGTTGTACTAATTACCTGTGGCGCACTCCCCACGAAACAGGGGTCGTATCTCGCGTCCGTTCTTGCACGCCTCGGCTCTGAGGAAGCATTCATTGCTGTAGGTACGTCCATCGCTGCCACACACAGGTGCGAACTCGCTTGTACAGGCAGCGCCACACCTGCACACGGGTCTGCGACTCTCGTCGAGCTGGCACACCTGGTTGACCGGACAGTCCACCCCATCGCACGGATCTGAACAGAACAAGATCAGTCAGCATCTAGTCTAAGCTAATAACTTCTGTAGCGCCATTATCATAATGAGGTGGACAGCCTTAGGAAATGGTATTGACCCAGAATATCGTAATCGCGATCTCGAGATTTCTACAGCGCCCAATGTAAGCGGAATCGCAGGAACCAGCTTATTCACAGGCGCTCAGTCCAAACAAAATTGATAGCCAAGATGGGTTCGGTTCCATGTCAAAATCCAAGAGTCAGGAGGGCGACTTCAACGGCCTTTGATGCCATAAGATGTCGTTAAACATTAGATCTTCTACTAACACAGTAGTTAAAAGAGCTGTTACAAAATATTTTCCTACCGACATCAACGGCTTCTGATGCCATAATCTGTCGTTGATCTGTGGGAACCACCATGTATTCATATGCCTAACCGTGAGAACTGTTACAAAATTATTCCTGCAGACGTTATCAGCCTTTGATGCCATAAGATAGCGATAAACTTTTTGAACCAAAATATTCATTAGAATTGATTAGAATATGTATTTTGAATAAATGGCAATTGGAGTATAGTAACAATCCTAAGGGCAAATTCTTTAGATCACTGTATCCGTTGGTGGATAATTCTGTTAAATAATTGAACTGATTCTAATAGGCGAAAAGAAGTTCAATTAACGCGTCCTGGATTTGGCGCTGTGAATTTGAATAACCGGTTGTTATAAGATAAACTTCTTTCAACTGGTCTATTGACTGTCTTTAATATTAAGGACGATATTTTATAGCTGTTATTAAACTGACAACAGAGAACATTTCACTAAACTTCGAGATGAATGTGTAGCAAACCAATTGGAATTGACTGTTTAGAACGTTTTTTTGCCAACCCAATTTGCAAAATTAAATTTATGGGCTGCTTCTTAAGGCTAATGGCGGTCGTATCATGTAAGTTTATCGGTGTAATATATCTAAGATAATTTTTAAAATGTATTGTCTAGACTCCTGAGATATGTATATAGTTTGGTTGTTTTCTAGGCTATTGTTTATTATACGCAATATGTGTAGATTGATTTGATCTTTGCATTTTCTTTGTTAATGTTGAATTTGGTTGACTTTTCATTTAATACAATTTGCAAAGCATTGTGTGTCTATTTGTGTAACATACAATTGAACTGAAGCAGTCGCGTGAATAGCTGAGGGGATGGGGTGTAAAACTGGTGGGAGGGTAGGGCATGGTTAGGTTGCGCGATGCTTTTTTCGGCGATTAGCTGATGAATAGATTTTTGTCTGTAAATGCACTGTTAATAGCTGCCGTAAATGGGCGCAAAGTTATTGGTTCTGCACTTATT
>OZ029915.1:50184541-50259541 GCA_964023275.1 Norana najaformis
AACCAGCTTTTTCACGGTGCCCAGTCAAAACTGCCACTGTATGAAGAAATAGAATTTGACTTCGGTCTTCTGCTAAGCCGATGAAGGATAAATGTTTATTGTAATTGTAATTGTAATTTAAGATTTATAAAGCGCCTCTTAGAGAATACACTCAACAGAGGCGCTCCCGGCCTGAAAAAGTGAAATCACTGTAAAACAGTACAGTCTTCAGGCGCCTGCGAAACCCTGAGAGGGGAAGAGAGAGGAGCTTGAGTCGCAGATCTCGAGAGAGACGGTTCCACCAGGTGGGACCGACATACGCAAGGAACTTAAGAAACAGCGGGGAATGTTACTGTGACGTTATTCTCTTGAGTTTTTATTACCGAGATTTCTACAGCGCCCAACGAAAGCCACGTCGCGGGGACCAGCTTATTCACAGGCGAGAGATCCGAGTCTACGTTTGAAATAGCGAAGACAATTGAGAATGCAACCTTCAGGTGTTTAATCAGCTTAATGCAACTAAGGTATACTGTCCTCTGATAATCGAAGGGTAGGCTAATTAGGCATTGTATTGGCCACGATGCGTCTATTGAAATGTGCCAGTTGGACTGAGTGATAGCAGATCAATGGGAGAGGAGCTTTTGAATTATTCACCAGTGTGAGAAATTACAGAAGTCGTTGGCTCCCCAGAAGTGGAGGGGCCGGCAGGAGCATTGCTCTGATAATCGTAATTGTAATCGTAATCGTAATCTCAAGATTTCTACAGCGCCCAACGAAAGCCGCGCGCCGGGACCAACTTATTCACAGGCGCTCAGTCAAAACAAAATCGATAGGCAAAAGGGTTCGGTTCCGGGTCAAGATCCAAGAGTCAGGCAGAGAGATAACTAGAAGAATCACCAGTAGCAAGCAAGCTCACACACGCAGAGCCATGTTCAGAGTTCCCGAAGTTTCTTTAGCTGTATAATGTTGCAGAATCGCATCGTCAAAGATGTCCTCGCCTACTAGCCAGAAGCATCCCCCAGCTGGGTCGCTTGATAGATACGCAGGGCATAGGGCCAAGGTCTGCATATCCGTCCCCGACCCTGAATAGCAGCACTACCCTGGAACGCGGGAGCCTTCGGCATCATCCTAGTAATCGTAATCGTAAATTCGAGATTTCTACAGCGCCCAACAGTAGCTAAGTCGCGGAAACCAGCTTATTTACAGGGCTCAGTCAAAACAAAATCGACAGGCAAGAAGGTTCGGTTCCAGGTCAAGAATCAGACAAGCAGTCAGACGGTTGGTGGTGTCTGTAATTGGATCTGTAGAATAGATACTAGATAATAGGACAGGATTTGTGGAAGAGAAGTATTTTCAGTTTTGAGCGGAAGACCTGCGTAGAGATTCCAAGTGAAGTATTGATGAGTTCGTATGATGGATCAGATAATTGTCGTAATTCTGACGGGAGTTTATTCCAGAGGGGTGGATCATCTATGGCTATGGGCCCAATCTTGCAGTCTACCCGCAAAGAAGGGGAACCTGGAAGGCCCAGATAAAATGAAGGTAGGAGTTCGTCACGGTACCTTGACTTGCATTGCGTCCCAGATGGACGTGATCTGAAGCGTAGCAGGGTCGGTGACGTTGCTTGGTTGTGCTGTTCGGTTGTAGTCGAACGTTATTTGGTGTTGCATGTTCGTCTCCAGGTTGTGTAAAATCTACAACACAAGACAACAGACGACCCAAGGTAAGGTAACTGTAATTAGAAATTGGTATAGCGCCGCTTCAAGAGAAAGCAATCTGGAACGGTAATTTGAAATAAAGGTCGGTAAAAGGTAACAGATTGAACACAAAGGAAGATTTATTGCAAACAATACTGAGAAGAAAACTGGGTTTATTCGGACATATATGTAGAATGGACAATAGCAGAAAATTAAAAGGTGTGATGAGGGGAACTATGGACGGAAATGGGCGATGAGGAAGACCTAACCGAGAGTTGAATAATGATATCAAAGATTGGTGCCGGAAGGATCTACACAGCTTGAGAATACCGGTACAAGACCGCAGGGTATGGAGACAGGTGGTAACATGTATACTGAACACCTACGGACTATCTACCCCTGGATCTTGATGACGATGAGGAAAAGGTAAGGTGTTAAGGTAAGATACTAGAAGGCAAAAAAGGTAAGGTAAGGTATGTATATCTGGACAAGTGTTTAGTGGGTTAAGGTACAATAACAATAACAGGAAAGGGTATGGAAAAACAGTAGGTAAAAAGGTAAACTAAGCTCAATTAATTAAGGTAAATTACGGTAAAGTAAGATAATTAAGGAAAGGCAGAGAAAAGCTCGGAAAACTGCTTATGGTAGTAGAGACACAGTGTCATCTTCGGTTTCGCGCTCGGATTACAATCTTACGATTGCAGGTTCGAGCTTGCCCAGCAGACTATTTGTGGGGTATACTTAAAAGGTGCTATATGAATTGTCTTCATACATACATGTATACATTATATAAATGTGATACTGAGCTAGAGATTCATGGTCAGTTTCTTTATTTCCAGATATGGAGTTAATGAAAGGTGACTCGAGTAAAAGGTCTTTGAGAACAGATATTGTCCGTTGATTAATATTTCATTAGGCTGTCGCCTGATTTTTGTCCAAAGGTGATAGCAGAAGCGGTGAAATGAATCAAATTAGAGTCTGGATTGCACTTTAATCTAATCTAATCTAGTCTAATCTAATCTAATCTCATTTGATGACTTCTTCTAGGCATCAATCAATGGTCGCTTCAAGTGATTTAGTAAAGAATCATAATCCAATGGTAAAGCCAAGACGAATTCCGGTCAGAGAAACCAGAAATTAGGCTACGGTGGGTAAGCAAGTTGAAACAGACGAGTCTTAAGTTTAGACCTGAATGACATCAAAGGACTTGGATGGGTGAACAATCGCGGAATACCATGTCTTCTGGCGCCAACTCAGCCACCCACTCTTTCGGGTTCAGTTAATAAGCCCCAACGCAATTTGACAAGTTAAAATCTGTCCATTCGTTTGATTGCTGTGGTCTTATTTCTGCTTCAGCTGACACCCCTTTCAACACATCTGGACCATGCCTATGAAGAGATTTGCTAGAGTCATTTAAAGAAATGTGTTACCTTGACCTTTTTTGTTACGAGTCTCCGGACAGATTTTTTCTCTTCTGAGAGATTTCACTTAAGTAAACGTAAAAGTAATTTCACTTAAGTAAAAGTTAAGTATCCCATATCTCACAAGTGACACGTAGGGAGGCGCTCATTTCCTATTCTTTAGGCCTTTGAGCCGGCAATGGACGAATTCAAAGGTCCTGGACACGGGGCTAGAGTATCGCATGACTAGCCGTTTACCTCCCAGCATACGCCGGTACCAAATTATACCACTGGGTGATAGAGGCACGGTGTGTGCAAACAACTTGCCCAGAGTCGTTACAATGAGTCGAACCCGCAACCGCTTGATCACTGACAAAACGCATTACCGCTAGATCACCGTGCCGCACACGATTTCATTTACCCCGGGTTAGAATTATAAGAACTAAATTTCCTTTTTTTAAAAACCGACTCGTCAATTTTACTTGTTATCCCCTCTTGCCAAGGTTAATAAAAAGCTGAACGGTTGAAAAGGACTCTGGTGAAAAGAGTCGCAGTGTGTCTGACACGACCCATTTCCAGCTGTGACTCAAGACCCCTCTCAAGGGTCTCCCAGCAGTTGAGAAGAAGCCCAGCACTGAAACATTGCACGCTGTCACGAAATAGCCGCGTCTTCGGACAATCCCCTGGGGTCAACGTTCCTACTTCGGCCAAAAGCAATTTCCCTCCACAGATTTCTTGCGAAAACACAAGACCGAGAACGGAACGAAACGGAACAATCCGACTTAAAACGCAGAAATCAATGGCTCCACGATTTGTCTCGAATTGCTTGGCGGTCTGTGTGATTTTGTACAGTCAGTCGGTTGGTCAGTAGGTTGGTCATTCTGCTGATCAGTCGGTTGGTCATTCTGGTGATCAGTCGGTTGGTCATTCTGTTCGTCAGTCGACAGGTCATTCTGTTGGTCAGTCGACAGGTCATTCTGTTCGTCAGTCGGTTGATCAGTCGGTTGGTCAGTCGATTGGTCAGCCTCACGGTCAGTCAGTCGGTCAGTTGTTCGGTCAGTTGTTCGGTCAGTTGGTCGATCAGTCGGTTGATTAATCTGGCGGTTGGTCAGGACTCCTGAAATCGAACGGTAACCCTTGATCTTCTCAGAGAGCAATATCTGCGCCTCTTGTGGAAGAACCAACGTCGTCTCAACCAGGCTCTCATCTCGTTTTACAGCCATAAACTTCGTCCTGCGTCTTTCAAACGCAGGCGCTCATTTCCAAGACTCAGTGCCTTCCATGAAGCTCTCACCCAACTTTATAATCATATACATGGGCTTCCCAACGGAGCCTGAAGTTTGACTTCGGTTTCATTTGAAGCGACCATCGATTGATGCCTTGTACGTTATGATAACGGCGCTATAAAAGTCATTATTTTATTTTATAACATATTATATTATATTATTATTATATTATTATTATGTTATATTATGTTGTTTTATGTTATGCTATGCTATGTTATGCTATTATGTTATGTTATGCTGTGCTAAGTGATGTTATGTTATGTTATGTTATGTTAGGTTATGTTTATGTGATGTTATGCTATGTGATGTGATGTTATGTTATGTTATGTTAGATTAGGTTATATTATATCATATCATATCATCTTATATTATATTATGTTATATTATGTTATTTTATGTTATATTATGTTATTTTATATTATATTATGTTATGTTATATTATATTGTATTATATTATTATATTATATTATATCATATTATATCATATTATATTATATTATGCTATGTTGCGTTGTGCTATGTTAAATTATGTTGTGTTACACTATGTTATGCTGTGTTATGTTGTGTAATAATATGTTATGTTGTGTTATATTTATGTTATGTTATGTTAATGTTATGTTATGTTGTGTTATGTTATGTTATATTGATGAGATTAGATCAGATTAGATTCGATTACATTAGTTTAGATTAGATTAGATTCACAGACAGGGCATTCCAAGTGGAAAGTCAGAAAGATGAAGAAGAATGAAGAGGATTCTCGAAGATTTCCCTTTAGAAGCAATGTAAGATACATAGAAACTGTTTCCTTCGTTCTTAGTTCAAACCACTCCTTGCCACCAGATATTGGAGATTCGTTTCACCGAGGCGAGCCATAAAGAAGCGCTCGGTCGGCTGTTTGATTGCGGTCATCCTACTCCGGGTTATCCGAGGAGCCGATTCATCAACACCCATGTTACGCAATAAAATCCTCGATGCCTCTCTACACGTCTTCTATGAACATTGTGGTGTGTGACTGCGATTTGGTGGATCATCATCATCATCATCATCATCATCATCATCATCATCATCATCATCATCATCATCATCATCATCATCATCATCATCATGAACATGATCATCATCATCATCATCATCATCATGAACATGATCATCATCATCGTCGTCGTCATCATCATCATCATCATCATCATCATCATTATCATCATCATTATGAACATCTATAAACTGCCGTGTCTTTGTAAGAGACTTGGAGTGTGAGTCCTATATGGACATTCGTCGAGGGCTTAGTCTACATAATATGTAGACAGAAAACAGAGAGAGAGAGAGAGAGAGAGAGAGAGAGAGAGAGAGAGAGAGAGAGAGAGAGAGAGACTAGAGAAGAGAGGACACAGAAAGGGAGGATAGTAGGACACACGATTAAATAGAGAGAGCGAGTGAGTCAAAAAGAGATAGCGACACACAGACAGACACGCAAGAGGACACAGACACACACAGACAGAAACAGACAGACAGAAACAGACAGAGAAAAAGGCAGAGCAAGTGTATTTTGTGCTTAGTCTGGAGACAGTGCCGAGGTAATCCGAATAGATGGCGTGTTTGACAAGCGCCCAACCAGTCTAAAGCTTTCACGGTCGGCAACCTTCTTCAGTCAGACTATCCAAACAAATCCTTTCCCGGTTGTCCACCTAGATCACCAGGAATGGCTGCTATTTCTCTTTCCTCATCCAGCTGGACGCTCCGTGCTTTGAAAAAGCAGAATCCAGGAACACAGCATAAAAACAACACTGGCGTCGTCTGGGTTTCGGACATAGGGAGCCAAGAAGTGGCTCTGAGCGGATACCTCAAGATATTTTCTCTGCATATTGTGTAACATGCTCTTAACGAACGAACTAATCAACAAATGAATAAATGATTGAAAGAACGAATGAATGAATGAATGAACGAACGAATGAATGAATGAACGAACGAATGAATGAATGAATGAATGAACGAACGAATGAATGAATGAATGAACGAACAAACAAATAAGTGAATGAACGAACGAATGAATGAAAGAAAGATTGAATGCATAAACGAACGAAAGAATGAATGAATGAACGATTCATTAATTGAATGAATGAAGTAACGAATGAATGAATGAAAGGTATATTAATTAAATGAACGAATGAATGAATAACGAACGAAAACTTAATGAATGAATTAGCGAATTAACCGAAAACTGTTTTACTACAATTTTGATAGTAATCGGTAAAGTGACCATTTTCTGATAGTCTGCTGTCAAATTTTATGAGCTCCTGGTCCCTTCACCCCTAAGGCCGCCACTCTAACCAACCCGATTTCAGCCAAACTTCTCCAATGGATCAAGATTTCTTACTTGAAGCGACCACACGGACTCACTAGTGCCTTGTCCATTAAGATAACAGGGCTGTAGAATTCACTAGGTTAGATTAGATTAGATTAGACTGGACTAGATTAAAGCAATTTAAAATATGAAAGAGCCAGGTACTAACTACACTGTACTTCGACTCTGGAGTGATCTCTCTCCTGAAATCCGCAAATTCTCTGTTCCTCAACCCCTTCCGTCGTTCAATCACCATCACCTGTCTAAAGCCCCTCTATCCATCATTTCTCAGGTTTTCCACTGAGAACTAGTTCCATCTTTTCCAGAAATCCTACCATGATCCATCCATCCAATCCACCGCCTTTCCATATCTCTCAACCTAAACACAACCCACCGTAACTGCTCCTCTGTGCCCTTCTGTGTTTGTCTGTCTATGTCTGTCTGTCTGTGTCTGTCTGTCTGTCTGTCTCTATCTCTGACTCTGTCTCTGTCTGTCTCTCTCTCTCTATCTCTCTGGTCTTCTAACTGGACTTGGTTCTCGACATGGCATCTTTGGACTACCCCACTGACTTGACGCACAGCTCGTGAATAAGCTGGTGCTCTGCGCTTAGCTTTTTAAGTAGAGCTTTAGAAATTTCGAGTTTATGGTTACGATTACGAGGTAAACAAGGTCGACGTGAATTGTCCTGACAGCCATAAAGATGTCGTCAAACACTGGTTACTTTACTTGTCTACTGAACGTCGAACTCTCGCTCCTCCAGTAGCCTCTCGCTATCTTCCCGCTCCAATTCTAAACATCATCCACCGTCTGACTGCCTGACCCCTGCATCTCGACCTGGAACCAAATCTGACCTTAGCTGATTTTGTTTCTGACTGAGCCCCAGAGGAATAAGTTGGTTCCCACGACTTAGCTGTCGTTGGGCGCTGTAGAATTCTTGAGCTTACGATTACGAGCGAAAGCCTGTCTGGCAGGGTTTTGAACCCCTGACCTCGGAATCAACAGACCAACCACTTGACTATGATGCACCCCAACCACAGTTTGTCTGGATAAAACCGATCTGATTAGCTCGACTGTCGATCAGCTCATAAACTTCAATGCGATCACATGAAATCAGATTAGACGAAACTCAGTGAAGGTCTCATAACTCTAAATCCACGGAAGCAACATCAGTCATAATTTCCAACTGTTGCCTTCTGGGAAACTGGGCCGTTGATGAAGTGATATGAGTAGCAAAAGACAGAAAGAAAAACACCCCATAAGCTCTGGACGCGGACAAAGAGGATTTCTGCGGCTGTCAAACAGTCGATTCTAGTGTGGTTGCTGATCGGTCCCCCGGAGAAAACGGTTCCCCCAAAAGATTCCACTCAGTTTGTTGACAAGGCGCAGCATAGTGAGACGAATTTTAAAATACCCTGTTGTACTGATAGGAAACTTTGATATAAAACAATATTTTAATGAATGGGAAAATAGGGGCCTAAGTAATGGCCCAAAAACAACCTGTATTTTTGCAGTAGTATTTAGCCAAAACATGATTTTAACTATCGAAGCAGCATTAAACCACAGATTCTTATATCTATTTATATAGTATATGTGATTAAACAGCTATATGACGTCATCGGTCACGTGAACCAATTACAACGTTTTATGGAACTGCATACTGACCTAGTTAGCTACATCGGTAAGTGCGTACGCCAAGGGAGCCTCTGTGCGTGAGGATCCCCGGTTCGCGTCCCGGTCGTGGCTTATTTCAGAGATTTAAATCTCGGACTAACACGGTTCGTGCACGGGGACCTTAAATGGCGTGTAGCGGTGGTGAAGGACCTCACCCGATAGGGTCGAGGCCATACGGTAGTTATAGTAACAAGTACAATTTACAATTTTTGTTCTCTCGGGTGCTGAGTTGTCCTGCCACTGACCCGTGAATGATTGATTTAATTTCTTTCGTTGTTGAGAAAAGATCTGTTACGTTCTAATTAGATCAGGCAGTTCTGCCTTAAAGGAGAACGAAAAGGAAACTCGTGGAAAAGCAATGTAAATTCTCGTTGACCCAAATGATTATTACCGAAGCCCTGTCACCCGAGGCGGGGCACTGGTTCACTCAAGGGCTCTCCGTCAAGTCGGACGGATATTCAGGAGTGTTCCCCGTGAATTTGCAAGGGTCCTTGTTCAAAAGAAACTCGTGTCGGATTTCAGGAATGATGGCTCTTCACTCTGAACAGAATTTGATCGCTTATTCTACGTGACTTGTCTCTCGATATTTAATATCCTTTTGAATCGTTTTCGGATTATATCAAGAATCGCCCATTTTTGTATGTCACAGAGCCACTTGGAGAGGTCTGAAATTTGCTATAATATATATAGGCTCTACAATATGTATTCGACAAAACCATGTCGATGTGTTTGAATAATTTATTACATCGGGAAAAGTTGCTGTTTACAAGCTACCCATGAGCTTGCCGCTAAATTCCTGGCTTTATTTGCAGATGGAAACGGTTTCTTATAGCGATCAGATGGCCTCGACTCTGCTCATTTTGCAATGAATTTATCGGGTGAGATCCTTCACCACCGCTGCCCGTTTGAATGGACGCCACGCCATTTAAGGTCCCCGTGCACGGACCGTGCTATCGGAGATTAAAATCTCTGAAATAAACCATTATCGGTATGCGAACCGGCATCCTCACGCACAGAGGCGTCTTGACGTACGCGTTAACCAATGCAGCTAACTAGGCCAGCAGATGAGCACTGATTTCCAGAGTCCAGAATAGCGATCAGAATTTTAATGACTTCGGGGTTGAAATTGCTGAAAATCGATAGCGTTAAAATACTTCTTAATCGTAATCGTACATTTTTATAGCGTCAAACCATAAGTCACATCACGGGGATCGGCTTATTTACAGACGCTCAGTTAGAACAAAATCGATAGGCAAAAGTGTTCGGTTCCAGGTCAAGATCCAAGAGTCAGGCAGAGACACAGCGTGGCAGCTACGGTGGGTGAAATTAGGGATTGGAACGGAAATAGGGATAAGAAGAAGAAGAAGAAGGGGAGTCTGGATAGGATCTGTGAAAGAGGACTGTCTTCAGTTTTGAATGAAAGGCCAATGCAGAAATTTCAATATCAGCAGTAGGCCTACTTCGATGGCCTGAATCAGTGAGGTGCTTCCCTCGCTTGTTTAGACTTTCTCACGGGATAGAGTCAGAACCAGCGGAGGAAATTGCACTTTCTCGCTACAAATCTCCCCTTTGCCTCGTTGTGCTGCGTGTAAAGAAAGTTTAGTTTCGAGCTAAATGTAGTAAAACCTACGACACACTCGATTCTATTTGCCTACCTTCTGTCGAAATGTGAAGAGTACAACTCCAACGATCATCTCCGTTGACAGAATACAAACGACCAGAATGGTGTACTAAAACAGTTGAAGTGGAAACTAGAGTTGTCTCGTTATGTTAAATGGCCACATTAGACTTTTAAACAGAAACTTTTGTCTCGTTATGTTAAATGGCCACATTAAACTTTTAAACAGAAACTTTGGTCTCGTTATGTTAAATGGCAACATTAAACTTTTAAACAGAAATTTTTGTCTTGTTATATTAAATGGCCACATTAAACTTTTAAACAGAAATGTTTGTCTCGTTATGTTAAATGGCCACATTAAACTTTTAAACAGAAACTTTTGTCTTGTTATGTTAAATGGCCACATTAAACTGCTTAGCTTCCACTGACCAGGCAGAGGAAGCAGACACTTTCGGCGCACGTGCCATAGCATCCGAGGAAGCTGACGACGACGACGGAGAGACCGACAGCCATGAAGACAGCCGGCAGTCGCTCGAGGACGACGAGGGGTCCGGTGCTGGGAAGTCGGTCGATCAGGTCGACGTAAATGGAAGACTCTTTGTGCAAGTACATCAGGAAACCAAGAACCACCAACACTCCGCCACAGATCTATAACACAACAACGGTCCAATACATCTGTTGTAGAAGAGTTCAAAACATCTGTCATCAAATACTCTACGATGCGGTTCAATACACCTGCCATAGAAGAGTTCAAAACATCTGTTATCAAATACACTCCTTCACAGATCTATAACACAACGGTTCAATACATCTGCTGTGGAAGAGTCCTAAACACCTGTTATACAAGAGTCCCAACCACATGCTTTCAAATTTATCAATACGTAGGAGAAAGATGTCCAGGTACATCAGAAATCCAACAATTCCCATAGACAGATCTACAGTACACCAGTCCAAAACATCCGCAGTGCAGTAGTACTGTTATACATAATGTACCCCTTGTCCTAATCATATAATCTCATTGTACCAGAGTTGAGATACTTAAATTAAAAGTATATTAGTGTAATGTGGAATCTCGTAAATTCTCTTCTCTTTCTTATAGAGTTTTCCGAAATTGCAACCTGATGGTATTCGGTAGCGCGCTTAACCTGGCGCCTAAGGGTTGCGGATTCTATCCTGCTGAATGGACTCCATGTAACGGCTCTGAAAAAGTTATTTGCCTACATGTGCCTCTGTCACCCAACATCAAATCTGATACCGGCTTAAGCGCTGAAGTAAAAGGCAACTGTTGCAAATTTACTGGCCCCCTGTCGAGGACCTTGGGATTCGTCTGTTGCCGGCTCAAGGGCCGGAAAGCGGGAAATGGGTTTCTCCTCCTCTTCTTCTTTGTTAGGTCCAGGGGTTCATCGCCCGTTGGTGTCCACGCACGCTTCTCCGCTGCCCCCCTGTCCTGTCCCAAGAGACTCAGCCGGCGGTGCACGTCCGTCCCACACCTGACGATATCCAGCCCTCTGACATCATGCAATAGATTCTGTCGTGTTTTGTTGTTTTATGGTTGTTGGTTTGGTATCTGCACCCTACCGACCGACCCTCCTAAATCATCCAGGCTTTGAACTGGTACAGGTTAACCTGAGGCGGAGCTTTACTGTTCCGACAAGGTCCTGGAAATGCGGTAGAATTATTCGTAGAACTTATCATTTCCTTCTTAGGGTACGTTTTTACCTAAATATGTTCTACTCCTTCAGCAAGTTTTTCATAGAAAAACAGAATTTATTTCAAAATCTGTCTTATAGTTCACAAAATTCACAATATTCTACGCGAGAAAGAGTCTTGTTTCGACATCTGAGTTAAAATTCAAACATTTGCGAACATCTTGAAGCTTTTACGGATGAAAACAGTTCAGCTATTTAGACTGCAAAAGTAAATACATCCAACCGGAAAAGCCGGTCGGTTTCCGCAAATTACTTTTTATTAGTCGTGACTTAGAGCCGTACTGCGGAGATTTTCGGCCAGGACAGTCGCCGGCAATCGGCTCGGGAAAATAATTGATGAAGTTCCCTTTTGCGTTTGTCGTCTTCCGCCCATAAGGGTTATGGTTGGCAGTCGACATTCGTTCCAATTATGGTCTTGTGTTCATCGTTGGCACGCGCGTGCCTCCACAAAACTTTAAGCGTAATTGAGCTACTAACTCCAGAAGGGAGAAGGAAGAAGCCTATGCTGTCGGTGGAAAACGTCGCTGGTGCGTCGTAAGATAGCGGGAGAACTTGGAAGACGACGCATTCATAAGTTTCCTGAGCCAACATACGTTTAAGGGATGGTCATTGTACTGCGGTGGATTCTGGCCAAATGCGAATGAAAACGAGTTGCGGATAATGTGTATATATGTATGTGTGTTTTTATGTATGTATGCAAATAAGTACTTATATATGTGTGTATGTATGCAAGAAAGTATTTATATAGGTATATATGTATGTATGTATGTATGTATGTATGTAGGTAGGTAGGTAGGCAGGCAGGCAGGCAGGCAGGCAGGCAGGCAGGCAGGCAGGCAGGCAGGCAGGCAGGCAGGCAGGCAGGCAGGCAGGCAGGCAGGCAGCAGGCAGGCAGGCAGGCAGGCAGGCAGGCAGGCAGGCAGGCAGGCAGGCAGGCAGGCAGGCAGGCAGGCAGGTGGGTAGGTAGGTCTATAGGCATGCGCGTATGGATGGATGGATGGATGGATGGACGGACGGACGGATGGGCGGGCGGACGGACGGACGGACGGATAAATGGATTGATGGGTGTGTACATTTAAAATAGCGCCTTGTATGTAACTCCTGAAAGCGGTTTGACAATGTTTAGAATTTTTATGTTTGCGCTTTAGAAATCTTAATCGGAAAACGTGCACATAACAGTGCGAAACAGCAACTTTTTCATTAACTTTACAAACTGTTTTTAATTATTTTCTTGCTTCGAAAATGCCACTTGGATTGGCAAAAATTTCCCAACACTTTTCGTTAACAATCTCAACAACAGACGATATTGCAACACAGCAGTATTTTAGGGTTAATACCGGTGTGCATAAAAATCTGATTATGTTGCTCCAACACAACAGGATCTTGAACTTCTTGCGGCATCTCTGGAAATCTCTCTGACTTGACGCAACGGGTGTTGAACTCCTGACAGCTATAGGTTGACAGTCAAACATACTGGCTACTACACGTTCTATGTTGCTCAACCCCTCCTATAATTCACCCACCATCACTTGTCTCAAACCTTTTCACTCAAAACTAAAGTTTTCAAGAAATCTCACCCTAATCCATCCAATCCGCCACCTGGCAATTTCTCTCAAGTTTAAACACGCCAACTATGGCAACTCTCCTACCACTTTAATTCGCTCTCTTGTCTCCCAGCAACCGGATCTTGTTCTTCATTCTCTATCACTGGACAACTCCTCTGACTTGACGCAGCGTTCACGAATGCGCCTTTGGCCTGTGCTTAGCTATTTAAGTAGCGCTTCATAACTTCTAGTTCACGATTTACGATTATACTGTTCTTCTTCTACGTGATTCCGCTATCGTCTTAGACAGAAACCGTACGTTAATCGCCAACATCAGCTGATTTATTTCAATTCTGCCTGACATCTGCATCCTTTCAACTGTTGACCCGAGTAATTAAATAAACTCCGTACCACGCGTAATCAGATAAACTGGCTGGTTAATTTACAAGTACACAATTAGAAAAAATGGCCCAAAATGCATCAAAACACATGCAATTTTCTAATTTATTACCAATGTATTCCGGAGAACAGCTTAACTATCCCAGTTCTTCTGTGGTGTTTTGCGTCGATTTTTTATTCGAAATATCTTTGGGTTCAATCCATATTAAGTCAACTAGAGCTGTGTACGACAATAAAAATGAGTTTGTATATGTATTCCCGCATAAAGCTCACTTGGAACGTGAAAAATTTACCGGATTATCTTGTTGTTTGATCTTGACAGAAGAAATTGTTACAAAGTGGTGTTTGTTGCAACTGTTGCAATTGTTGCAATTGCTACAACTACCTTTGACAAGAAGATAGGTGAGAAACACGAACCGAAGCAGCTCACGTGTTATCTTGAGGCAGACTTGTTTCTACCTGAATAATAATCGTGGTTAAGAAACTTTCATTCCACTGAGTCCATTTTAACACGCATTCTGACTGAAATTTTGGGCTGTTGACCGGGAACATGTAGCCCTCCTCGCCCTGTTTAATATGAGCTGTCATCTCGCGTTCCACAACCTGTGCCTTCTTTTCAATACGCCTACCGCAAATGCCATTCCACTAAAACTGTACTATTTACCATTCACAATCACAAGATCAGCTCCATGGATAAAGGAAAGTAACTGCTCTCATTCTTCTTGATCTGTCTGCTGCGTTTGATATCGTTGATCATCATATACTCATTTACCGTCTCGAACGCCGGTTCGGTCTACCTGGTTCTGCTCACAGTTGATTTGCTTCTTACATATACCCTCGTACTCAATTAATTCGTTTAAAACGATTCATTTCTGTAACCATTGTTTTGAATTGCGGTGTTCCACAAGGTTATGTACTACCTCTGTAGGCTAGCTTCTGCCTGCATTCTGTACCACTCCACTCGGTTCACTACTTACTGAGAGCTTTCTTGACTATCATTTGCATGTTGATAATACACAACTACTCCTTTCATTGAAAAAAGAATTCATTTCAAAAACCGTCTTATAGTTCACAGTGTATTACGTTTAAATCAGCCGACTTATTTACGTTTCATGCTCACCCCTCCTACTAATAGATATTGCACTCGATCAGTGGACACTGTGACTCTTGCTATGCCCTATACCCGATTAGTATTGGGCTCTTGAGCCTTCTCGGTAGCTCGTCCAAAGCTTTGGAATTCACAGCCCAGTTTAGTTCTTTCTGTCATGTTATTTCAGTCTAAACTAAGATCTCATCTCTTCCAACTTGCTTACCCAGCGTAGCCGGGCCTCTCGTTTCTCTGCCCTTTTCGGAATTGCACCCGGCTCCACCAATGGATTACGATTTTTACTTCACTTTTCACTTGAAGCGACCATCGACTGATGCCTTGGGCATTATGATATCGGCGCTATAGAAGTCTTTAGATTAGATTAAATAATGCACAGATTCTTCTACAGATATAACACCCGCAAAATCTGCAATTATTTGCTAAAGTTGTGCGGGGTACTTCGGAAAATAAGGATAAACTCTTTTTTCAATTGCCTCACCTAAGGTCGCAGATAAAGCACCGTTCGCACAGCAAGACATGCGATAATCACCTTGTCCGAATAAAGCCGCTGTGCAATTACTTACAGCGCAATGAATTATTTATGGTGAACTCGCCCCATACGAAAACCCACCATTCTCCGCCCCGTATGTTCTTCCAGCCCAGCCCAATCGCCACACATTCCTTGTGTACAAAATAGATGGAATATTTTTAAAAGCATTTGATGAACGTGGCTGATTGCACCCTTTAATAATGTTAAGTGGCGAATTTAGCTGTTGGCGTGGGGGTCTAAGCGTGGGGCGGTTCCCCCACCTATATGCCGGTGCCTCTCAGACGAGACCCATGAATCGTGAACTGCCAGGCTGTGGCGCCCCTCTTGAATTGCTCTTGACCCCTTGCAAGCAATCCTGGATGCGCCAGTGATATTATTCCTAAATAAAGTGGAAAAGAAAGTTGTCATCATGAAGCCCTAGGCACCACGCGCATACCCAGCTCCACAAAACGAATATATTAACGCGTAACAGAGCAGAGCACGTGTTTAATATCGATGGATTATTTATATGTGATGCAGGAGTGTTTAAGATAGGCTGGCGGTCGTCTCGGAGAAGATAGTGGGATCCCTGAGGGCGGCTTGATCGCAATTGCATCGCTCCGTCCATCAAGCTCTCCGGTCTGCGGGCAGCCGGACCACGCGGCGCAGTTCCGGGGATCAATGGAAGTCGCCTGGACCGGCGCAGTGGTCACTCTTCGGCCGGACATTAATTAGGTCATTAAAGTCTGCATCGATTCTCCTCTAACAAGCGCCGCTACGTCTCCCTCCACCGCGCTGGCGGACCGCACACGACGCCGGCCGACCGACCGTAATTAAAGGCAAACGCCGCCGACTTTGGAATCGCTGTTTACAGGTGTAAAGTGAATAGGAATGCATTCGGTTAACTTATCGCTCTAGACAGACAGACAGACAGACAGACAGACAGACAGACAGACAGACAGACAGACAGACAGACAGACAGACAGACAGACAGACCTTCTCTGTCGCTCTCTCTCTCGTTCCATCTCTCTCTCTGTCTATTTGTCTCTCTGTCTGTCTCTGTCTGTCTCATCTTCTCTCTCTCCATCACTCTATCTCTTTCTCTCTCTCTCTCTCTTCTCTCTCGCTCTTGCTCTTGCTCCCTGTTCTTCCGCCTTGCTGTCGCTCTTCCATCCCTCTTCCACTTTGTCTGTGGGCGTCTCTGCTCGACAGAGGTCGTCCACGACAGGCATATTTCACCGTAAGGAGATTGGTCGCAGTAGAATCGGTGATGTACTTAAGCCTCTAGTTACATGTGTCTGTTTGTTTGTTCGTTGCTTTTGCTCTTTGCCTCTGCTTCTATCGCTCGTTCGTTGCTTCTCCTTTATACTGCTTCGTTTTGTCTCTCGCTGAATGTCTCTTTGGATCTCTAATCTGTCTGTCTCCGTCAACTCTTGTGATCATGTTACTCTCTCTGTCGCCCACTGTCTCTCTTTCTCTCTGTCTCTCTCTCCGTCTCTACTTTCCTCTTCTTCTCTGGTTCTTTCAGTCTATCTATCTCTCTCTGTCTCTCTCTGTCTCTCTCTCTGACTCTGTATGTCTTGCTGCTTTTTATTTGTGTCTCTATATGTCACATTAAATCTGTCTTTTTATTCCTCTCTGTTGTCAGTGTCTCCTTTTCTTCATAGCTGTCTCTACCTCGGCATCACCTCACACCATATTACACCACAACACATCACTCCACACGAGACTACGCTAAACTGAACTGCACTGCACTACACACTACACTACATCACACCACAACACTACACCAGATCGCACTAGACTACTCCGTAACACACTAAACCTCGCAACACCACATCACCTGCATCTTACTACACCGCATGACAAAAGAACACGTGACAACGCATCACCTGGCAACCGTGAACATAAATCTAATACGCATTAGTGTGCAGAGTGATTACATCTCCGCTCTCACAATACGCAGCAAAACTTGGACTACATTAAAACATCGACAAACCTTTCAAGTTTTAATTAAACAGCCGATGCAAGAAGAAGCGATTGCGGATAAATAGTAATATTACAAAAAAAAACTTTCTATCCGTATCGAGCGCTTCAGTCCAAGTACGTATAGCGGAGAAGGATAAAGCGGGAAAGTAGCTGAGAAGACACGTCGCGCAAGGATACCTTATCAGTCTTCCGCTCGTGTCAGGTCCATTCGCTTCAGTCCAATTTAGTCCAATTTTCCAGCGACTTGTTCGGATAAAAAGCTGGATTATTTTACGTCTCCGAGTAGACTGCTTGTGTCAAAGCTTTGCCGCTGTTTATGATAGTTTGCGAATGTTGCTTATTGTCGGCTAAGGGATTGAGAGAGTGTCATTGTTTTGTGATGGTTGTGATGACTCCTGGGTGGATAGTGGAAGAAAACATCAAGGAATCGTCGAACACATTGGGTTTGCGATTGCGTCTTTAGATTCTGACGAGAAATCTCTCAGCAGACGATTCTTTTATGATGGAGAAAACGGATCCTGAGCTGGAAAAGAAGGCATAGTATCCGCGTTCGAAGTCTTTGAATAGGGAGACCAGTTTTTTTTTATATAGGGCCTACGAGTTCAGTGTTCGGATTCTAATTTAATGTTCAAGTGAGGCTGTTGTTTAAAGTGCGTGCAGTAGTAGTTGACAGTGTTTAGCGACATCTTATGGCTGCCAGGGCATTTAAAAACTACAGAGGAAACAGGAAATAAGGAGCAGAATTTACAGAATGCAGAAGCGAAGAATATTCTGCGTCGTGCTGGTCCACATAGTCTAATTTTGCTGTATCTTCTAAGCTCTACGGTAAATGATGATGTTCCAAATATGTTGACGCACATAGTTTTGCCGTTGGCTATAGTTTCCTGCAATAATTTGTGGGGCAAAAGAGCCGATTGGATGGAGCGCTCTGCTTGTAACTAGGTCACGGTAGCCGATTGGATAGAGTGCTCTGCTTGTAAGTAGGTCACGGTAGCCGATTGGATAGAGTGCTCTGCTTGTAGCGCGGAGAGTACGGGTTCGAGTTCCTTTTAAAAGGTTAAGGTGCAGGGACCTTTAGCAAAGTCTATCGCTCAGAGCCATCGATTGATGCTGTTAGTCATTAGATAGTGGCGCTTAATAAATGCAGAACTAGTAAATAGTAATCAAACGCACGGCAAATTGCTTCGAGTTCAATAAGGTCTTTTGCTCGAGACTTGATTTTTCTCATTCCTAATGGCATTTTATGTAGTTTTCATGTCTGTCGTTGGCCTCTAACATTAGCCAGAGGCAAGTCGGTTCATATGTTGTCAAATGCTTTCTCGGAGTCCATGATAAAATGCACGAGACCATTCAATGCCGAATGATTAGAACTTCTGTGTGTGCGACTGTCAATGAGAAAGTGAAGCATCGATTCAGAACATGGTCTTCAGTCTCTCGTTTCTGTTTATTGACATTGCTATTACAGTTAATTTCAATTATACCTGACGAGAGATTGGATCACGAAACGCACGAAATTCAGGCACGCCACTAATTTATTTATTCAGATGAAATTATACTATGCGTTACTAAATACAAGATGTTTTAAATGTTACACATGTTGCACATTTTAAATGTTTTTATTGTTGACGAATACGTTATACGTTTAAAAATAGGGTTTTCACATTTTCGGAGTTTTTGTGAAAGATTGCAATCAATTATGTTTAAAACAATGTATCATATATATGTGAATATTTCAAGTAAAGACGACTAATTCCGGAGATATTGTCAGGTGACCACCATGACCGTGAAATTATAGTTCTGAGAAGAACGCGATTAATAATCGCAGGGACGTGTTATTCTCCTTTGCAATCAGTAACTCCTTAAATAAAGATTTCTCATTTGCTACAACCTAGAATAATAATTCAGTCGATTGTTTAAAATTGGCAGACAATGACCTTTAAAACGATGTATAGTGAATTACCTCTTTCCATGATAAGATCTTACCTCTTCCAGTTCGTTTATGGTTCCTAATGTTTCTTGCTCCCCACTTCAATGTACATTTCTGAACTTTGTAAGCAGGATATTGTCAACTTACAGCTGTATTGCCATGTATTGTATACGTCTATATGTTATTTGCTAGATGATTCCCAAAATTCAACCCAAATGTAAGATTTTTATCTGCGTTCATTACGATTAATGAGGTAGATTTAAGCATTTTTAAGCGCCAAAGAAGTTAGGAAAACATAAAAGTGAGGAAATGTTTGATCAAAAGTCATTTAACGGTCAGTATGCGTGATTTTATATGCACTTTTCTGACATGTATCTGGGAAATTGTCTGGTTCGACTTGAGACTCGATTTGGTCATATACACTTCCTTTCATATATTCATTCATTTATTTGACCATTTATATAGCACCAGTCAAGATAAGCACTCACAGGCGATGTTTGTGCTCTGATTCCATCTGAAGACGATCTCCAGTCATGCGAGATCTGAGAATCATACGATTCCCAGATGTCTGAGCTGTGATATTGACTTAAACACAGACAGTCCGAACAAAGTCCTTTACCCTTTATGGCGACTCATTAATTTTACATCGAATCACTTGGCGTCCAGACCGTTATTTCAATTTCCCATTCGGTTCCATTATATTTCAATCAGCATCAAACGCGGTCGCGTTCTGTGGATTTTATTCGAATACGTTGGGCTTCCGCGTCGTCTCGGCTGGGATACTTCCGAGATAGGAAGCAATTAAATTGCCCAAATCTCCGCCAGTCGACTGATCGATCGGCTGATAGCCATCACAGCAGCGCTGTATCAATTTCGTGGTAAATAGTCTTAGCGTTAAGTAGTCTTTGGAAAAATGGCCGCCGGGCGAGACAAGCCGTAGATCTTTCAGTGTGGCAGTAAACGTCACCAGTGAAAGTCCAGCAATGTTCTGCTGTGGAACAGGGAGAATCTCGTGCTTTCTTCGACCCTTGGGCATTGGACGTGATAAACAGAAAAACATGTCTCGCGATCAAACGGAAGATCCGTCGAATAGCTGCCACATTAAAGATGGCGGCCGTCACCCTTCATTGGCCACGTCTGCTTGAGTGCGTGCTTATTAAAAAGAACTGTAAGCACAGACTAAGAAGGCTACTGTCGTTGAAATAAAATGTATTATAAATATTGCGGATTTAGTAGTAGTAGTTCCAATGCTTAACGACATCTTATAGCATCAAAGGCCGTTGACGTCGCCCTCCTCCTTTATCCAGGCTTGGGACTGGCACTACCCGACTAAAGACAGTGACGGAGTTTTGCGGATTTAACTATAGGCGTGGAGGGCGTTTGGCCCATGTGTCCTTCTTGGTTATATGGCGGCGCCCCTCAGACCAGACTCGTACATGATGGATTGCCAAAATGTGGCGCCCCTCTGGAAATGCTATTGCCCCCACGCCAGCAATCCTGGAACCGCCACTGATGATACGGTATATGATATGATGTGACTATATTGCATTGTAGTTGTCAATTTATATAGCGCTTTTAACAGAATAAACTACTCAGAGGGGCTTCCTGTGTGACATTTCCGAGAAAATGATGTGACATGATGCAAAATGATATTGTAGGCCTACCATATGATATGATGCGATATATGATATGATCTAATTTAGTCTAATCTGATTACTTATATAGCGCCGTTATCATAGGTCATATGATGTAAATGAAACCGTATTGTAAAATTGTCATCTGCTGAAGATTAAGGACTGTTGAAATTCAACAGCCAGTTGTTTATCAACATGGATATGATATCCATCCGCGGAAGCAAAAACTATACACCTGTGTTTGCATATCACAGTAACCTTTTTAGATACACAGACATCCTAAAGATATCGTAATCGTAATTATAAAAATTTGTATAGCGCCTGTTCGAGATAAACTATTCAGAGGCGCTCTCTGCGCTTTCCTTGACGATATTAAATGTCATTGAGAACAGAACATTCATCCGTTAGTAAACATTGCCCAGGGAACTAGAAGAGTCACAAATAGCAAGCTCAGGCATACAAGCGAGCCCTACTAGCAGATTTCCACCCAGAGTTGAAAGATGACAGCATGTTCAGAGTTCTTGAAGCACGTAGCATCGATGCTGAGGGACAACGATGGGTGATAGGATCAATCACCGATGGCTCACGGTTGTCTCACCGTCCAGCAGTCCCTCGTAGATGGAAGACGACACGATGTAAGTAAGTAAGTAAGTAGTAAGTAAGTAAGTAAGTAAGACATATGTTAACACGCCATGTGTCCATCGGCTTGGCGAGGAATCGTAGGCGTATTCTCTTGTTTGTCCCTCGCATGCGAACTGCTACCGCCCAGTCCAGAAGCTTTGTGTATCTAGGTCCCACCCGCTGGAACCGTCTCTCTCGAGATCTGCGACTCGAGCTCCTCTCTCTTCCCCTCTCAGGGTTTCGCAGACGCCTGAAGACTGTACTTTAACAGTGATTTTACTTGTTCGGGTCGGGAGCGCCCCTATTGAGTTTATTCTCTAAAAGGCGCTTTATAAATCTAGGTAGTCGAGCCATTTCGTAATTGAAGGTCGATCTCTCTAAACACTCCCATCGCCCTTCCTCCACGGAATTCAAGCTTTCCCAGCGTAAACAACGTACGTAGGTCTGTAGGTCTGAGGCTTGACTGTCCAGCTGGAATCCTGTCCCCCCTCTGTAGGTAGGTGGACCATTCCAGTCACAGAAGGTCACGATAACATGCGATAACAACCGTCCGAAACGCAGTAAATCTGTGTTGGAAAAGAAACATAATTCCGACTCACAGACTCGGAAACAGTGAAAGTCCCAAACTGCCGGAATTGTTAGACAACTTTTACGTTTGGACAATAAAGTCCGTCAAAAGGACACGAGGGCAGCCAACGACCGATACGACCGCGGACTCTTTATATCGTGCTTGTAAAACACCCCTGTTATATCGTTGGATATCCATTAAATCATATCACAGTAAGTCTAACCGTTGTAAGATGTCTATCTCATCCCAGAAGGTCCTATTGTTGCAGAACTTCTATTATATTGTATCAAAAGAAAGCGCGGCGCGGTGGTCTGTCGGTAACGCGTTTGGTCAATGATCATGCGCTTCCGTGTAACGAACCTAGGAAAGTTGTTTGCGCACACCGTGCCTGTGTCACCATGCAGTATAATTTGGTATCGGCGTGAGCTGGGAAGTAAACGGCAAGTCCTGCGATGCACTGTCCCCGGGTCCAGGACCTTGGGATTCGTCTATTGCCGGCTCAAGGGCCTAAGTAAAAGGAAACGAGAGCCTCTCATAAGTCTCATTTGTGGGCTATCGGATACTTTACAATCACATAAGGTCTTACCATCATACGAACTTACCAGCACTTCACCTCTTGCAATTTTTGCAATGGTCTTTCACTAAAAACTGAAAACATTACTTTTCCAAATAGCTTATCCTGATTCTTCCTCTTCCTCTTATCTCTCTTCTCGCTTCAATTTCAAACACCATCCACTTTAGCCGTCCGACAGTCCGACTGCCTGATTCTTGGATCTTGACCTGGAACCGAACCCTTTTGCCTATCGATTTTGTTTCTACTGAGCGCTTGTGAATAAGCTGGTTCCAGCGACTTAGCTTTCGTTGGGCGCTGTAAAAATCTCGAGATTACGATTACCATGTAAAGTAAAGGGACCATTTTACAAACCAATTTTGTTTATAATAATACCTGCTAACTTGGCGCGTCATAAATCTAGATCGGAAACAAAAGCGACAATTTGCATCCAGTTGATTCAAAGCGTTAAATGTCGGCTCACAAAGCACAATCGCTTAATCATTCTCTTCAACACTACACTCGCTTTATTGAACTGTTTAAATTGATGGATGGGACAGAAATATCACGTGAACCAAACAAGCCACGCCTATCCCGTATTACTCCGCCGACCAACCTAATTAATATACATCGACACAAACTTCAAGTGCAAAGGACATTTTCTTCCGGACTCATAGTGTGAGTGGCTCATAATGGAGCGTGACCTGACCGGGTTCAGCGTTTAAGGGTACTAGTGAGATGACGAGCATGGTCCGCTGTACCGGCTTCGGAAGCTGCTGGTGTTGCTACAGCGGTGCTGTATCCGCTTGGATGGCTTTCCGATGCCAGGCGAGGCTTTAATTGACAATAAAACGTACCCAAGTGATGGTTCGGAAACGGTTGCCATGGCAACGAAACTCCTAAGATTGTAAAATTTCATAGGAGATCTGAAGAGGCGTTCTGTTTCTCAGACAAACACGCATTCACACGCACATACACACACTCAAACACGCAAACAGTCGCTTATTGTTCTACCCTTTCTATCGTTTTCTGTCGCTGTCTGTCTGTGTCTTTGTTTCTTTCACACACACACTTTGTCACTCTTTCTGCCTGTCTGTTGTGTATCGCTCATACCTTGTCACTCAATATCTCTTTTCCATAAACTGCCGCTCTGTCTGTCTGTCTGTCTGCCTGTCTGTCTGTCTGTCTACCAGTCTTTCTCTGTCTGGCTATCTCTATGCCTGTTTGTTCATTTGTCTGCCTGTCTGTGTGTATGTCCGCCTGCCTGTATGCCTGCCTGCCTGTCTGTCTGTCTGTTCTCTCTACTTGCATATTCCTCTCATATCTTCTCCCTCTCGCTCATTGACACTCACTCTGTCTTTCTGTATTGCTGTCGGTCTTACTGTCTGTCTCTGAGAATATCCTAGTCTGTCTTTCTGCGTGAGTTTACTCAGTCTCTGTTCGTCTGTCTGTCCGTCCGTCTCTACGTTTCCCTAAATTTGACTCGTGTCCCCCATGCAATGTATAGACGTCTTTGTGCAAATGTATCCCTGCGGCGCTTTCAAGATCTCATGCTTATTTGGGAATTCTCCAGAGTTCTCTATATAGAAACCCGATAATCTCCTCTCCTTTGATAAAGGACGCTATGCCGTCCTTTGCCTAACACAAATATCATACACCGATATCTATATACATAAACATACACATACACATACACACACGTATGTAAACACATAAACGCGCATATAATATACATATATACACATACATACACATACACACACGTATGTAAACACATATGCAAATAATATGCATGCATACACATACACATACACGTGCAGAAACTCATATACACGAATGTAAACACATACTTGCGCATATAATGCGGCAGTGTGATCTATTCGATAGCGAGCTTGATCTTTAGCCTAACGATTGCCGGTTCGAGCTTGCTCAGCGGACGCCGTTTAAAAAACCCGTGCAAATAAAGTAAACGGCAAGTCCTGCGATGCACTTAGGCCGGTCACAAATTTTAATCCGCTGGCAAAGACACTCATTCGCGAACAACTTACCCAGTACACGTAGTCCGCTCAGCTGGCTCGAACCCTCAATAGTTGGATTGTATTCTAAACACGCTAACAAATTGTAATCGTAAACTCGAAAATGGCTAAAGCGCTACTTAAAAGCAAAGCACAGGGTAACAGCTTATTCACGAACGCTGCGTCAAAGCAGCGGGGTTGTCCAAAGATACCGTATGAGGAGCAAGATGTTGCCTGTTCCGGGAAACGAAAGAAGGAAGCAGCTATTATTCAATATACCACCTTTTCACGTCTTTTGCGTATCCGGAAATAGGTCATCGTCAGCTAAGTATTGCCCAACGTTAGACACGTATGGTTATTAATTTATGTATGTATGTATATATAATGTATGTATGTATATATAGGTATATATACGTATGCATGCTTGCAAGTATGTATGTATATATGTATATGTATGTATGTATATGTGTATGGACATATGGCGTGTCAACAAATACATTACTTACTTACTGAGAAATTGCGTGCAAAGTTGTTATTTTGTTGTTATTTCAGCAGAAACGAAAAGAGAGCAAGCGACCCCTAACAGGTTGAGTTTTCATTAACTATCTACTTCCACCGATTTAAAAGCTACGCCAACATTAATCGACATCATTGCTCGATTGCATAATGAAACGACATTTATGCGTGAGAATCGATATCCATTTAACGAAACACGATTACCAGACTCGTGATTCCCACGAATCCAGGTTCCTACATGTGACGCAGTCTATGTTCTAATAACGCAACACGTCAAAATGCAGATTAATGTGATGTAATCAACAACTCTAAACCATAATTGAGCTCTGTAGATAATTCAGACTGATACAAATTCCTAAACCATAATTTAGAGTACAAATAACGTTCCCACGTCTCCTGGGAGGCGCTCATTTCCACCCTTTTGCCGGCAATGGACGAACCCCAAACTTGCTGTTTACTTCCCAGCTTACACCGGTACCAAATAATACTGCTATATGACAGAGGGGCAAACACTCGCCTAGGGTTGTTACACGGAGTCGAACTCGCAACCGTATGATTATTGACGAAACGCGATACTAAAAGACCACAGTGCCGCTCATAACCTACAGTCCTATACCATAATTATTATGCCTACTATTTCTGCAATTATTAAGCGCCACTATCTAACGACTAAGCATCAGGTGATGACGTTAAGCAATCGTGCGTGAAGGGCTTTCTCAAGGTCTCTGTACAGTAACCGTCTCAGGGAAGTAGGCTCGAACCCGTACTCTCCGCGTTACAAGCCGAGCTCTCTGACCAATCGCCTACCGTGCCCTAGAGTATACTGAGGCTCGTATCGCAAGCAATATTTGGGATATACCCAAAAATACCCTTAAGGGTAAACCTTAAAGGGGTGCCACTATATCGTTACCGTTATATTTCGTCCGTCCAAATCTCATTTTTCTATATGCGTAGCAATCATCGTGGCATCTTCCTTCGCGATCGCATCAACAAACCCAGTTTCCTCCAAAGCCATAATATACGTTCACACAAACATCGTTCATGTTAGTCATATTTGTCTAGACACGGCTACAGAATTCCGTGCACGTAAGCGATATTCGCGTTGGTGTATAAAATGGACGCTTGTTTGAGTCTCGCATGAAATTCTGGTTAGTCGCTTATAATAGCCGTCTGTCTCTGGTTCTAACGGACCCCCCACAAGAGGAATCACAACGCTTTTCGTATCAGCAAAAGCCTTTTTCGCTCACAGTCAAACCGTCCCACATATTTTTACTTATGTCTCTGCATGCGTGTAGTAATATAAATATATGCATATATATATCAATGTATATACATGTATATACATTAATGTGTATGCATTAATTTACATTCATATTTATACATATAATGTATATATAATATATACACTATACTTTTATGTATGTATCTTAATGTATATACATATATACATTAATGTGTATGCAGCAATATACATTCATATCTATACATATTAATGTATATACATATATATAATATACAATATATGTATAATAATGTATATACATATATATACATTAATGTGTATGGATTAATATACATTCATATTTATACATATTAATGTATATACATATATATAATATACAATATATGTATCTATTTTATTGTACATACATATTTATGCATTAATGTGTATGCGTTAATATACATGTATATTTATACATAACAATGCTTACACATATATATAAATTGTACAGTATATTTGTGTATATTAATGTATATACATATATACATTAATGTGTATGCATTAATATACATACATATGTATACATATTAATGTATACTGTATACATATATATACACTATATATAATAATGAACATACATATATTACACACACACATAAATGTCTACGCATTAATATTCATATATATTAATACACAATAATGTAATACACATATATATAATATATTAATGTATATACATATATATGCATTAATGTGTACACATGCATATTTATAGAGACAGTAATACACTTATGCACACTAGATATCGCGTGTGTCTGTATATTTGATACATATTCGCATGGCGGTGTATTTATGTCGGCGTATAAGATTGGCCGAGACCATTAGGGGGGGGGTGTGCAGGGGAGGGAGGGAGGGTTGGAGGGATATGTGCTGAGGGGGAGGGTGGCTGTCCGAGGCGGCCGCTCTGTTGGTGGTCATCGTTGTGGTGCTGGAGATTTGTTGGCGAGTCGGGCAAATTATGGTTAATCTCTGGGTCGCCGTTTGAACAGAAAGAGAACGACGATGGCTAGGATGAGGAGAAGGAGTTGGAGAAGGTGAAGGAGAAGGAGGAGGAGAAGGAGGAGGAGAAGGAGGAGGAGATTGAAGAGAGGGTTGGAGAAGATAGAGGAGGAAGAAGAGGAAGAGGAAGAGAGAATGGATGAGAGTAAGTGAAGAGGAGGAGCAACATGGAAAGAACGAGAAGGAAGAAGGAGAAGGAGCAGGATGAGGAGATTGAGGAGAGGGTTGGAGAAGATAGAGGAGGAGGAAGAGGAAGAGAGAATAGATGAGAGTAAGTGAAGAGGAGTCGATTCATGGAAAGAACGAACAGGAAGAAGAAGATGGTGAATCAGAGAAGGCGGAGGAGGAGGAGAAGACTGAGAAGAGGATGGAGAAGAAGGAGAGGATGCGCAGAAAGAGGAAGAAGAGAGGAGTAATGAGGACAGAGAAAGAGGACGAGCAAGATGGAAGAAATGAAGAAGAAAGCAGAGAAAGAGGAAGCTAGGGATGAAGCAGACGACGAGAAGGAAAAGGAGGTCAAGGACGAGAAGAAAGAAAGAAACACTAGGAGAAGAAGAGCGAAAAGGAGAAGCACTGTAAATGTAAATGTAAATGTCAGTCTGCGAAATATCTCAGCCCACAGTAAACAGACTGCATGAGTACAGACTGCGTAAGTAAAAACTAAATAAATACATACAGCATAAGTACAGATTGATTAAGTACAGAGTGCATAAGTACATAGGCATACTGCATAAGTACAGACTGCATAACAATAGACTTCTTGGGCTTCTGTTTTCTCACTTGCTAAAATATTGTTTCCTATCAAATTTTGCTTTAACAGCGACAGAAAGTTTTAAAATTCGAGTCGAAACCTTCTTTGCCCCGGAACCTATCTCGCACCGACACTTGGCGGGGGCACTCGCTGCCGGCACGTGACTTGGCTGTCTACAGGATTTGGGTCAGGGCAGTTTTTCAAGTCAAAGTTGAGCGTCGGATTAGAAGCGAAGCGACAGCTGCGTGAGGTTGTTGCTAAGGATTGGGTTCGAAACTTAAGTGGGATTAGGAGTGTCACTCCGGAGAGATCGATTGGCAAAGTACGGTACACAATTATTCATCGAATTCGACAAGGTTGGAACGATTTTGGAACAACCACATGCGCTGTGAATGTGATTTAATCGATCTAGATTATATCAGAATGGAACACAGTGATCGTATTCGAATAGATTCAAGTAAAGTATCCCATATCCCACAAGTGGGAAGTAAACGGCAAGTTTAGGGAAGGCGCTCATTTCCTTTTCAATAGACCCTTAAACCGGCAATGGACGAATCCCAAGGTCCTGGACACGTGGCCAGTGCATCGCAGGACTTGCCGTTTTCTTCCCAGCTTACACCTCTACCAAATTCTACTGCTTGGTGACAGAGGCACGGTGTGCGCAAACAACTTGCCCGGGGTCGTTACACGGAGTCGAACCTGCAACCGCTTGATCATTGACCAAACGCGTTACCTATAGATCACCTTGCTGCACAGTAGGTCCGTTAAGAATCTGCTTCGCTGTGCCATTACCTTCGCTGCCCTTGCCTGATTGCCGTTAAAACTCTGTTTCGCTATGCCATTACCTTCCCTATCTTTCCTAATTACCGTTAAGAGCCTGTTTCTACATTGCCTTACCTTACCTCGTCATGTCTTGCCATGTTGAATCATACATTTGCTTTCTTTCCACGTTTTACCTTACCTTGCCCTCTTTACCCGACTTCAACTAACCTTGGCCGTATCATGTATTACGGTACTTTATGTATCACGGTATTTCACCTTACTGATTTTCTGACGCTATGATTACTCTACCTTTACCGTACTTTACCTTTGTCTTTACCTTTCCTGACCTTACCTGTTTACCGTCGTTAAGAGCGTGGATCATACCAGGAATACGAAGTTGACGACGATAAGAGCGGCGACAGCGAACCGGTCTCTAAAGGTCGTCCACGGCACGCACTCCGGGTGACAGTGAACCTGACACCGACACCTGCCGATGCACTCCAGGTGCTTGGTGCAGTTCAGAAGTGCCATCCTCTTCCGGGTGCTTCCTCCTCCTGCCCCTCCCCCTCCCCCTCCGCCTCCTCCTCCGCCTCCTCCGGCTCCGCAGCTGCAGCCGCAGCCGCTTCGAACGCGCGACAGAGATGCTTGTGCCGACATGGAACCGCTGCCACTCCTCGCCTTGTCAGATGCTCCTCGGAAATCGATCCTTCGATTGTGGTTAAAGTAATCAACTCTTCGTCAGATGGCGTAACGTAACTGTACTGTTTATAAGAGTAACGTAAAACACTTCTTCGGCCGTTACCGTAACGCTGCTCTTTGTGAGGTTCGCTAAGTCAAAGCAATATTTGATCCGTTACCGTAACTCTACACTTTTATAAGGTACTGCAGGGTAGTTTTTCAGCCGTTACCGTAACTCTACTTTCCATAAGGTAATATTTTCAGTCGTTACCATAACTCAACGCTTGGTCATCGAAAGGTAGGTAATATTTCAGTGTCACGTCGTCTACGACATCGGCGAATGTATTGTATTGTAGCACTTGTTTAGTTGGAGTTTTACCGATAGCCCTCCAGTCGGCGATAACTGAAGCGGTTGATCAGCTAGAGCATCCAGTTAGAAGATGATTCCGCTGTCTTGATACATCGAGTCATTTCGAACAACTGCAACCAACTCTTCGATGCAGTCAACTCGGAAATACACTGCTTGACGTATAATTAGTAGTGCTTCTGTTAGTGTAGTTGCTTCTGTTGTTGTTGTAGATGTAGTAGTAGTAGTAGTAGTTGTTGTTGTTGTTGTTAAACGCGATCTCTGTTTACAGAGACAGTCTCCTTAGCTGCTTCCAAAGCCACAGTGGAACAGTTGAATATAAAAGTCCCTGCTTTCATCTCGGACGCTGAAACAAACGTATACAACGTGATTTCATCAAACATTCATGTAGCGCCTATTCTTAGCGCTATGCAGGAATTCTTCTAAAATAACATAAAATATCAGGATAAACGAGAGAAATTATTTACAAAACTCGTTCATTATGTTCAACAGTTTTCAGCATCACGTCAACACTAAGAATTTCTGAAGACGTTTTTATTAATCTATGGCTTTATATCGAATAAATTCATTAACCTGAACTTTTAGAATCATTTAGGCTGGAGACTGGAGGAGTAGAGAGGAGTCTACTCGAATTCGTCAAAAAGAGCTTCGGGCATGTGCTACGAAAGAGTGGCGACCGCTTAGAGAAAGAGATCATCCAAGGCACAATTCCTGGACCCCGAGCGCAGAGAAGACCCGAGATGACATGGATAGACAACATCAAGACGTGGACTGAATTATCGTTCGACCAGTTATTACAAGAGACGAGGGACAGAAGCAGATGGCACAAAATTGTCCGCGGTGTAGCCAATCCTCGGCTCGAGGACGGTTGAAGGCAAAACAAGTATAGAAATTAAAACTTCAAACTAAAACTGTGAACAGATTCAAGCGTGTAAAATATTAGAACCAAGACGATCATAGTATTTTAAGAAACGGTTCAATAACGCCTTTTTGAAACCTCTCAGAAGTGCTAGAGACCTTAGCGTAAGCAGCCTACGTTAGCACTAACAACTCAATGCTACTAAGTAGTTACAAGAAGTGCTATAGAGGTTTTAGAGTCTAATCACATAGTACCCTAGTACTTCAATGCTACTCAGCACTAACACAAAGTGCTATGAAGCCTTTGACGTCATCAGCTTGCATTAACTTACAACATGTCAGTGGCCGATAAAAGCATAACAGTTCAATACTGCTGAGCCGTTACGAGTGTTGTAGAGGCTTTTAACATCAGCAGCCTACATTAGCACTAGTACTTCAGTAATATATCAGCAGTACACAATAGCATAGCACTTCAATGCTACTTAGCAGTTTTCCTTTGATTACCCGACGCGAACGGAACTGTACTTCGGGCGAGAACTGCGCATGTCCGGAAGATATCTCGTCCTATCCCAGTGATCCTTGCGCGCGCCGCAGACGCCGAGACGAGCGCTCCGCCAGACAGACGACTCGGATTCAGCGACTGATGGGAGTCTGCGCGGCTGCTGAAGATGCATTTGGATGGATCAGTGCCAAATGGATGGATGCGGCCGGGACGAGAACGATGGATAAGAACGGGCTGTGTCATCATCAGTCTCTCTCTCTCTTTGTCCCTTTCTTTGTTTGCCTAAGTGTCTGTGTGTATGTTTCTGTCTGTGTATTTCTGTCTCTTTTGTTTCTTCACTTATCTGTCTCCCTGGTTCTTTGTGTCGTCGTCGCTTTCATTTGTCTCTGTCTGTATCTCTCTCTCGCTCTCGCTCTCTCTCTCTCTCTCTCTCTCTCTCTCTCTCTGTTTCATTTGTTTCCTTACATCTTTGTCTTCCTGTATGTCTGTCACTCTTTCTCTGTCTATGTCTTTTTCTCTGCTTGTCTCCCTATGTCTGCGTCTGTCTTTCAGTACCAGTGTCCCAAAGTACCTGCCTCTCTGCTTCGTTCTCTTTCTTTGATTCTCCGACCCTCTCTGTCTCTCTCTCTCATTGTCTATCCTTCTGTCTCTGTGTACATCTCATTATTTGCCTTGTGACCCGCTGTCTCTCTACATTACTGTTTCTGTATCTCTCCATTCCGCTGTCTCTGCCTCTGTCTCTTTCTCTGTTACTCGAGGTTAAACGGACGATGACTGAGTTGAAGGAGGGCAGGAGCTTGCGGGAGGATGAGGAAGAGAAGGAAGAAGAGAAGGAGAAGGAGGAGGAGCAGGAGGAGGAGGAGGAGGAGGAGGAAAAGGTCGATGGGAAGAAGAAGGAAGTGGTTGCTGAGAAGAGTTTGAGGAGAAGGAGGAGGAAGAAGATGGTGGAAAGGAGGAGGAGGAGATGGTTGCTGAGGAGAGTAAGATGAGGAGTAGGAGGAAGAAGAGGAAGATGTGAAAAAGGCTGAGGAGAATAGGCGGAAGAGGAAGAGGAGAAAGAGGAGGATGGAAAGGTGGAGGAGGAGATGGTTGCTGAGGAGTGTAGTGAGGGACGTCATCGTCATCGTTGTCGACGGATGAGTAGTTCGGCCATCTGGCGATTTCACAGCCAAGCAAGACAAACTACATGACCATAATCAGCTCCTACATGTACGTCTATATATATATATATATATATATATATATATATATATATATATATATATATATATATATATATATATATATATATATATATATATATATATATATATATATATATATATATATATATATATATATATATATATATATATATATATGTACATTATACAAACAGATATATACATATACGTAGCCATATATGTATGTGTATACATATATACATACATACATACATGCGCACACGTATATGATGTGTACTGATTGGTCATCGCTCTGCTCTGTCGCCTTCTTTATCACTGTTTCTCTTAATCACTTGCTTTTCTCCTCTCTTTCTCTTTCTTCTCTCTGTCCATCTCGCTATCATTTTCCTTCTCTCCTTCTCTCTCCTTTCTCTTCTTTCTGTCTCTATCTCTCTTTCTCCTTTTCTTCTCTCCCCTTCCTCTTTCCTTCTTTCGGGTCTATCTGTCTCTATCTCTCTATCTTTCTCCTTCTCTCCTTCTCTCTTCTTCTCTCTCCTTCTCTCGTTTTCTCTATCTCTATCTCGCTATCTTTCTATTTCACTACTTTTCTTCTTCTCTTTCCTTCTCTCTCCGTCTCTCTGTCTCTCTCCATCTTTTTCCTGCTCTCCACTCATTCTCTTCTTATTTCTCCTTCTCTCTGTCACTCCATCTTTCTCCTTCTCTCGTTCTCTGCTTCGCGTCTTCTCTCTCCTTCTTTCTGTCTCTCGTCATCTTTCTCCTTCTCTCCTTCTCTCCTTCTCTCTCTGTCTCAATCCTATCTATCTCTTTCCTTCGTTTTTACTGTTTTGTATACACTGCTGCTTATAAAGTGGGGACAGTTGTCTTGCACTAATAAAATTTTGCTTATTTACTTAACTCCGCCACTGCCTTGTTTGGGGGTAGTGCCAGCCCCAACCCTGGATAAAGGAGGAGGGCGACGTCAACGGCCTTTGATGCCATAAGATGTCGTTAAACATTGGAACTACTACTGCTTATTTACTTACAACCTACACAGCATAGGATTCTCTCCGCACTATAAACATTGATCTATAGTTAGGTTATCTTCCTCGTGAAACCGAGTGACAACAATAATTATTATAAACAACAATAATAAAAGAAACAACAATAAGAACAATTATTATAAAACAACAATAACAGAAGCAACAACAATAAGAACAATTATTATAAAACAACAATAACAAAAGCAACAACAATAAGAACAACAGTGTTGTTGTCATTTATGTCGCTTGGGCCGACAGTAGTTTATCAATGGCAACTGATGATCTGTGAATCGAATCGAAAACCTCGAAGAGAAAGACTAAGCAATTAGCCACTTCACCATCCTCCCTGTCTGTATCGGTCTGTCTCTTTGCCTGTCTGTCTGTCTCTCTATGTTCCTGTATGTATCCCTGTGTCTCTCCCTCGTTGTTTGTCTCTTCACTGATCACTTTCTCTCTTGAGGTGCTACTTGCTAGTCTTATGCGCGTGCTTTATGTAGTATGTAACTAAGTATGTAAGTATGTAATTATGTATGTATATATGTGTGTATATATGTATGCATGCATGTATGTGTGTATGTATGTATGTAAGTATGCATATATATGTGCATATGCGCGTATGTAGGCATGAATGTGTATGTATGCATGCATGCATGTATGCATGTATGTGTGTATGTGTGTATGTATGTATGTATGTATGTATGTATGTATGTATGTGTGTATGTATGTGTGTATGTATGTATGTATATATGCATGCATGTATGCAAGTACTTATGTGCATGTATACGTATGTATGTATGTATGTGTGTATGTGTGTATGTATGTATGTATGTATGTATGTGTGTATGTGTGTATGTATGTATGTATGTATGTATGTATGTGTGTATGTATGTGTGTATGTATGTATATATGCATGCATGTATGCAAGTACTTATGTGCATGTATACGTATGTATGTATGTATGTGTGTATGTGTGTATGAATGTATGTATGTATGTATGTATGTATGTGTGTATGTGTGTATGTATGTATGTATGTATATATGTATGTATGTGTGTATGTATGTATGTTTGTATGTAAGTAAGTACTTGGACATGTGTACATGTATGCTGTCTTTCTCTATTGTCCATCTTTCTACCTGTCTTTCCTTCTGTCCACTTCATGGTCCTGCTGGTCAGTTGTTCGTCCGTTTGTCCATTCTTCCTTTTGTCCATCCACCGCATGTCATCTTGTCTTTTCTCCCGGCCGACAAGCGTTCGGCCTAAGCCAAGGAAATTAATTGGAGACGAGGAACTGTGCGCACACGTGCCGAAGATATATAAGCCAATTACATCTGCGTTCTCGCCAAAAGCGCCAGAGATTAGAGGTGAAGCGCTAGTAGTTCGTGAGTAAGAGCGTCGCTAAGACGTCTGGCTTTCGGTCGGGGATGGGCGAAGAATCGCGAGATGCTGATGAATAATCGAATCCGCAACCGATGAACTAAATGCGAAGGAAGAGAGTAATGAAGATGAAGGCGACGACGATGAAGACGGTGTTGTTGCGATGATGAGAAAGTGATGAATGTGATTGTAATGCCGATTAATATCAGTTGACTTCGGGTGTACAGTAGTTGGAAGGCGATATAGCTGTATTGTGTTGTGCTTAGGATGCTGGAAAACAAGAAGGCGATGGTGGAGAGACTATGATCGTGATAGTTATCATAAAGTGGAGATTTCTATAGCGCCAAACTAAAGCTAAGTCGCGGGAACCAGCTTATTCACCGGCGCTCAGTCAAAACAAAATCGATAGGCAAGAAGGGTTCGGTTACAGGTCAAGATACAAGAGTAATCGTAATCTCGAGAATTCTACAGCGCCCAACAAAAGTTAAGTTGCGGCAACCAGCTTATTCACAGGCGCTCAGTCAAAACAAAATCGATAGGCAAAAGGGTTCGGTTCCAGGTCAAGATCCAAGCGTCAGTCAGGCAGACAGTCAGGCAGTTACGGTGGATGATGTTTTTTACTTGGAGCTGAGGGACATATAAGGGGAAGAAGGGGATTGAGGATAGGATCTGCGGAAGAGGAGTGTAGATGGTAGCGGAAGAAGCCAACAGGTGGAAATGGTCAAGAGAGTAAAGGTAAGGAAGAGGAACGGAAGTGGATGAAGTTGAAGAAAGCAGTGCCCAACAGCTGAACAACATCCTTCATCCATCTTTCTCCCCTTTGTCTCTCTCCGAGTGGCGTCTGCAATTGACGCCCTGAGTCCCATTCACAATCGACAAATTTATCTTCGCCAGCTCTCCGCACGCCACATAGATGTCGCTCCAGCTTAGACTCGGCATATATACTCCCCGCTAGGTGGCCGGCCTTTATTCCTTCGGTAGAAGTCGTGAATGGTTCGGGCGGCAGAGGGAGCTCCTGTCGGCTGGTTTCATTATAGAGATAAGTCCCATGGAGCGGCGCTGGCGTCTCTGCGCCAAGTATATTAGGAGCAAAAGGCGAGAACTGAGGGGGACCGCGGGGTATGACTACGCGTTCGCTAATCATAGTGCCCTCTAGCGACAAAATCACGGCGCGAGAAAGTGCGGGACTGTCGGCCAAACGGAAGTGCGATTTATGAGTCACGAGTTCTACAGGCGGAAGTCGAATCCGAGTGTAATGCCTTCGGACACCCGTCTGTCTGTCTGTCTGCCTGTCTGTCTGTCTTTCATGGAATGCATTATTACAACTCTGTCTGTCTGTCGTCTGCCTGCCTGCCTGTCTGCCCGCCTGTCTTTCTGTGTTTCTGTGGGTCACCAGTTCAACAGGCGGAAGTCGAATCTGAGCATAATACCTTCGGACACCCGTTTTGTGTTTTGTCTGTCTGTCTGTCTGTCTGTCTGTCTGTCTGTCTGTATTTCTGTGGGTCACCAGTTCAACAGGCGGAAGTCGAATCTGAGCATAATACCTTCGGACACCCGTTTTGTCTGTCTATCTGTCTGTCTGTCTGTCTGTCTGTCTGTCTGTCTGTCTGTCTGTCTGTCTGTCTGTCCAGGACGTCCACTCTACGTCCAGTTTTATCGATTCGTAATGGGTGCAGGTCAGAATGGGTCGATAAAGAGGTCGAATCCATTATTCGTCCCATTGTGAGACGAATGCTTCAACTGACCGACTCCTCCAATTACCCCCCCCCCCCCCGATCATCGAGATCGCTTTGCGGATCGATTTCTCTGCGGCTCTAATCCGGATCTGCTGCAGTAATTGAGGTCTGCGTTAGTCTGGTCTTTTGTCATGCGACGCGAAACCTTGATGCACGTTCTGTGATCGGCAAATTGCGATTTCGGTTTTCATAAATGCGTGCTCCATTTATGAGAAAGACGCACCGAATGCATTATTACACCTCATCATATTTTCGTAAGAAGAAAGACTCATGGAATGCATTAATACACCTCATCATATTTCGTAAGAAAGACGCATGGAATGCATTATTACACCTCATTATATTTTCGTAAGAAGAAAGACGCATGGAATGCATTATTACATCTCATACTTTCGTAAGAAGAAAGACGTATGGAATGCATTATTACACCTCGTTATTTTTTCGTAAATAGAAAGGCGCAATGAATGCGTTATTGTTATGAATTACGGACGATAGTTTCCATAATTAAGCACTCGTATGCACGTGATAAAGGAGTTATGTGCAATACAGTACTGCGGGGGCGCATCACGTGCTCAGCATAGTAGTGTCGTGTGTAATAGTGAATGCAGGCTTTTTTGTGTCGTGTGCAAAAAACGCTGGTGTCGTGTGCAGAACAGGCTGCAATTACGTTGTTTTTGTGTGCAGTACAATGTGTGCAGTTGTGGTGTACTGTCGTGTGCAATAAAGACCGCAGTTGTGTCGTGTGCAAAACAAGCAGGTGTAGAGTGCAGTGCAGACTGCAGTTGTGTCGTGTGCAAAAACACTCAGGTCTCGTGTGCAGTGCAGACTGTAGTTGTGTTGTGTGAAAAACACGCAGGTGTTGAATGCAATACAGACTGCAGTTGTGTCGTGTGAAAAACACGCAGGTGTTGAGTGCAATACAGACTGCAGTTGTGTTGTGGGCAAAATACTCAGGTCTCGTGTGCAGTGCAGACTGCAGTTGTGTCGTGTGCAAAACACGCAGGTGTTGAGTGCAATACAGACTGCAGTTGTGTCGTGTGCGGTACAGACTGCAGTTGTGTCGTGTGCAAAACACGCAGGTGTAGAGTGGAGTGCAGACTGCAGTTTTGAATTTTGCATTCGAGTCGGAGACGGTGAGAACAGGTTTCGGCTGCGGTCTTCGTCTAGGAACCTACTGCAGGTCCCAAGGTCTTCCACGCGGTTTGGCGAAAGCTCTTTCGCGATTGCCGGGCCCACTGCGTGGAATGGCCTTCTCGACCACGTGAAGAATGCTCCATCCTTGGATACTTTTTAAGAAAGGGCTTAAAACGTTTCTATTTAAATTATCGTATGACTGTAGGTAATTTTCTATTATCGCTTGAATTTACGTTCAGCGCCCTTTTCTTCGGCCTCTGCCGTGTTACGGCTCTATAGAAATTGCCTTATTATTATTATTATTATTATTATTATTATTATTATTATTATTATTATTATTATTATTATTATTATTATGCAGTTGTGTCGTGTGCAAAATACGCTAGTGTAGAGTGCAATGCAGACTGCAGTTGTGTCGTGTGCAAAATACGCTAGTGTGGAGTGCGATGCAGACTGCAGTTGTGTCGTGTGCAAAATACGCTAGTGTAGAGTGCAATGCAGACGGCAGTTGTGTCGTGTGCAAAATACGCTAGTGTGGAGTGCGATGCAGACTACAGTTGTGTCGTGTGCAAAATACGCTAGTGTAGAGTGCAATGCAGACTGCAGTTGTGTCGTGTGCAAAATACGCTAGTGTAGAGTGCAATGCAGACTGCAGTTGTGTCGTGTGCAAAATACGCTAGTGTAGAGTGCAATGCAGACTGCAGTTGTGTCGTGTGCAAAATACGCTAGTGTATAGTGCAATGCAGACTGCAGTTGTGTCGTGTGCAAAATACGCTAGTGTAGAGTGCAATGCAGACTGCAGTTGTGTCGTGTGCAAAATACGCTAGTGTATAGTGCAATGCAGACTGCAGTTGTGTCGTGTGCAAAAAACATGCAGTTGTACCGCAGTCATCTCATCTGCCCAGTGCATAGGTTGGGGGGGGATATCAGACTGTCATTGTTTCGGCTGCAAAGTGCATAAGTCAGACAGCGTGAGTTTGATATCATTAACTGCCATCTTGAGAACCACATGCATAGAAAAAAGTATTTGTTACCGAAAACTGAGTTTACGATTACGGTTACGATTTAGTCTTTCTATTGCTTCTTAACTTTGCCCACATATCTTCTCTTTACTTCCGTCTTTACATATTCCACATCTCTCTCTTGACTTCCGTCTTTACATATTCCACATCTCTTCTCTTTACTTCCGTCTTTACATAATCCACATATCTCCTCTCATCGTCTTCGTTTTCCAACATCTTTTTTCTGTCTTCATTATTGTTTTATTCACATCTCTTCTCCTATCTTCATATTTTCCACAACTCTTTCGCATAATCTTTTCCTCCCTCTCAATCTGCGTCTCCTTCTAACGAGGAATGTTGGATACTATTCACTATTCACCAACAGTTTAAAAACTGGGCTAGTACAACCACTCGGTATACTACTTGAAGGGGCGCTATAAAAATTTTCCGACTGAATGAATGATTGATTGATTGAATGATTGATTGATTGAATGACTGACTGATTGACTGATTTACTGTGACTGGCTGACTGACTGACTGAATGAACGAATGAATGAATGGATGGATGAATGAATGAATGAATGAATAGATGGATGAATGACTGAATAGACAGCAGACATATATCTAGCTATCAATTGCAATAAGAACGATCAAGTATTGCAATACTTCAAATACTGTCTGACTGTCAATCACAACGACCTTCAACGCTAGACAACTTCTGCCTTATCTAGCCACACTGGGGTGTTCTTCTACCAGACATCAGTCATGATAACTCTGGACAGCCAAGTCTTCGCACTATAAGTTTCAATTAGAAACCTGTCGCATTAATAACTTCTGGGGATCGCAGTCTCCTTTGCAGCAAGTCGTACCCAACGGGAGTGGGACCTGTGACATTGACCCCTGAGGTTGACCCTGCGAGTGACAGCTCGACTTCGGGTTAAGTAAACACGCCGTACTGCCACCAGCAGATAACCGCCGTTTTCTGTTGGCCGAACTACTTATTCCGGCGTAGATGTCGCATGTGTGAAGCGGCGTGTAGCACTGCACTAGGCGACGTCTTAATAGATTAGTAAGAACGACCTTTGAGCTGTCTGTGAACGTCTTAATCTCTGCCAGTAAGCCGTAAATTCTCTTCAGTGTTGTCCCAATTTCATAGTCAAACTGTGAGCTAAATGTAAATGTAAATGTAAAACACAACCCACCCTAGCCGCCTCTTCCCTCCTCTCTCTGGTCTTCTGGCACCCGAACTTGGTTCTTGACATGGCATCTTTGGACAATCCCACGGACTTGACGCAGCGCTCATGATTAAGCTGGTGCCCTGCGCTTAGCTTTTCAGAAGCGCTTTCGAGTTTACGATAACGATTACATGTTTTTCTATAGTCACCGTATGACCTCGACCCTGTTCGTTTTCCAGTGAATTTATCGGGTGAGATCCTTCACCCCCGTTTTTGAATGAATGCCAAGCCATCTAAGGTCCCCCCCCCCCCTGTACGGACCATCCTAGCTCAAGGATGAGCTCTCTGAAACAAGCAACGAACCTAATCCTTCACGTTAGAGAATATCAATGCTTATAAATTTTTATTCTATCTGGGGACTTGGAGCTCTGAAGTAGGAGACAGTGGCGCTTCTTTCTTACGATTTTTAGCTCATTCGCCTGGCGGCGCTACTGTAAACAAGTCATCAAGAAATCTCCGATTTTCCCAGCACATACGAAATATAGCCTATGTGTAATTTAATTTGAATTCTGTTAAATAAATATTTTCCTTTTTTCATCTCAGTCTACTGAGCAACTTAATAATAGTTTAGCAATTTTGTCTTAACGGGTAATATTTTCAAAGCATTGATTCGGGTAAAATCGACGTTCTTCCACAATTCCGCTTCTGCCGTGTTCGGTTGGTGCCAGTCCCATGCCTGGGTAAAGGAGGAGGGCAATGCTAATTATCTTTGTTATGACACAGCGTCATGGGCCAGACAGCCACAAGATGTCGTTTGCTGGTGGCACATCCAAAATCCAGACACACATTCCATTTCTGGCCGGGGATATTTTAGTTCCCAAGAAATGTGTAATTCTGTTTGAATTTTTGCCGTTCATTGGGAAAGATCTCGTGAATTCAGAGGTATTTTCAGTCAGTGACCGCGTCTGTTGTGTTCAGTTCGTTCTGTCAATTCTTTGATGTAATTCAGGTCTAAACTAAAGCCTCATCTCTTTCAGTCTGGTTACCCACCGTAGCCTGGCTTCTGGTTTCTCTGACCTATCGGAATTCGACCTGGTTTCTCCAACGGTCTATAATGTTTGACTGCGATTTTGACTTGAAGTGACCATCGACTGATGCCTTGGGCATCATGATAACGGCGCTAGAGAAGTCTTTAGAATAGAATAGATTGGATTGGGTTGGATTGGGTTGGATTGGATTGGACTGGACTGGATTAGACTAGACTAGATTAGATTAGAATATATTAGATTAGATTAGTGAGACAACCGCGTGAATTTTACTGATACTTTCATCCACTCCGACGTTCGGCATCGCATGGCCCCCGCCATGTTTCTGATGAACTAACAACAAACCACCACGTGATTCATCCATAAGCCTACGATTTGGACCGTCAAGAAGCCAACAACCCATCCATCATCTGTGACCAGGGATCTCAAGGTCTTACGTCGGCGACAATCTTCTGACATGGGACTTTATACTTCAAACTCAGCGTCATCTTTTGAGCATCAGTCACCCACCGATGAACTTACCGTACCTCGAACGGGTATGTTATTATGAAGGGAGTGTCAGAAACGCTCATAGTAGTTGCTATGGACCGGCCGTATTGGGCTTTACCTGACTAACAGTAGCAGCTATCTACATCAACTGTGCATTTTATAAACTGTGACTGTTTGTCTGACATTAGTAAACAGCTACTTACTTACTTACTTACTTACTTACTTACATACTTACATACTTACTTACTTACGCTACGAAACTTGGACGTAAACCGATTTAAATAGCTCTCGTTTCCCCTCTGTCTCATAAATATAGAAACCGCAAACTCAGTGTCGGGTCAGGCTCATGTATATACATATATATATATACATATATAAAAATATATATATGTATATATATAATGACAACCTCACCCTACAGTCAAACGATTATCTACATAATAATCATTTAATTATAGGGTGAGGTTGTCAACGTCAACGGCCCTGGCGGCCATAACATTTCGTTAAACACTGGAAATGATATCAAAGAGTGCTCACCGCCAAAGAGCACGACCCCTTTCTACTATTTATACTCCACTTGTTTTCAGTCGTGAGCTGAACTCCAACACTGCTTCTAATCGAGTGGTGCCAGTCCCAAAGCCTGGATAAAGGAGGAGGGCGACGCTAATCATCTTCCTTATGACAGAGCGCTGTCGTTAAACAGAAACTGCTAGTAATCAATGTTTGGGTGGCGTTTGGCCCAAATTAAGCTCCAGCGTGAAGTTCAAGGTCGACTTCAACGACGTCAGATCTGAAAAAAGTTAAACGACGATCTTTTAATAATAATAATAATAATGATGATGATGATGATGATGATAATGATTATAATAATAGGAGTAGTAGTAGTAACAGCTGCACCAGCAGCAGCAGCAGCATCAGCAGCAGCAGCAGCAGCAGCAGTAGTTAAAGAACAATACTATCTGTGTACACCAGTGCACATCTGTTAAAGTCAAATGAGTCTAATGCAAAACAGAGCGCCTATGATCGTGGCACTCCATTGCGAGGTCTAGCGATCGCTAGAATTCTTTTCGGAAGACCACTTTCTTGATTTTCCTGCAACGCCGGCCGGCCATTTCCAGATTAAGTGAAATGCAAAGTCTACGCTTAAAGTATACGCCAGGCTTTGACGCATTGCCGAAAAGCAATATAAACGTCGCCATGAAATATATCTGCTCCATAAAACTCGTCTATAAATTTAATGACAGAATCGAGCGTCTACCGCAGCCTCGTTTCAGATTGAAAAGATGGCCGCCTGCATGACAGTTAACGGTATTGGTCAAACGGCTGTTGTGCCTTGGGGAATTTTATGGACGACTGTCAAGGATTTCCTACGATGGAAGGCGGAAGAAAGTGATGTTTAATGGCAGAAGAATTGATGTGTTGTGACGGACTGTGACATTGATGTCAAACTAAGTCTCATCCACTGGGCCGAATCGAAATGCATTGAAAGAAACAGATTGCATATGAGTTGTTCACATATTATTTTTGTTTTATTTTCTTTATTATTATTATTATTATTATTATTATTATTATTATTATTATTATTATTATTTACACGAGGCAAAAATGATCCCTCAGGAACTAAAAAAATATGTTGGGATTATGAAATGATCTGTGAGAAATTATCTCAGAAATCAGGCCTCGTTCCAGTAGGTTTATTGTAATTATTATTATTATAAGCCAAAAGATTCTGTTCGTAAGCAGTCCCAACTTATTATTATTATTATTATTATTATTATTATTATTATTATTATTATTATTATTATTATTATTATTATTATTATTATTATTATTATTATTATTATTATTATTATTATTATTATTATTATTATTATTATTATTATTATTATTATCTGTAGCTACCGTATGGCCTCGGCCCTGCTCATTTGTCAATGAAGTTATCGGGTGAGATCCTTCACCTCCGCTGCCAGTTTTAATGGGCGCCACGCCATTTAATGTCCCCGTTTACGGACCGTGCTAGCCTGATATTAAAATCTCTGAAATAAGTCACTATCGGTATGCGAACCGGCATCCTCGCATACAGAGGCGCCTTGACGTTCACGTTAACAATATAATACAGCTAATTAGGTCAGCAGAAATGGACACTCATAGCTGGACATTTCACGTCGTAAACTCAAGATCTCTAGATATTTCTGTATGTGCTTAGAAGCGATCAATGTCTGATTCACTGAGGCATAGCTACATAAATAAACCACACAACTAAAATACAAATTTGCTCCATTAGTTTGTTGCAAGTCCAACTGAGCGAAGATGAAATCGACGATACTTCATCGGAAGCAAACTCGATCGAATCGCCTAAGCGGTAATTCTTGTCGCAATACAGTGCTTAACATCGTACCTCATCGGTTGATGCCTTGTGCATGAAACACCGGCGCAATAGAAATGATTAATTAATTAATTAATTAATTAATTGAGCAACACTTTTATTCGTACTAATTAGAACCAGTCGCTCTCCGATACGCTGAGCGAGTTCGCGAAATCGATAGCACCACGTTTGAATAACGGATCCGGTGTTAAATGTTTAATCTGACCTAATCTAATGAATTTTATAACGCCATCATCCATGGTCAATTCAAGTGATACCGTAGTCAAAATCGTAAATCGTTGGAGAAGTCTCGTCTTGATCAAAAGATGAATGAAGTTAGGCCTATAAGTCAGACTTAGGGATATAAGCCAGTTGGAACAGCTGAGGTTTAAGTTTTAAATCGAATGACCGTGAAGAACTGGCAGAACGCACAAAACTCAGCAAAATAAAAATTTGTGTGAAGAATATACAAAGGCTAATGTTGATATAACATTGTTCGTTTAACAACTGTGGCCGAATCAAAGAAGCTTAGCAAAGAGATATCTACACCGTAAATAACAACATCTTATACTATGAATAATATGAAATCTATAGCGTTTGAAAAAAGAGGAACTTAAAACTGCTGGAAATTTTGCATACGGGATACATATTTCGTTTTCGTTCGCCGATGATGCATGCTCCTCGTTTTTCCATCATCGTTTCAATTCCTTGTGATTCAGATCTCCATGTAACTGACCTAGTTTTCTCTAGCCCGACGACGCCACATAGGCCTACACCATTACGACATTCATTTGTGGCTAATATCTGGCTAATCGTCCCATTTCAATGTAATTAGCCCAGTTTCTACAGCTCTGCCTCGCTGTAGACATCGTTGCGATATCCATTTACCAGAGCCCGATTAACCAGTATGCAAAATATGCAGCTGCAAGAGACCCACTAATGACAGAGCCTCCCTTACTGGAATAAGAATTTCTCTGCAGAGCCTCCCTTACTGGAATAAGAATTTCTCTGCAGTGACCAAAACTTACATAGAATTAATTACACTGTCAAATAGGTCATAGGAGTGAGCCATTTATTTTCATTTTAAACAAAACTTTGCACCATGATCAACTTCCAAAATTGAAAAATTTAACCAAGCAACCCGTTGCTTTTACACACTTTTCTTGTAGTCGAACGTTTCACTGCCATTTTGTATATAGACGCATGTAGCTCTGTTTCACCTTGCTTACCAACCGTAACGTAACTTCTGGTCTTTCTTACTCTGGCCAGGGCCAGAACTATACGCGTCTAATAAATAATGGCAGCAAAACGTTCGACCAATGGAAAAGTGTGTGAAAAAGCAGCTGGTTGCTTCGTTCAATTTTTCAAATCAAGAATACGGTCATGGTGCAAATTCTTGTTTAAATAAAAACTAATGGCTCACTCCTATTACCTAATGGGTGGTGTAATGAGTACATGTTTGTCACTGCAGAAATGTCATGACAGAAGTCGATATGCACAGCCGTTTTGTTTTGCACAAAGCCCCTAGAAATAAAACTGATAATAAAAACGGATTGTTACATTCCTATCGTTACTCAAGCCCCTGATGAGTAAAATAACACGAAAAAAAACGAGTCTTGACATATTGTATTCCATCTGTTCAGTCACGTTCATCGTAGCACGCAATTTCTCAAGCGTATGCTTGCGGTTTGCGAGATTACGACGAGACAAAGACGAGAACCGTCATTTGGCTCCACCTCCCGTCTTCATGGCAACTGAGAATCTCTTTGTAACTAAGAAACGAAGGAAGGTTCTATGCAACGACACATCTTGCTGGCGTACAGTCTGTAGAACTGCGAACAGCCGAGCAAGTAGATTAGATAGGAATCGCTAGAGTTCATGGCTTTTCGCAAAACAGAATTGGCAGAATAGAGGATTAAGTGCTGTAGACGCAGGTGACGTTTAGCGAGACAATGTTGCGAAGTCGATGGAAATCGGGGAGAATTCTGGTCGTTGGCTTAATGGCCGACAGTTTTAATGGATTAGGAGAGTCATCAAGTAAAAGGCCAGAACGCGCACGGTTGGAAATAGATTCGCAAATGCGGAACAAGATTCGCGGTGGCAACGAACGGATTAAAAGCACACTGGGAAAGCCGGGTGATTCGCAAACACACTGAAATAAAAAGACGCAGAGATCCCGTAGCATACAGATCCAGACTCAGAAACAATACTATTATTAGTTTTTATTGTTATTATTATTATTGTTATTATTGTTATTATTGTTATTATTATTATTATTATTGTTATTATTATTATTATTATTAAGCAAAAATATAACAATAACAATAACAATAACAAGGAGGTCCCGTTGGATTTCATATTACGGGGGGGGGGGAACAAATAATAAAAACAACAGTAAGAACAATGAGTGACTTTATATAGCGCTGAGTTACAGCGCTGTACGTGACTTAAGAGAGACCGAATCGTTTTGTTGTCCTTGATCTTGAGCCGAAGGACCTCTCCTTTCAGCAAAGCTTCTACAAAAATACAGGCGCTAAATAACTGTACACTACGTTACCACGATTACGCCACCGGTTCATCGCTGTCGCTGGGACCCTGAGCCATTTGTTAGCGGTTCCTAATACTTTCCTATCAAGACCCAGCTGAGCGGCAAGACCGATGTGTGCAATATCCAGTTAAGAGCCTAGAAAACAGACCTTCTACCGAGATATCTCTAATCCCAGCGGTTGGATCGGGCTTCTTCTTCGAGAGCAGACTCACCAGAGTTCGCCATTGTCTCGACTTGAGGTCTCTTTACGAGCTTCCCTTAGTTGGACTCGATACGGCCCCAAGCAGGCAGTGCGTTGGCGTCACCTTGCGGCGGATTTGAAGTGACGTTGTTAGACCTTATTAGCCGCCTGAGTTGGGCACATTTAAGCGGGCGTGCTCAATCCTCATCCCGAACGAAGGGCTTCTGTGTTTTTGATGCGCCTGGGGTAACTTGAGCCGGTTCTTAGGCGGCGGGTTTCACTCAAAGGCCGAGATCAAAGGACGGTTCCGCCAGGATTTATATGGAGCCCGGCTGGGGTAAAGCCTTTACAGCTCTATGTGATGCCAAGTGTGGAAGGGGCGGATTCGTCCCGTTGGGCGAATGGTAGATGGTCTGCGTTTTACCATGCAAATAAGGTCTGGTAATCTGGTAGAAAAATATCATGTGGTCTTTTTTCTTTACCATATTGCAACAATGATGGTTTGATTAGATTTATTGTCGATTGTGCTTTTACCATGTGAGCTTTTCATAAACCTCGTTTTCCTGGTGCTCTATAGAAGTTAATTTGCATATGTACATACATATAATTATGTATGCATATGTGTGTGCAAGTAGTTTTATGTATTTACACGTACGTGTATGTGTGCGTGCGTGTGTGTGTGTGTGCGTGTGCGTGTGTGTGTGTGTGTGTGATGGCGTTTGGAATTTAATGGAACGTGGTCGATGCAGTCAGTATGTCTATGGCAGTAAAGAAATCACCTAGAGTGGGAAAAGTAGGGATGAGGAAGCAGGAGGAGGAGAAAGCAGCGCAGGAGGAAGAGAAAGTGGAAGAGGAGGATTAGAAGAAGGAGGAGGAAAAGCAGGAAGAGAAAATGGAAGATGAGGTTTAGAAGAATGGGAGAATGGAAGAGGATATTTAGAAGAATGGGAGAATGGAAGAGGATATTTAGAAGAATGGGAGAATGGAAGAGGATATTTAGAAGAAAGAAGACAACGACGTAGAAAGAAGAAAAATGTGGAGGAAGATGATGAGGAAGGAGAAAACAGGAGGAGGGGAAACAACGGATGAGTAAGAGAAAACAGAGGAGGAGGAGGAGAAAGAGGAGAAGGAAAACGAGGAGGAGAAACCAACGGAGGAAGAATAGAAAATGGAGGAGTAGGAGGAATAGGCTTGACGCTGAAGGAATCCAGAATTGGAGACGTTTATTGATTCTCGGTCATCCACTTAGAGAAGTGCAAGACACAAGCAGTTAGTCAGACAGAGAGGCAAAGGACCAAACAGATAGACAAACATACATACAGACAGATATCAACAACACAGACAGACACAGGCAATTATGGAAACTATGTAGCGCAATTTCAATCATTTTTAACAGATACAGTGATGGAAAGAGTGAGCGAGTGACTGACTGACTGACTGACTGAATGACTGACTGACTGACTGACTGACTGACTGACTGACTGACTGACTGACTGACTGACTGACTGACTGACTGACTGACTGACGAACAAAAGAACGAACGAAAGAATGAATCAATGACAGCAAAACCCAGCTGTGACCTTGTTCATAACATTTTTATGTAGTTTAGCAGAGTATTGGGATATCATCCGACACATCATCTGGAATATCGTCCTTGACACCTTATTCACTGCACCATTTGGACGAGAACTAAGATCTTAACAATCTATCGACCTTTGGGGCAGATATGGATCTTTTGGTAGTATTAGTTTTTTACCGAAGAAAAACGTTTAGGCAATTTTCGAAATGTGACTCAGCAATATCTGATATATTCGGAGGCGTACACCTCTCCGGATGCAACTTACCTCCATTTGGACCATTTGTTGTTCTTGATTCCTGGTGCTGCTTTTTCATTTTAGTCATATGTGCTACTGATTTGTGATACCAGTAACATTATTTTCCATCCTGTGTTTAATGAAAATTCATGTAGAACATCTTCGACTACACGTCGTGGGTTGTCTTTGAATCGGCTTTTATTAGTTCATGTGGCTGGTGATACTGAAAAAAATCGGGGACCAGTTAGAATTCAGAGACTGGATATTGGTAAATTAAATATTTGTTCACTTCGCAAATTTGTGCAAAATTTTACTTTGTGAGCATTCACTACATACAGTTGCTCTTAATGAGATATGGCTTCAACTTACTGATACATCACCATTCATTTCTTATGTCACTCCACACTTGTTGTATGCTGAATAAGCCTCGGTGCAGTGGTAAAGGTGGGAGACTTCCTTTCCGTTTAGGTTGTATCTGCCATTGCATAGACTCATTTTGTCTAATCCTAGCACCCAAGTCATTAGAGTTTCTGGCGGCCACTCGTACTTCTATCAACAAGCAGGTATTGCTTGTGAACATTTATTGTTTACCATTCCTCTCTCTGACTGACTTTCTAAATGAATTTCAGTCACTACTTAAATATCTGAATTCCTCCCGTTCTATAATAGTTATTACGGGTGCCTTTAATGCTCATCTTGGTGTAGCTGGTAACTTTGCTTTAGCATTTCTTGATGATATGTTGGAAGGGTTTGACATGAAACAACTCAATAACTTTCCAGCACATAAAATTCCGTTGTGCAGTGTTTTGCGTTGCCAAGTCCAGTGTGCTGTAGTTGACTGCAATATAGACCAAATTTGCTGCAGTGGAGTGTATATTAGTGCAGTGTCATGTAACATGTGATGCAGTATATTATCATGTAACATGTCATTGTCGTGTAGTGTAGTGTCATGTAACATGTGATGCAGTATATTATCATGTAACATGTCATTGTCATGTAGTGTAGTGTCATGTAACGTCATGTAGTGTAGTGTAGTGTAGTGTCATATGGTATAGTTTCATGTACCAAGTAGTCTAACTGTAATGTAAAGGACAGACCAGATTATTCTCAGATACACCAATGTGATATATTTACAGACGCCTTGGGTCTTAGTTATATTATTATTATTATTATTATTATTATTATTATTATTATTATTATTATTATTATTATTATTATTACTATTATTATTATTATTATTATTATTATTATTATTATTATTATTATTATTATTATTAAACAGATATTTATAACGCGTGCAAGCGTTTATTTCCTTCGAGTTATCTTAAAACGAAGGCAAGACAGTGAGCGGTTTGCAGTGAGCAGAGAACAACTCGTAAAGACGCTGAAAAGCTCGCGGTCGGCCCCGCGGTTCTCGGTCGATCGCTGGCCAAACAGCAATTGATGGACTGCGATTAGCCTAATATTTCCTCTCAGCCGACGCCGCATAATCTCGCCAAAGCCATCTCCACAAACGCGCTATATAATCTGTGTGTAATTGCGCTATATCATTTCCATAAATGCCCTGCCTGCTAAAGCGCCCATCTTGGAAATGGCGGCCGGTGTTTTGTGAAGGTAATTAAATGTGGCTCAGCAGGAAAACGACGACAGCGGAGGAATATGCGCATTCTAGGGAAAGCTGGATTCGGCTGCGTGGCAGGAACGGTTAATCTGAATAGGGGCGGTTTCGGCTGGCCGGTGTAGCGCGAGATCGGTTCCAGGGTGAAAAGCAGTTCCGAAAAATTTTGTGATTGGTTCACGTGACCGATGACGTCAGGTAACAGTCTGTTTCCACTTCGTGTGTTAAAATAATGTTTTGTCCTGTTTACGACTGCATAAGTACAGACTGCTTGGGCGAGTGAATGAATGCTTGTGCTTCTATTTTCCTTCTACTGAAATATTGTTTTGCATTAGATTTTGATATCAAGACAATAGAATACTTTAAAATTAGCTTCACTGTGTCGTGCCTTGGCGACAAAAGTGGGCCGGGTCGGAACAGTTTCCGCCCCGGTACCGATTTCGCACCACACCGGCCGAAACAGTTAATCAGAATAAATGAAAACGGCCCGGACGGGGTTTCTTTTCTAAGGAGCCGCTTTCTCTTCTAGGTGTTCAGTAAACAGACTTTTCATCGCCCGTGCTCGGAGACGGCGTGTCGAATAAAGCGACTCTTATTCGCCTCCTTTCAATTTGGTTTACAAAGGAAGGGTAATCCCCGATCGTGTTCCAATATGGCGTCGTATTATCCCCGTCCTCTCGCCAGGGCTAGCAATATCCGCCTGCCTTCGCCAAGATACGGGCTAAATAGTTGGCGTCATCGGAGGGGAAGACGTAACCCTATCCATCATAATCAATTGGACTGGACGGTTAACAGGGCACCCGAGATTTGAACAGTTTTGCATAAGCCTCGCGCGAGGAAAGCCCCCTACAGACTGCGGGGTACATAATCTCCAGCGGGAAAGCAAACAAGAAGCTGGGACATCTGAGGGAAAGCGGCTGATGCGATGCCGGACGAAAGGCGTCTCCTGCTCGTCAGATCCTCCATTCGTCACGGTTAATGGTCTCCGATTTCAGTTGCATGGACGGCGATCGAAAATACGCTAAATAAGTGCCCAGTTGTATGCTGGCCTGGTTAGCTACATTGGGTAAAGCATAGATCAAGGCGCCTCATTTGACCTGACACACATTGACGTCACAAACGTCGCCATGGTAACTCAGCTGGCCTGGTTAGCTACATTGGTTAAAGTGTACCTCTAGGCGCCTCACTTGACATACATTGATGTCACAAACGTCGCCATGGTAACTCAGCTGGCCTGGTTAGCTACATTGGTTAAAGCGTACTTCAAGGCGCCTCACTTGACCTGACACACACTGACGTCACAATCGTCGCCATGGTATCTCAGCTGGGCTGGTCAGCTACTTTGGTTAAAGCGTACATCAATGGGCCTCTGTGTGTGAGGATGCCGGTTCGCATACCAATAATGACTTACCTCAGAGATTTGAATCTCGGGCTAGCACGGTCCGTACACGGGGACCTTAAATGGCGTGGCGCCCATTCAAACGGGCAGCGGTGGTGAAGGATCTCACCCGATAAATTCATTGTAAAATGAGCTGAGTCGAGGACATAAGGTCGCTATGGGAAAGCGTGTACATTTACATTTAAGTGGATATGACGGAAAACAGTATCTTGCTTCAGCTTCTTGGCGGCAAGCCGTATTAACAGTTCAGCTGGCTTCAGAGAACGTTGACCTGCTCCAGCTAGTGGATCGTAGATCGTTCTAAAATAATGATACATCTGTCTGTCTGTGCGTCTGTGCGTCTGTCTGTCTGTGCGTCTGTCTGTCTGTGCGTCTGTCTGTGCGTCTGTCTGTCTGTCTTAAAACATTACCTTCTTTTTTGTCGGTTGGCGTTGGATCTTAACGACTATAAGTTGTTACTGTATGCGTCTTTGTCTTCGTGCTTGTCTGTGTGTCTGTCCGTCTGTCGATTCTGCTTGTTCGTTGTCCGATTGGATAATCAGGTGATAGCCATTCATCGAAGGCTCTCCAGTATTAAGGCGCTTTGTGAGTTGGGGGGAGGATTAGACGCTTACCCGCAACGACAGACAGACAGACAGACGCACAGGCATACACACAGACTGACACGCAGACAGACACACACAAACAGACACACACAAACAGACACACACAAACAAACAAACACAGACACACAGACAGACACACACGGACAGAGTGAGTGAAGGAGTAACATACAGACAGACAGAGAGGCAGACGAAGGTAGACAGTTAAAACAGAGATAAATAGGCAGAGAGGCAGAGAGAGAGGGGGGCAGATAGGGAGAGAGAGAATGTGAGAGAGAGAGGGTGAGAGAGAGAGAGAGGGTGAGAGAGAGAGAAAGAGGGAATAAGTGAAATGGCAGACAGATATTCAGTCTCTATTTTCTGTCTGTCTGTCTGTCTGTCTGTCTGTCTGTCTGTCTGTCTGTCTGTCTGTCTGTCTGTCTGTCTGTCTGTCTGTCTGTCTGTCTGTTCACATACCCGTTGCTTACACACACAAAACAACAAACAGAGAATCAGTTTGACCTGGTTAATAAATGGTTATTTCATTTGGAATTGAGGCGACGCAGTTTGATGCTTTCTTGTGACTTGTCCATTGTTCGGGAACTGATGCCAACGTCCTATAGCGGCAACTTCAAAGATTTCCTCGCTTTCATTGTACCGACGCCCGAAGAATGTTTCCATGGATGGTGATTTAGTGGCTAAGAAGCCGAGACAGCAGACTTGCAGGACTTCAGCAGTCTCAAACCGAAAACTGCAATGACTTAAGAGTCTGAGACTTCGGATTCCTATATCATAAGACTAGTGGGACTTAAGAGTCAGAACATTTCAGACTACTAGGACATCAAGAGTCTCAGACTGAAAACTCGTAAGAGTTTTGAGTCCGATACTTCAAACTCGTAAAACTTAAGAGTCTGAGACTGTAAACTCGTGGGACTTAGGAGTCCGAGACTTCAGACTCCTATCATTTGACATCAACCCAACTGTATTTATTTATCTATTTTTATTAAATATTTGGTTAAAATTATTCGAGAATCTTTATAAAAACTAATTAATAAGTGACAGACTTCGATCTTGCCCTGGAACTGAACCCTTCTTGCCTATCGATTTCGTTTAACTGAGCACCTGTGAATAAGCCAGTTTCCGCGACTTAGCTTTCTTTGAGCGCTGTAGAAATCTCGAGCTTACGATTACCATTACGATTACAAAAGAGTAACTTAGTAAGTTAGTAAATAAATCGACACTTAAGTAGATAGATGAATGACTAAAGTTCGTAAATTGCAGAAAATCGGATGCGATTGAAAGAATAAGGAATTCGTCGCACGTTTCTGAGCGTCGATCTCCTTCGAGAATCCATCACGATGCATATCCGTCGTTTTCCTAATTAAGCGACGCGCAAACGGGAAGGCTGGATGCTGCTACAGGAGACAATGAAGAGGAGAAGGAGGAGGAACTAAGAGGAGGGAGGGAGATTAGAGAAAGGAGATGCCTCTGATGCTGAAGGGTCTGCGAGGGGAGGATGAAGGAGTTGAAATAGAGACTCGTTCGCAAAGGAGATGCGATGAGCTTTGGGGTTGATACGCGGAACAGAGGGGCATCGGGAGCAGGAGAGAACACGGTTGAAAGGATCGATTCTAGTGGGAATGGATCGAGTGGGGGAAATAGGGGCTAAGTGGAACTCTGCTGAATGATTCCTTTCCCGTAGGGGATATCGGGGTTACGTGGAACTCTGCTCTCTCTCTCTCTCTCTCTCTCTCTCTCTCTCTCTCTGATTCTGGCTGGAATTAATCCCTCCTAGGGGAGGGGTCAGCCACACGAATCCTTTTCCATTTGTTTCTATCTCCATTGTCTTCTTTCTTCAGTCTCAGGAGCTTTAGGTCTTGCTGAATCATGTCTCCCCATCTCCCCATCTTCGTGGAACTCTGCTGAAAGGAGTTATTCCTATAGGGATGTCGGGGGTTTAGTAGAAAGACTCAGTTGAAAGGATCCATTCCAATAGGGTGTTATGCATTAGATACCGGCGCAATAGAAGCTATTAATTAATTAATTATTAATAGTGGGGCTACGTGTATCACGGATGAAAAGACGAATTCCACTGGGAAACGGATCCAGTGGGGGATATCGGGGCGAAGTGGAACCGGGTTGAAAGGATACAGCCCAGTAGGGGAATGAATACAGCGGGGATATAGCGGCTTGTCGGAAACTCTATCTTATTCTACACTTAGAAGTACTTTTACATCGCCGTTGTCGTAATGTAAAAGGCATCAGTCGATGGTCGCTTCAAGTGAGACAGAAGCCCAAAGTCAGAATGGATCCATTTTCAATTCCCAACCTTATAATTGTAATTGTAATCAAAAACTTATAAAGCGTTCCTTCAAGAGAAAACTCATCAGAGATGCTCCCGGTCCGATGTCCCATAATAATAATATAATAATTATGATAGTAGTAGTAGTAGTAGTAGTAGTAGTAGTAGTAGTAGTAGTAGTAGTAGTAGTAGTGGTAGAGGTGGTAGTAGTAGTGGTAGTAGTAGTAGTATTATTATTAATTATTATTATTAATTAGCAACTTCTAATGCGCCAGTGTCTAATGCACAAGGCATCAACCGATGGCACACCAAAACCAAGCCACAATCAGGTCGATATCCAGGAGGTCAGTCCGCACGACAGAGAGGCAGCCTATGGTGGATAAGCAATTTGAAACAGGTAAGTTTTAAGTTGAGAACGAAATGACAGGAGCGACTGAGCAGAACGAACAGACACAGGGAGGGAATTCCAAAATTTTGGTCCAGCAACCGAAAATGCTCGTTTACCCAGAACAGTTCTAGCCCAAGGTATGACAAGAGAAAGACAATCAGATGACCTTGCAGAATAATGGTAAGTCTGGGGAATAAGGATTGATTTCAGGTATTGTGGTTGGCCATAGTTCAATGTTTTATAAACCGTAAGTCCTAATTTGAAACAAATCCTTTGCTGAACAGGAAGCCAATGTAAAGATTTAAGCACAGGCGTTATATGCTCATATTTAGAAGTATTTGTTATGGCTCTAGCCAAGGAGTTCTGAACTCTTTGGAGTTTCTGCATGTTTGATTTAGTGATACCAACAAGAATGGAGTTACAATAGTCAAGACGGCTGGAGACCAATGCGTTAGCTAAGGATATTCTGGAAGACATGGGGACATAATGCCTAATTCTGCGTATGTCTCGAATATACATATATGATGACTTACAAATACCATTTACATAGTTTGTGAGGGACATGGTTGAATCAAAAACAACACCCAAGTCACGAGCAGTATCAGTCATCTCAATCAGTGAATCACCCAGTTTTACAGATTTAAGCCATTCGAATTTCTTAAGTTGATGAGGAGTGCCAAGCAGTAGAAATTCAGTCTTCGAGGGGTTAAGGAGAAGTTTATTTGCTGCCATCCAAGACTGCAGCTCTTCAAAGGCATCAGACAACAGCTGCACAGACGAGTGACAAGTCAAACTGTCAAATGAGATGTAGATTTGGGTATCATCAGCATAGAAATGATATCCCAGTGAATGATTGTCTAGCAGAGTACCTAGAGGTGTGGTGTATAATGTAAACAAAAGAGGACCAAGTACAGAACCCTGCGGAACGCCACAAGTCAACGAGGCACTAGCTGAATAATGTCCATTTAAATATACAGATTGAGTGCGAGGGCTGAGGTAAGTAGCAAACCAGTGTAGGGCAGGACCAGAAACTCCAAACCAATGTTGAAGACGATGCAAAAGGAGAGAGTGGTCGACAGTATCAAAGGCAGCAGACAAATCAAGGAGAACAAGTGCAGTCACCTTACCCTTATCCATGGAACACATGATGTCATTATGGACAGCAAGCAGGGCAGATTCTGTTGAATGAAATTTACGGTAAGCAGACTGAAATGGAGAAATTAGTAGTAGTAGTAATTGTATTAGTAATAGTAATAACTGTATAAAAACTTATAGCAGACGACAGCGACTGTGTTTCACACCAGATACAGTTTATGTCTGCGAGTGGTTTATTCAATCTACACACTTGTGTCTCTTCACAGCAGACATCACTTTGAAGGGAGCGCGCCACATGCAAGGGTGATTCGTCTCTCCGTCCTTCGGCGTTGCGCCTGTTCCGTACTGCGTTGGAGCGAGAGCGTCGGCGCGATAAATCACAGATAGCGTTTGGCTTTGAACGAGATGACTTCCGTCTATTGCGCTGAACTCTTTGATGATGCGCAGTGTTGCCGACAACAGACGAAGGACGGCCAACGAAAGCTCCGCCGATAAATAAGAAGAAGAAGGTCGGTGCCGTCTGAGATTTGCCGCCACGGTTGCTGCTGCTGCTGAATTCTCTGCCGCCCGACGGACCTTCGTGAGATGCTTCAGCAGTTCGGTCACGCAGACCTTGGATAGGAGAGGAGGTAGAACGACAGGAACGGATACACAACACACAGGCAGACACACACAGACACACAGACACGCAGAAAGAAAGATGCAGATAGTCAGACAGACTGGCAGACAGACACACGCACACCAGACAGACACAGAGAGGCGCAGACAGATACGCAGAAGGACGAAGACGAACACGCAACAGTACACAAGCAGACACGCAGGCGGACCAGCAGGCAGAATGGCGCAGACAAAGAGGCAGACAGACGGAGGCACAGCAACAGGCATACAGACAGACACGGACAAAGACACAGACACAAACTGAGAAATGCAAGCAGACGGCGCATGTACATACTGTTACATGCGGCGTACACGAGAGGACCGAGTTAGGATGAGTTGTACGCCTTCTGCACAGTTTGGCGGGAAACTGACCTTATATAAAGGAGTTGTGTTTAAACTTCGCCAATTAACTCCGCCACTGCCTTGTTTGGGGGTAGTGCCAGTCCCAAGCCTGGATAAAGGAGGAGGGCGACGGCAACGGCCTTTGATGCCATAAGCTGTCGTTAAACTGAGGAACTACTTCGCCAATTCGCCACTGCCTTTAGTCCGGTAGTGCCAGTCCCAAGCCTGGACAAAGGAGGAGGCCGACGTCAACGGCCTTTGATGCCATTAGATGTCGTTAAACATTGGAAGTACTACTTTTCTCAGGCTCAGTTATGGTTTGGTCCCGTGCTACCGTACTTGACGAAGCCTTGATGCCCCAAGGCAGAAACGACGATAAGAAAGACAGAAGAAAAGAGGTAACGTCAGTCAGTTCTTAAGCAGAGGAGTCGGTTTAAAGTGTTCGCGACTTCACCTTCCGAGACTCGGCATAATAGAGAACGCGGTCAACCTGGGAGAATGACTGGTAGAGTGAGTTGCCTATATGCTTCTCTGACTGGCTAGCTGAATGAGTGAACGGCTGGGCGACTGATTAAGTTAGCGAGTGTGTGAGTAAGGGAACGAGCGAGCGAGCGACTGACTGACTGACTGAGTGAGTGATTGACTCACTGACTCACGGACTGACGGACGTACGGAGTGCCTGACTCACTGACTGACTGACTGGCTGGCTGGCTGGCTGGCTGACTGACTGACTCACGGACGGACGGACGGACTGACGGAATGACTGACTGACTGACTGAGATTAGTGGCTTACTGATTGACCAACCTCTTGACTGCTTGACCGTGACAAAGTTGCTGGCTTACTGACTGAATGTTTTACAGTGACGAACGAAGAAGCCGACAGACCGGCACACAGTTAACAACCTTCGTCGACTTATCGGACTGGACAGAAAGAGGATCGGCCAAGTGAGAGTTAGAGCAGCGTCGACATCTCATTCCGTAAATGGCACACAGCTTCCATTACGACAATGGCTTCAAATTTGCCAGACCGCGACATAAATAAACGTCTCCGACAGCTAATTTCACGGCCATGTGCCTAGGATGATCTCCGCTTTTGCCGGAAGAGTCGCCAGGCTCGAGGCACCCGCATCGCCCCAGAGCCATTCGCTGTACACGCCAGGCCTCCATAGCCGTCTCGCGGATCCTTGAAGCTCAGATTCGTGTATGGAACGACGTTCGATGAGTGGTAAAGTGTTCGTGGTGATTTTCTGGTGGATTCGTTCCGCGCTCGAGTCGTGAGATGTCGGCTCTTTCGACAGCTGATATAATACTTGATTCCCGATTGCTTATTCATGATTCATCCGACCTTGAGATATATACTGTCAAATTAATAATGGATGTATTCTATATCGGTGATAATAGTTCTGGATGTGTTAGATATTGATAATAATAAAATTAATAATTAAATTGATAACAGACGGATGATAATGGTGGTGGTGTGATGATGATGATGACGATGATGATGATGATGATGAACATTGTGATAATGATAACGATGATGCCAATAAAATAGTAACAATAAATTTAACATTATTATTATTATATAAAATTAATAGTAATAATAATAATAATGAGGTTGGCCGTCGAATTTTCATCATCTCCGGAAAATCACGTGAGGTCGCTTTCCTTTTTCAGCGCCTCTTTATCTGTATCCAGTGCTCTTCCTTTACCTTTACCCAGGCTTCGAACTGGCACCGCTCGACTAAAGGTAGCACTTGGAGGAGTTATCTTCAGAAGTTTTATTGAACGCAGTTGATATATATATATATATATACTTTTCCCTAGAGTGTAAGGTGATATATCAGTGATATATAGTTATACATAAGGTTATATATGGGTGATATGTTTATATATAAGGTGATATATAGGTGATATATACTTATATATATAAGGAATTGAATTACGTTTCCGCTATCAACTATTTCTGGCTTGTAAACGCTTTCATTTGTATGGGTACATCGGGAAATGAAATATGGGTTCTCCACGGCAAAAAGGTTGGGAAAGACTGGGTAGTGAATGAGTGGGAATTGGTGGTGGAAATGTATGGGTGGATAGACCTATGTGTGGCTATTTTATGGCTTCTCTGAGAGTATTGAAAGAACGATTGATGCGAAGTTCCTTGGGACTGAATGGCTCGCTCTGTCACAGCTAACAACGGCTCTGAATATCACTGTGGATGCATTTCCCAACGGACTCCGAAATTCCGGCCCCGGTTCAAGTTTTACCGACCATCAGACAATTCGAAATGCACCCGAGACTTTAAGAGACTTTAACAGACTTCAAGTCAGATCGGGCCATTTGTCATGAGACATTTATGTGACTCCTGTTACGGATGCGCCACAAAAATTCGACTTAGCAATAAACTAGAACGATCATTTATACGCATGCCAAAGTTTGTGTCCTTATTTATTGCAATATCTGAATATTTTGTATACTATAGCAGCCTTTAAGGAGCATCGCTACATGTGTGCGGAGTAATCACCTTTATGGCGGTGTCATTACTCATTAGGGCAGGCACATCGAACTGATCGTAATCGCAAGCTCGAGATTTCTATACCGCCCAGAGAAAGTCAAATCGCGGGAACTAGCTTATTCACATGCGCTCAGTCAAAACAAAATCGATAGGCAGGAATGGTTCGGTTCCAGGTGAAGATCAAAGAGTCAGGCAGGCGGACGGTCAGACGGCTACGGTGGATGATGTGTGTAACTGAACTGGAAAGAGAGATAGAAGAAAGAGGAAGAATCAAGATAGGATTTGTGGAAGAGGAGTGTTTTTGTATTGAGTTTGATGATTGGTTATGGTAATCATTTAGTAGGTTAACTGACATATCTGAATGTCGGGTCTGCGATGGTTCATTCTGTAGCGCGCTGGTTCTGCAATCCAACGATGATAAGTTTGATCCTGCCGAGCAGACTTCATGTAACAACGGTCAACAAGTTTTTCGCCCACACGTATCCAGTGCCTCAGAAATAGTTTTACTTTCCTTGTGCGCATAATAAGTGCAACAAATTAATTAATTAATACATAAATAATACAGAGTTACGATAAGGAGGGGATTGCAATATGGCGGACTAGAGATGAATTTTTTGCAAACACTCCTCTTCCGCAGATCCTATTCTGATTCCTCTTATTCCTCTTGTCTATCCTGCAGATTCCAAACACCACCCACCGTAGCCGTCTGATTGCCTCTCTGGCTCTTGGATTTTGACCTGGAACCGAACCCTTCTTGCGTGTCGATTTTCTTTTGACTGAGCGCCTGTAAATAAGCTGGTTCTCGCGACTTAGCTTTCGTGGGCGCTGTAGAAATCTCGAGTTTACTATTACTATTAAGGTAATGCAGATTCGTGTTGCTTCGCCTGGGTGAGCTCTAGAAGTAGCTAACATGCAGTGCCCGGGAAGGGTTTAAAAGTTGTGTGAGCCAAACTCGGCCAAGTACAGGCCTAAGGTGGATAAAGTTATACATTGTATCTGATATAATCTATAAGAATATTTTTATCATTTTTTACAACCATTTGAAAAGAATATTTCGTCACTTGCAAAATTTGTGACATAGTTGCAGAGTATATATCGCTGTAGTATTTTATAATAGTAACGTTTGTTCAGTGGCGTAGGTAGATCTATCCGCTGCCCAAAAACGTTGTGTGAGCATGATCCTGCCTCGGCGTCACAGAGCCAAAAACTTGTGCTAGCCTTGGCCCCTTTGGCGTCATAGCTTCCTGGCCCCTGCTAACATGTTAACTTTAATATTAAGTAAGTAAGTAAGTATTGCATTTGTTAACACGCCATAGGTCCATCGGTTGAGTGAGGTAGGAATCTTGGGCTGTGTACACACACACACATACACACACTAACAATTAAATACATAACACAGTAAACAGATAAAGGAAAATGATATAACCACAAACACAAAATGAATGACACTCGATATTCAACCATCAATACAATAGAAGTTATTCTGCACACAAATCTTCTGTATATCAGTGGAACTGGCTCTTCCAAAGAGGAATTGTTTCATCTACCTAAGGCTTAGCTGCTTCCCGTGTTAACTGTTTATGAGAAAACAAAGCCTAATACAGCCCACTTTTTAATTCATGTATCTTTAGCCTGGCATGGTGATTTGTAATAGTAATCAGATATTTGCATGGCTCCGCCTCAAGAGAAGCTAATCACAGGTGCTCTCTACCTGTGAACGATGTCATATGTCAGTAAGAACGGTAGTAGTTCCAATGTTTAACGACAGTTTATGGCATCAAAGGCCGTTGCCGTTGCCCTCCTTGTTTATCCAGGCTTGGGACTGGCACTACCCCCAAACAAGGCAGTGGCGGAGTTCATTAAGAACAGTGTTGAATTATATCTTTTCATTACCTGAATACCTAGTGTGTGTGTGCGTGTGTGTGTTTGCTTGTGTATGTGTGCGTGTGTGCCTGTGTGTGTGCGTGTGTGTTTGCTTGTGTGTGTGTGTGTGTGCGTGTGTGTTTGCTTGTGTGTGTGTGCGTGCGTGCGTGTGTGCGTGTGTGTGTGTGTGTGTGTGTGCGTGTGTGTGTGTGTGTGTGTGTGTGTGCGTGCGTGCGTGTGTGCGTGTGTGTGTGTGTGTGTGTGTGTGTGTGTGTGTGTGTGTGTGTGTGTGTGTGTGTGTTAGGCGTAGCCGTACAGTCTGGTGGCTAATAACTCTCTGCCAGGGCGTGCAAAAGAAACGGTTGGCAGATATTGACGAAGCCCTGCAGTAAACAGACCAAGTGCGAATGACCGCCTCATAGGGTGGAATAGAGAGGGGTTACGTGGGAAAGGGGAATGGAAGGGGAGGGTGTTCGTGTCTAATTCGCAAGATGGAGTACTTGGGCGGGATATGCGTAAATCCCGGCGGATTGATGCTTTTAACAGCCAATTCGTATCTCGTTACTCGAAGCCATAGACATGCTCGAAGCCAGATTAATCCGTGACGAATAATACCCAGAGGAATAACGTTTGTGACGTCATAAAAAGCTCAGCGACTTATCGAAATTCGACTTCACTAACTGCGTATATGTGTTACTACGTATGCTTCCAGATTAAAATGAAGACTACTTACTCAAGTTATTAATAACTAATAATAATAATAATAATAATAAATACTACTACTACTACTACTAATAATAATAATAATAATGATGATGATGATGATGATGATGATGATGATGATGATGATGATGATGATGATGATAACGATAATGATGACGATGATGATGATGATAATAATAATAATAATCATTTTGAGAAATCACGAGTGAGTTTATCATGACTATAATTATGACTCTGCGTGAGTCGCTATGCGTAAGTGTCGTGAATATTCATGAGCAGGGTATATTGGAGCGTATTCATACGCCTCTGAGGCCGTCATAAATGAAATCTCCATAAAAACTGGTTACGAAAGATATACACACGGCTTTTTCATTTGCAGAATAATCGATGTATACGACTTCAATTTAGGTCACCAAGGGACATGTTTAATTAAGTTTTTCTTGCAGGGCATCGTAATAAAATTGAAATACGAATACTTAGACAGCAAAACTCTAAACAAGGACCTAGGCTTTCATAGCTAACACAACAAGGAATATAAATATGCAAAGAACTCATTTTGACCCATTTTATGCCCACTTGCCTTCTGACCCAGTTTCTCGCAAAAATTTATTTTCCAACTCTGCAATGGTTTTTCATGCACGATCGCATATTAATATAAGCTGCATAAATATAGATCTATTTATATGAGTTGTCGTTTCTGTAAGATGAAATCTAGATTTTCGTCACCAAATTGCGGCCAAATCCTTCAGCTTAACACGAAGCTTTTCGTCTTTTGGAAGATTAGCTTAAATCCGATAAGCCTTGCAAACATCAATCCCTTCTTAATGTCTGGAAATGACATGTGACGTTAATGCCAGAATGATCTCATACCAAATGAAGTGCAGTAAATGTAGGCCTATGTTTCCAATACACGTGAATGAGGCTGAAACGCTTCTATGCACGGTATAATTTGTCTGGTAATAGAACAGAGTCGTTACAGAATACCACCGGACACTCAGGAAAAGGATTAGTAGCCTAGGCCAGCTATTGCATAGAGTTACTTCAAGAAAAGCTTAGAGATACTTTTATAAGCCAAGTGTTAGAATACAGCAACCGTTATATTGTTGTGCGTTGCCTTGTATGTACGAATGCATGCATGCATGTATGTATGTATGTATGTATGTATGTCTGTCTGTCTGTCGGTATATATGTATGCATGTATGTATTTATGTATGTATGTATGTATGTCTGACTGTCTGTCTGTCTGTCGGTATATATGCATGCATGTATGATGTATTTTTGATGTATGTATGTATGTGTGTGTATATATGTCTGTCTGTCTGTCGGTATATATGTATGCATGTATGTATTTATGTATGTATGTATGTATGTCTGTCTGTCTGTCAGTATATATGTATGCATGTATGATGTATTTTTTATGTATGTATGTATCTATGTATGTCTGTCTGTCTGTTTGTCTGTTTGTCGGTATGTATGTTTGCATGAATGTATGCTTGGGGTTTCTTGTCCTCCACTGAATTGCTTTGCTACAAATCTCAGTCCACAGACTCATTCCGTATACTTTAATGGCAATATTTCTCTATCGCTTGGCTAATATGTGGTTCCCCAAAAGATTCAGTACTTGACCCTCTTTCGTTTACCCACCTAGAATGACCACTCCTCAGTCTCTCCACCATATGTATATATTTGTGTATATATATATATATATGTGTATGTATGTATGTATGTATACATAGTATCTACGTATGTGTGTATGCATGTGTGTATGCATGTATATACATGTATTTATGTATGTATGCGTGTATAGGTATGTATATGTGTATATATTTATGTATGTAGGTGGCGATTTATATAGCACCTTTTAAGAACTCCGAACGCGCTAAGATATGTATACGAGTGTTTAAGCCACACTTGGGTCTGTTTTGCCATATGTTACGTTTACAGTGTGGGCGTGGGGTGTCTGATAGTAAAATAAAGTCATAAAGTGTGTTGTAAAATGGATTGTAGTGTGGCCCTTTAGCTCTAAGAGTGAGAACTGCCATTGGACATCAGTGTGGTCAACAAAAGCAGACATTATCTGCTATATCTGACCACTCACTATTAGCAGAAAGTAATTTAAAGGCTGCATTCACTAGGACATGAAATTGTTTTATAGATGTCTCGAATTCTAATCAAATGAGCTTCGAAGAAATCTGTTACCACCGGATTCCCAAAAACTGAACTACCTACACCACTGCATATATGTATGGATGTGTATGTATATGTATATGTATATGTATATATATATATATATATATATATAATCTCTCTCTGCGCAAGGATATATGTTTGAGTTTAAGAGCTTCGGCTTTTCAGGCGCTGTTTCTTTTCTTTCGGAACTGAATTAGACGCAGCTGCTACATGGCGACGCAAAACGCCTCCGGGTGATTAAGCAAACGGCGCCCAATAAACAACGGCCTCTTGCGCTGGAAAGCAGCTCGCAGCAAACACATTCTTGTCGTATTCTTAGTCGCAGATTTATATAGCGCCAAGTGAAGGAGTTTACAGAAGTGCTCTGTATATGTTGCACCAAAGAAGATTTTAAAATATTGTTGTAGACTGCAATATTATATGTATATATACATATAATTATAGTTGGAAGGTGAATATAAATATATTTGAGAAATGAGAAACTGCTTACCGACTAGAATTAAAGGAAGGAAGGAATAAATAAAAGAAGGAAAAATGGAAGGAAGGAAGGAAGAAAGGAAGGAAGGAAGGAAGTAAGGAAGGAAGGAAGGAAGGAAGAAAGGAAGGAAGGAAGCAAGCAAGCAAGGAAGAATGTAGATGGAATGAGATCGGAATATTGAGGAAAAAATCTAGTTTTCCTTTCTTTCTTTCGTCTTTTCATCCTCTACCTCCGTCTGTTCCTCCTTTTCCTCTTCCTTCTCTTCCTTCTGCTTCTCTTCCTTTTACTTTTCCTCTTTCTATTCCTCTACGTTTTCTTCTTACTATTCCTCTTGTTCTTTCTTTCCCTTTTCATCATACTATACCGCTTCCTTTTCCTCATGCTACTCCTTTTCCTTTTCCTTTTGCTTCCTCTTCCTTATCTTTTTCCTCATGCTTTTCCTCATCCTTTTTCTCATGCTATTCCTCATTCTTTTCCTCCTGCTTCCTCATCCTCATCTTTTCCTAGTGGAATTCCTCCTCCTTTTCCTCATGCTGCTTCTCTTCCTTTATCTCATGCTATCTCTCTTTCTTTTCCTCATGCTGTTTTCAACTTTATCCTCATGCTATTTCTCTTCTTTTTTCTCATGCTATTTCTCTTCCTTTTCCTCATGCTATATCTCTTCCTTTCTCTCATGCTATTTTCTTCTTTTTTCTCATGCCATATCTTTTCCTTTTTCTCATGCTATTCCTCATTCTTTTCCTCCTGCTTCCTCATCCTCATCTTTCCCTAGTGCAATTCCTCCTCCTTTTCCTCATGCTATTTCTCTTCTTTTTTCTCTGGTTATTTCTCTTCTTTTTTCTCAGGTTATTTCTCTTCCTTTTCCTCGTGCTATATCTCTTCCTTTCTCTCATGCTATTTCTCTTCCTTTTCCTCATGCTATATCTCTTCCTTTCTCTCATGCTATTTCTCTTCCTTTTCCTCATGCTATATCTCTTCCTTTCTCTCATGCTATTTCTCTTCCTTTTCCTCATGCTATATCTCTTCCTTTCTCTCATGCTATTTCTCTTCCTTTCTCTCATGCTATTTTCTTCTTTTTTCTCATGCCATATCTTTTCCTTGTTCTCAGGTTATTCCTCTTCCTCGTCTTTTTCCTATTACTATTCCCCATGCTGTTCCTCCGACTTGCTGTCCTCTCCCATTTTGCTGCATATGTCCTGTCAATTCTCGTTAAGACGCAGTGGTCACTCGGTCAGTCAATGGACAGGATGAAAGTAGCGTCCATCGTAATTGATCGAATGATTGACCAACTGGACATGAACGTGACCTTCCCACTGACCAGCCGCACCCTCCCCACCTTTAATGCGTCTGTCTGCTTCTCCTTACGTCTCGATGTCTGTGTGTGTCTCTCTGCCTCTCTTCTGTCCACTCTCTCTGTCGATAAGTCTCTCTCCAACTCTTTGGCTTTGTATGTGTCTCTTTGTCCCACTGTCTCTGCTTCTTAGAATGTCTCTTAGTCGTTGCTTACTCCCTCGATCACTCACTCATTTGTTCGTTCAGTCACTTACTCAGCCACTCAACCACACACTCACTCACTCACTCACTCATTCACTCATTCACTCACTCACTCATTCATTAACTCATTCGCTCATTCACTCATTCAATTAATCATTCATTCACTCACTAGCATTGTCGCTCAGTTGTTCAGTCATTCACTCATCCCCTCAGCTACATACTCGCTCGCTCATTCGTGCACGCACTCATTCACCCATCCACCTACTCACATTTTTCGCCTATTTCTCATCTGTCATAAACTCTTACATTGGCACTAATTCACTTCCTCTGCTTCTGTCAATGTCTTTGATTTTGTTTTTAATTCTAGGACTCCTTATTTCTCCCTCTCTCTCTCTCTCTTTGTTTCTCTCTTTCTCTCTTACTCTGTCGTTGCCGTCTTTGTTCTTTGCTCTTCCATATATGTCGCCATTCTCTCTCCGCATCCATCTCTTCTCATTTCCGTGCGCATCGAGTCAATTGCTGTATACGGCGCGTGTCAGCCACAAACGAAGATGCGCACCCGAGCCACCGTCTTCCGTCTCTCAGCAGCAGCAGCAGCAGCAGCAGCAGCAGCAGCAGCAGCAGCAGAAGCAGCAGCAGCAGCAACTGCGTCCTCTAACGCACGCAAACACTGAGACAGGCATCTTGGAGTGTAACCACCGTACAGCTTCAGCAACAGAAGAGCATTTGCAACAGGAGCATGGTCGCTTTTGGAATCGCGGGATGCAATTATTGGAGACTGGAGCCTGGAGACAGTCAGCAGCTGTGCAGTCCGTCTCAGAGTAACAGCAATGTTGCGACGCAGTAACACACGCCGTGTTGCAATAGCACACTTCATGTTGCACTAATACAGCCCGAGTTGCACTAATGCACTTCAGGTTGCACTGACACGCTCTGTGTTGCACTGACACAAGCCGAGTTGCTCGAATGCACTTCGTGTTGTACTGACACGCTCTGTGTTGCACTGACATAATCCGAGTTGCACCAATACATTTTATGTCGCACTGACACACTCTGTGTTGCATTAACACACTTCTTGTTTCACTGACACATTTCTTCTTCTGCTTATACACTCCGCGTTGTACTAAAACACCCCACTGTACTAACAGACTTTGTGTTGAACTACCACACTACATGCTACACTAATATACTTCGTGTGGCATTAACACACTGCGTTGCACTACCACATTTCGTGTTGCATCAACACCCTTCGCGTTACTCTAGCAAACTTCTTGTTCCACAAATACACAACGTGTTGCACTAAAACACTTTGTGTTGTACTAACACACTCTGTGTTGCACTAACACATTTCGTATTGCGCTACACTACTACACTCCGGTTAACAACAACGAAAGATTACTACACTGGCTGCGACTGATTAATTGATGTCATGTCGGCATCATCATCGTCGACGACGTCGTTGTCATCATTGTCGTCGCAGCTGGAGCTGTCCGGAGATGCTTTTAGCGATCGACACTCGAGTTGCGATGCTCGGATGGGACACCTGCGCTCTGCCGTCGCCGTTGCAAAGTCAAACAACTTTCTCAGCGATTTGATTCTATCTCCAAGAAAGTAAGCAAACACCTTCAAAGACTGATGTTTCGCTAACCTATATGATCTTTTTATAACTATATGATCTTATTAAAACACTTTCGTTCGATTCTATGTATTTCTCGACTACGTTGAATCATGAGATGGAACTCCGCCACTGCTGTGCCCAGGTGGAGCCAGTGCCAAGCCTGGATTACGGAGGAGGCGACGCTAATAATCCTTGTCATGACCCAGCGTCGTTAAACAGAAGCTATCTTTCCAATCATGAGTTGGACCTAACACAGATATGTTAAGGTAACGGTCGTCTGAAACGACCCAGGCAGACACAAAATGACGTTAAGCATTGGAAAGAACAACGAACATAGCGGAAGAAGCACGAGAAAAGCTTAAGTAGCCTAACCAGTCTTTGGTACACGCTCTAATATACATATGTGTCTAATGTTGTAATGTGACTTATGTTGTAATTAATAATGGGCGGGGTGGCAGTCTACCGGATGTGTCGATTTTAAAATGTATTGTCGTTTTTTCCCATAAATTTGTCGTTTTAATCAATTAAAGTTGTCGTTTCTAATTAAACAATTTTATTTTGTGACTCCTTTGTCCCTTCTTCTTCTACTGGCAGATAAATTTGATTATTATTTATTCTTCTTTATGTCTATTTTCGTTGTCGTTGTGGCGGACTTTGACCTGATCTGTGTTTACTGGTTCATGGCACAGTGGAAGTCCAGCCACAACCTCATAATTTATGGTCTTAGATCCACACTAACACGGCCGGCCTTCTTTAAATTTTCTATATTCATGAGTCGCCCATGAATGGAAGAACTGTTCTTTTCTTACTTAGATCACGCCTTTTTTATCTGCCTTGCCGATTTCCTTGTGACTTAAATATCACTTAGGTTTGCTTAGGCAGCGTCTTTGTGAAGGTACATCAAGTGCGCTATATAAAATGTCTAGATAGCTAACTAACTGATCATGTAGCGTTACTTCTTATTCAGATCTAAATCTAAAAAGTGAAGCATAAACAATAATTGGATTGAGATTTCAGAATCTTATACTTTGTTGTTCACCGAAATCAAGAATGCACATTACAGTCAGTCGTAGTAATAAATGAGTGTCAACATGTAAACCCAGAGGGAACAATATTGTTCAGGTAGCAGATCAGCTATTGTTTACCTTTATTTACATATGCGGTAAAAGTAGCTAACAAAGATACGAATCGAAGTCAATAAAACACTTTATCGATATGCAGGAACATACAAGGTGGTGCTTGTGCAGTGGTACATATTTACAAATAACACACACTACGCTTTCATTATACACGTACATACAATGATTTTGTCAAAAACCCTTCTAACTGTGTTTTTGAAAAGGAGAACAGTGAGTTACGAAATAAGTTCCGTTGACAAGAAAATCCAGAGGATTGGCCCACGTATCAAAATAAAGAACTGTTTAATATATGTGCGAACGAAACATTGTTTTGTATTTACTGTAAGAACTATAGTATATTTATCGTGTACATACACGTTCGGACAGGAAAAAATATCTTAAAAGTTTACAGCTAAGAATTTCCTTTCAAATTTATACATAAACAGACCAAATTCGCAGCTTATTGACAAAATCAAAGGGCAGTAATTATAGACTGTGAAAACGGCAGAGCTATACCTCTAAAAGGAAAGCAAAGAGTAAATTCGATGCTGAAAAATTAAGAGCCGGCTTTTTCGAGCCGAAATCATAATTTCTGAGCCATGGATTTCTGATTTTAAAATACGGAAAATTATATACAATGAAACATATTTTAGACGATAAATTTTTCTTAAACTACTGATTAAGATATTAATTAAATTGAAGACAATTAAACTTTCGGTAGACAATATGGACTCTGAAGCCAATGCCAGCGAATCCAACTCTTCATAAAGGAGCAAATCCTGTCTTCTCATATTCTGTTGTATATGTAATTGTAATTGTAATTTTAAATTTGTATAGCGCCTCTTTAAACAAAGGCTAATCAATGGCGCTCACAGTACACAAGGCAGTAAGCCAGTGCTATATGTACAACATCCAAAGTGAACAAATTAACATTATGAGTCTAATCAGTTCTAATATATGTGATCATGCCTGAGCTTGAGAAAACTCTCACAAAATCAGGGAAGTTTTTGGCTTTTTACGAGAAACCCGTTAAAAAAGGAAAATAGGCGTAAAATATGTCAAAATGAGATCTTTGCACCTTTATATACCTTGATGCTTTAGCCAATAAACTGTAAATCACTGTGTAAAGTTTTGCTGTCTGAATTCTAATGGGTTCAAAGTCACACTTGACTGCTTAGTTACGGTTTTGGTCAATTGCCATGCATAAATGACATAGCCTTAATGAAATCTAATCTAATCTAATGACTTCTATAGCGCCGTTATCATAATGCCCAGGGCATCAGTTGATGGTCGATTCAAGTCAAAATAGCAATCAAAATCATATCCCGTTAGAAAGGAAAGGGTCGAATTCCAATAGGTCAGAGAAACCAGAAGCCAGGCTGCGGTGGATAAGCAAGTTCAAAGAGACGTGTCTTTAGTTCAGACCTGAATGACATCAAAGAATTGACAGAACGATCTGAACTGGACAGTTAATTCCAAGGCACTGGGCCATCCATCGAGAGGACCCGAGAGCCTAACGTTGCTTCGGTACGGGGCACAGCGACGGTCACATTGTCCACTGATCGAGGTCAATGTTAGGGTCAATGTTATCAGTTAGGGTGAGGCATAAGCGTGGAATGTAGACAGGTCTCCAGATTTAAATGTAGTACTTTGTGAACTATAAGACAGATTTTGGAAAGAATTCTTTGCTCAATGGGCAGCCAGTGCAATGGATGTAACATTGGCTTATTATGCTGATATTTATGGGTCTTTGTTGTGGCTCCCGCAAGAGAGTTTCGAACGCTTTGCAGTTTGTGCTGATCTGTCTTAGTGGCACCAACAAGAAGTGAGTTACAACAATCAAGTCTGCTGGAATCGATGCATTAGCTAGATGGTTCCAATCAGTATAAGGCAAGAGAGATCTGATTCTATGATAGCAAATCAGTCTCTATTCATTTTCCAATAAATTTGTCAGGGCCGATCCTTCAACATCTCTGCCCGTTGAGTGGGCGCTAAGCTATTGAATATACTACAGTACATTACAGTACAATAAAATGCAGCAGAGTGCAATACGTTGTCTTTCGATTACATGTAATTTGTCGTTGTGTTTTATTCCGACCTTTTCTCAGTTGTTCCTGATCTTAATACAGATCTAAATGCACCTGATCACCGCTTCCTAATCCAACACATGAACACGAAGCCCGTATTATCTGTGTGTGTGTTTGTGTGTTTGTGTGCGTGTGGGGGATACCTGACATATGTGTAGCCTATACATTTATATGTATACTTACATTTGGACTATGGACATGTCTTGTCTTGTCTTGTCTTGTCTTGTCTTCAACCGTCGTCGAGCCGAGGATTGGCTGCACCATGGACAATTTGTCCCATGTGCTTCTGTCCCTCGTCTCCCATGGACTGATTTGAACTGAATAGGATTAGATTGCATCTAGATTGGATTAGAATGGATTGAATTAGATTTGATTAGATTAGACCAGACTAGACACTAGATTAGATTAGATCAGAATGTGCGTAGGCTTTAATAAAGCCGTAGCGTACAACTGTCAAGAAGTGCTATGTTGGCAAAACAGAATAATAGTTGCTCGTACGTACTAGAGTCTAACCTGATACAGCAAGATACCCAGCATACAGTTGTAACTCTGCTCTCTCTCTCTCTCTCTCTCTCTCTCTCTCTCTCTCTCTCTCTCTCGCTCGCTCTCTCGCTCTCTCTCTCTTTCGCTCTCGCTCTCTCTCTCCCACCTTTTGCATAATAATTATTTCCCAACCTCATACTAAACTAAGTCAGCACTGTTTGTTAAAGGTATGCAAAAGTGGATTATGGTACCTCCAGTCCAAAAAGCGGGTGTACCTCTCATACCTCCGATAATTACTCTTATGCTATCGTTTAAACCTTGTGGTTAAATCAATGCATTGGCTTCAGATTCAGCAAAAGATCCGTTTCAAACTGGAGTGCTAGTGTACGAAACGTATTTGCAGCCAATCATAGAACTTAAAATCAAAAATCAATCCTTATTCCCCAGACTTATCGCTATTCAGCTAGGTCGTCTGAATCTCTTTCTCTTGTAAATCCAAACACTAGAAAAGTTCTCGGTGAACAGGGTTTTCGGAACTTTGAAACTCTCTCCCCGTATCTGTTCCTTCTGCTGAGTCTCTTATGTCATCTCGGTCTTAGCTCAAGACTTTTTCGCTCGTCCACTGTAGACTGTCCCTCTGTCTCTGTGGACTTACTTTCAGGATATTGACCTCATTACGGCTTCGTTTTGGCGCGCCATCGGTTGATGCCTTGTGCATTATACATCAAATGACATTCCGCAGTGAAGAAGGACTTTCCCGGAAGTTGATGGACAGTTGGGTCCAACTGAAGACGCCATCAGTCAACGGAATAATGGTGCTCCATCTGACAACCTTGACTTTCCGCCCTTTGATATCGGAAACACATCGTCGGGATCTGGATTCATCAGTTGGACCGGAAACCACGTGACAGGAAGCGGATTAGACAGAAAACCATCAATCCGGACTTAATGGCGGACACCGCAGACGACACGATCACGTGACCGGAAGTAATCGAAAATCCTCCGTTCAAAGCGCAGGTCCGTCATCGGCTTCCGGACAAAAAAACTCGGGTCTCTGTAAAGTGTCTTAGCGCCAATGTTTCTTTCAGCGAGTCAGATAGTTTGTTAGCTCCTTGTGCATATAATTAAATGCATCTTCTTCTTCAAGTTCTCTATCCTCAGGCAGGTCCAAACGTCCAATGACGCCACTCCTGTCGGTGCTAAACTTCTTCTTTCAGCCTGCTGTATCCATCCTCATCATTCAATCCAACAGCATCTGTCTGGGTCTTCCTCTTATCTTCCTTCCTTCAATTCTGCCCTCAATGACGGTTCTCAAGAGTGAGTTCTCTTTCAGTATCGGACCAATCCATTTGTTCTATAGCCCCCTAATTGTAGCTATCATATATATTGTACGGACCGTGCTAGCCCGAGATTTAAATCTCTGAAATAAGCCACGATCAGTATGCAAACCGACATCCTCACGCACAGAGGCGCCTTGATGTACGCCAGTTGAGATACCATGGCGACGATTATGACGTCAATGTGTGTCAGGTCAAGTGAGGCGCCTTGAAGTATACTTTAACCAATATAGTTAACTAGGCCAGTTGAGAAACCATGGCGACGATCAATGTGTATCAGGTCAAGCGAGTCGCCTTGACATACGCTTTAAACAATGAACTAACCAGGTCAGCTTTGTGTCGCTACACTTGAACGATTTCGATTCACTCGACCGTAAAGGACGCAAAAGACGTCTACCTTTGACTGCGTTTTGTCCCAAGAGGAAATTGAATTGAGTGCTATCATCTGTTATCGGTGTCCTAAGAGGTGCATCGCATCAAAGAATTGTTTCTTTTGTCTAGCGACCCATTGTCCTTGCCGTCTTTTCTGGCGCATATGCTTATTGTTATGGTCTTGCCTTTGAGTAGGTATCCAAAAGGATTCTATGCGAGTTCTCTGAATGAATGGATGGATGAATGAGTGAGTGAATGAACGAATGGATAAACGAATGAATGAATGAACGAATGAGTGAATGAACGAATGGATAAAAGAATGAGTGAATGAACGAGTGAACTAAAGAATGAATAAACTAATGAGTGAATGAACGAGTGAATGAAGAAATGAATGAACGAAGATTGAATGGATTAATGATCGAAGAGCTAATGAATTAGAATGAATGAATGAACGAAAGACGAAAGAATGAATGAACAAACGAACGAATAAACAAGAGAACAAATGAATGAATGAATGAATGAGTGAATGAACGAACGAATGAATAAACGAATGAGTGAAGGAACAGAGAATGAACGAATGAATGAACAAACGAACAGACGCACGAGTAAGTGACCTTCTTCGAACCGAGTTTGGCCACCTATCGTTCGCGAGGAGTCCAGAGAACTCTTGGAAGATAAATATTGTTTTACGATCAACCAAAAAACCATTTATTTCAATGCGTTCGAGGAAAAGGAAACTGGTCGCCAACGAATTCCTCGAAATTTACAACCAAATCGAAATCCATTTCGTCGTTAACAAGACATATCTAGATGGACCTGGCCGTTTGGTTTTGCGGATACGACGCTCGCAGGTGCAGTGAAGTCAAGACCATCAAGCAGGGTTAGTACTTGGATGGATAGCAGTCTGTGAAATTCCATGCGCCCGCTAAGCCCTCCATTCTTTAGTGGTCGGTATAAGTAGGTGTTAAGGCAAGTTGAGAGGATAGAAGGATATCCTTGCGTTGGATTCCTGAGGTCGTACTTACGCCTCAGCCGAATAATCACTCGTAATCGTAATCGTAAGCTCGAGATTTATACAGCGCCCATCAAAGCTAAGTGGCAGGAACCAGCTTATTCACAGGCGTTCATCCAAAACAAAATCGATCGGCAAGAAGGGTTCGGTTCCAGGTCGAAATCCCACAGTCAGGCAGGTAGACAGTCAGGCGGCTACTGTGGGTGGTGTTTGGAATTGGATCTGGAGGTTGGACTAGAGGAAGAAGAGGAATCAGGATAGGATATGTGGAAGAGGAGTGTTTTCAGTTTTGGGTGGAAGACCTGCGCAAAGATTGCAAGGGGTGAAGTGATGGGGAGTTCGTATGATGGATCAGACAATCGTCGTAATTCTGGCGGGAGTTTTTTCCAGAGGTGTGAAGCAGCTGTGGTTATGGAGCGATTTCCAAAGGTTAAGAATGAGTTTTCGGTGGGGCGGAGAAGTGTTAGGGCAGAAGAGGAGCGAGTTGAACGGAATGGATGGATTGTAAATAACTGACGAAGATAGGAGGGTTGGGAGGATTGATGTGTGTTATAGGTAAGTGATATCACTGTATTCAATTCGTTCAGGTATTTTAAGCCAGTGAGGTGATTTCAGAATAGGATTGATGTGATGGTGTTTGGGAAATTTTGGTGACAGAACGAGCGAGAGCATTCTGGTCAGCTTGAAGTCTGTTTATCTGAGTTGTGTCGATATTCAAAAAGAGTGAATTGCAGTAGTTTAGTTTTGCATTAACTATAGATGTGGCGATGACAGAGGCGGTTTTGAAGTCGAGCAAATGGCGGACGTGTACCAGTGAGCAATGCTCGCCATGAGCAAAATTTGTGTTCGAATCGCATATGACTAGGTGTATAAACTTATTTCAGTAATTGCAAATCGAAGCGTGGCGCTCGACTCCTTGGGGACTGTTCCTTCATCACTCTGCAGTCTATCACTCATCCCTTTTCCCGTCGACTCCAGTTCCCC